>CM048750.1:205266048-205848548 GCA_026315105.1 Locusta migratoria
CCTGTGCAGATGGGAGTTGTCCCTTCAATACATTCTACGGTCTCACAACTATCCTGGCATCAACCTAAGATAACTTTCCATCCCTACACCCTATGCCTAACATCTCCCCCTTTCCCTTTCCTTCCCCACCCATTATCCTGTATCCATGTCTTCGTTACAACTGTCTATTACCACTTACAATATCCCCCTAATTCAGTACTTTTATTTTTACTTATTTTTTATTATTCTTTCCTATCTTTCCTAAATTTATTTTTTCTTTTTTCCCCAACTTTACTTTTTCCTTTTTTCCCAATTCTCCCCCCCCCCCCCCCCCAACTTTATTTTTTTCCTTTTTTCCCAACTTTATTTTTTCCCATCTTTATTTTTCCTTTCTTCCTCTTTTTTATTTTTCCTTATTATTCTTATCATTTCAAATCCCCCCACTCCCTCCTCATACACTTCTACATCACAATTCAATTACCGCCTATCAGAGCCTTTAAATTCCATCATGCAATGTGGAACTTTCCATCCCCCCTCCTCTCCCCACATTACTCACAGTCTGGCTTGTTTTGCTGGAGTGGCTGGACATGATAGTTGTGTGTGTATAGTTGTCTGAGTGATTGTGTGAATGTATATGTTTCTTTTCCTGATGAAGGCCATGGCTGAAAATTTAAGTTTTGTGATTGTCACTATCTATTTTCGTGTCTGTCAGCAACTCAGCGAGCCTCTTTATGGTGAGTTGTTTCCTATCCTCCATTACTGATATTCCTATCAGATTTTCCAATGTAGATAAATGATCAACCTGTGTGATGTGCACATATTATCATGGCATGTGGACCTGAGCAGTTGAGGGCTTAAAATAAATTGGGAGAGGAGTGGTGTAGAGGAACACACCCCAACTTCCCTCAAACGAGGTTGGTAGCCCACACTTATGCTTTGGACATTGGTGAAAACAAAAATATTATTTGGTGATAGGAATCAGAATCATTTTTGGCATCATACTCAAACCCAGTGATAGATCTCAAGTAGCCAGTACTTACCTTTATGCTGTACCGCCGATAGTTACACAAATGAAGAAACAGAAAAAAAGCGGGACGAAAAAAGACTTATTAGGGAGTAGGTAGAGGGTAGGGGTGCGAGGTTCAGGTAGAGAGAGAAGTTCTAAGGAGGCAGTGGTGAGACCTTGTAATGTACCTGGGATTTTAAGGATTTTCTGTAACTATTGGCGGTACAGCACAAAGCTAGGTAATACCCAGCCAATATATCTCTTTTGAAAAATAAACTATACGAATCATTTGATAACGGCTAGTATAGTTACTTGGTAGGACAGATAGAGCAGTAAACAAGTTATGACAGCACTGTCATTGCCAGTAACTTCTGAAAATACAGTTTGAAACATTATGTACCTCATCCTATGCTCTTTTATAAATTGGCAAAGGCAGTAAAAACATAAAATAACACACTAATTCTCTCAAGATATATGCTAAGTCTATCCTTTGGATGAATACTTTTACCTATACAAGTAACAGATCAGAATTCAGATTTCAGGCATCTGTAGATGTCAATAATCTGTTCTTTAGGACACTTAAGTATCTCAACTAGAAATGATACTAAAATAAGTACCAGACAACTCTATGGTCCAAAAACGAACTGAACGTACTACTGAATGTGAAAAAAGTAGTGTGCTAAATTAACATACCTGAGTAACAAGGTAATGCATGAAATATTTAAAAGTACAATTTAAGAGCCACCTAATCATTCATTTCATCCTGAAAACAAGCAGTCAACAAACTGGAAAAGGTCATGTTACACATTACAGCATTTCCGTAAAATAATTACAGTTAATTCACTCCTAGTGATGAGTATGAGAATTACTTGTAAATAACTTTATGTATGTTTACACACATTAGAAAAAAAAAGAACTAGTCTGAAAAAAAAAGGTCTCTGCTTCTCTCTTTCTACTTTTATTGAATATGCCAAACAAATCATTCATGTAACTTAGAGCACTCATTTTTTTATATACTGCCAGTCAAAATCTGTTTCTTATTAAAAATAACATTATGAAAAAGCATCCAAATGGTGATCCTCCTTTTGATTCATCATTTAATATTTTAGTAGAACCCATCGTGAATATAATACTAATATCAAATAATGTGGTACATAAAATATAACTTCAGTACACCAGTGAAGAAATACAGTCTGTTAATTACTTCATGTAAAATTATTTACTGCAATGCATCATATATACACATGACAAATTTAAATGAAATTATATTGCAGTTTTTTACTGATTACTGTTCCTGGAAGACCACTGAACTCAACATACTTCACCCAACAGAATCAGCAATTGCATTAGTATATAAAACATTTCTCATTTATTGTTGAGTCTCAGCTGCACACATTTTTCATTGGATTACATGTTTATAGCACTTGGATAATTTTCAGACATAAATCAAAATTTGTTCCTACTAACATTAGACATATTAATACTAAATATGTAGTGTGTGTGTGTGTGTGTGTGTGTGTGTGTGTGTGTGTGTCTTTTTCAGAGAGAGAGACAGTGTGTATGTATTTCTCAGTCTGATGAATACTGTACTGGTCAAATACTTCGTAGTAATTTGTATATGTTATATGTGCCTATCTGCAGCTCATTGGGATGTCTCTGTGGTGGGTAACAACCTGTCCTCAATAATATAGATAAATTTGTAATTTTATGGGACACTTAAGAGGAAGCCTTCCTGGATACCCAAACCTGTCAATCCAAAGTTAGGTACAGATTCATTGATGATATCTTCATGATCTGGACCCACAGTGAAGAAGAACTCCAGAATTTCCTCTCCAACTTCAACTCCTATGGTCCCATCAAATTCACCAGGTCCTATTCCAAATCCCATGCCATTTTCCTCGATGTCGACATCCATCTGTCCAACGGCCAACTTCACACATCCGTCCATATCAAACCAACCAATAAACAACAGTACCTCCATTATGACAGCTGCCATCCATTCCACATCAAACGTTCCCTTCCCTACAGCTTAGGTCTTCATGGGAAACGAGTCTGCTCCAGTCCCAAATCCCTGAACCAGTACACCAATAACCTAATAACAGCTTTCACATCCTCCTGATCTGGTACAGAAGCAAATTGCCAGAGCCTCATCCCCCCAAATTCAGAACCTTCAACAGAACACCAGAAGTGCCCCTCTTGTCACCGTATACTTTCCGGGACTGGAGCGGATTCTGAATGTGGCTCTCCAGCAAGGATACAACTTCCTTAAATCCTGCCCCAAAATGAGATCCATCCTTCATGACATCCTTCCCACTCCACCGAGAGTGTCTTTCTGCCGCCCACCTAACCTTCGTAACCTCATAGTCCATCCCTATGAAATCCCCAAACCACCTTCCCTACCCTCTGGCTCCTACCCATGCAACCGCCCCCGTTGTAAAACCTGCCCTATGCACCCTTCCACCACCACTTACTCCAGTTCAGTAACCTGGAAGGTGTACACGATCAAGGGCAGAGCCACTTGCGATAGCAGCCATGTGATTTACCAACTGACATGCCTGCACTGTGAAGTGGTCTATGTAAGAATGACCAGCAACAAACTGTCCATTTGCATGAATGATCACAGGCAGACAGTGTTTGTTGATAATGAAGCTCACCCTGTGGCTAAACATGCCTTGGTGCACAGCCAGCACATCTTGGCGCAGTGTTACACTGTCCAGGTTATCTGGATACTTCCCACCGACACCAACCTTTCAGAACTCCGGATGGGAACTTGCTCTTCAGCTTATTCTCTCCTTCGTTGCCAACCTGGTCTCTACCTCTGCTAAATTCAAATTACCACCCACCATCTTTAGCATCTTTGCCTCGGTTCTGTGGACAGAGCCTCTGCCTTAAGTGGCATCTCTCTCCAACTTCCTTGCTTTTTACAAATGTCTGTCTAGGTGTGTTTACGTTTGGATATGTGTGAGTGTGTGTGTATTTGTTTACCTTCCTTTTTCTCCCCTAAGGTAAGTCCTTCCACTCCTGGGATTGGAATTATTCCTTTTACACTTCCTTAAAACCCGTATCATTCCCTTTCTCCTTTCCTTTTTTCCTCTTTTCCTGAAGAAGCGACCAACGGTTGTGAAAGCTTGTATGTATGTTTGTGTGTGATATTATTTGTGTCTGTTGACGGGCCTGTGCTTTGGGTAAGTCATCCAATTTATATTTTTTATATAAATTTGTAATGTTTAACATTAGACAAATCAATAAGTAAATATACACTTTTTTAAATCCATTCCACTCTGGTAGATGCAGAAACAGTGGATACACAATTAAAATGTGCCTTTTACAGTCTGTAGTATTTTGAAATTTCAGCCCCTCCTGTTCATTGCATGTCACATTTAAAGATACCTTTATTTACATTTCACTTCTTTTTATGCCCTTCTTGTAATATGTCTTATTGAATAGCAAAGCCACTTTCCACTGCTACTTGATATGACAATGAGGCTACATAATTTTATGGCTTCAGAATTGTAATCAAAAAGTTTAAACTTTTTTTTAATTGACTCAACCTTTAGAATTACTATAATCTATGTCATGTAGGAAGGCACCCCAGTTTTTAGCACAACCCCCTCCATTATCCCTCAGCACAACTCCCTCCATTAACACATCGCCAGCCAATAATATTTATTTTCTAGGCGCTTGGCTGATGAGTTATGCAGAGTTTCTCCCTCAGGATCAACTTTTGGCACTCAGCTGTAGCTCCTTACCTCCACAGTTCCCCTATAGCTCCACCTTTAAGCGTGGAAGCACCTTTCTACATTATACCAACTACATATCTGCTGCCCAGTAGTTCAGGCACTTGAGCAGTAATCTTGTTCTTATTGTTTCAGTTTGATGATGCATAATCAGACTTAGTAAAAAAAGTATGTATGGAAACATAAGCTGCTCACTCTTTTGAATTGATTATAAACTGTCTACCATTAAAGAGTACATATTTAGTTCTTCCTTTATTCTAGATCTGAAGATTAACCAAGAGACCAAAACATGCTATCAAGTGAAAAGTGTGCACAACTGAGACTGAACAGTAAAAGAGAATTGTTTTAAATTAGAATATTTCTTCTGTGGTTTATATGTATTGCATATTTTATGGTGTGTTCTACAGCTTTCAGGTCACCTCATACTGATCTATGAAGTGAGAAACATATCTATTGTATCTATGCAATATGTAAGATCATCCAGACCAGTGGTACATGAGAGTGTATTAGTGTGATCTAAAACATATGAAATTAAGGTGACAATCCTACCTGATCAAACAAGGACTTTGATTCATCACGACCAATCTTTTCTAATGTTTTCTCAGATTTTGACAGCAGTTTTGTTTCAACAAATGCCTTCAAATCTGCCATCTTCTTCTTCTTTTTTACTTTTTCACTAGCTCGCCTGACATGAGGACTTTGTTCATCAACTTGTTTCCGCCCAAAGTAAGGGGATTCTGAAATGTAAAGTATATGAATACATATCAACTTGTATATTTATGTTCATATAAACTTATAATATATCAGGGAAGCTGCTGTTAAACAACTTTGCACTGACCACCACCAGGAGAGGAAGTAGTCAGTGGCCAGTCCAACCTTCACTACAACCAAGATGCTACACTATATTCTGCAACTCTGCAGGGAGTAGCCTGACAAATTCTCTGGGCTCACATAGTAATGAACATAGTGAAATGGGCCTAGAGCTTTGAGATAACTGAAAACATGAAGAAAGCAAACACAAGAATGGAGCAAAAAAATTGATAATTGTATCAAGAATATAAAAAATCAAGGGATCACCAATAAGCTGTGGAGCTCTGGAAACTGCCAAGAATGTTTGTAATTAAAAAGTCAACCTGCCCATAAAGACGTTTGTTGTACAAGTAAATTCAGCCTCATTCAGACAGTTGTCATAAGGAACTGCTTTTAAAGCCATGAAATTCTCAAGTCACATCACAGCTCATCAAACATTACCACAGTCCACTGTGAGGTGTGGTTATGAAAACATTGGGCAGTCACTGGGTGACAATGTAAATTTAATTTACCATTCACAGTGATAAATTTGATGCTAGGTGAGCTATAGTGTGAAGTAGATTAGAAGTGTGAGACTGGAGCTGCAAGAAGACAAGAGACCCTTTTTGGCCCCACAGACACAGCCAACTGATTTTGATTTGGACTCGTCTGAGGGCCATACCACATATCATGGAATGGAGATGTATGTTTCCGACTTGTCAGTGCTACTGTTGCTATCATTGCCACATGATCACACCACACCATGCTGATCCAATGTCTGTTGACCACATTATTACCCAGGGAACTGGGACAAGCAATGCACAATGAGGGACAATGAGGTTAAATTAACAATCAAATGTCAGCATTCAGTAATATCTTAATTACTAGCAGTGACAACATCAAAAGTACATTATGCTACTATTTTAACTAAAAATCAAAATGTCTGGTATTGATAATATATCAAAGAGGTCAAATGTCTAACAATGTGCATGTGCACACATGCACATTAAACTTCCCTTTATTTTCCACTTTCTGTAAGTTAAGCTTCCTATTATTTATCTTATCCAAATGAACTAAGATAAAATCTGTGAAAAATTCATGAGATCCTCAAAGACAATGAAATTTAAAATACTCACTAAAATGTCATTTTTCAGATAAACTATTTTACTTTTTTTAGCCATTGCTGTTGTTAATCATCTAATGATATCCATGTGCATTACACTGGTTGTTGCAAAAGTACCCTTACCAAGCGTGGTGTAAGGTGAAATCTAGCAACACCACAGAGTTCGCCAGACCCTCACAACTCTGATTCCAACAATCAGAGTGGCGATGGTCAGTACCGGCCTTACAGCCATACACGATGAAACCCATCCTCGCCATCAGTGCCAGGTGTGAAATTCATGTGGTCAACTGATTTTTGCATGCAAGAAAGTTACAACCTGTAGAAATTGTGTGAAGTGTATGGGGAACCGTGTACGAGCATTCAACATGTCTGAAAATTGTGTAGGGAGTTCGCTGACAGCTGTATGAATGTCCACAACAAACAACAAAGCTGGAGCCCATCGATCTCCGACAAAGTTGTGGCATAAACTTGAGCAAATCCTGCTCAATGATTGGCGAATCACCCCCTTACAGCCCCGATTAGGCACCCACCGATTCCCATCTGTTTTCAAAATTGAATGAGCACCTAGGCGGTCAACGATTCCAGATGGACAAATAGTTGCAACAAGAAGTTTCCAAGCTAAAGCAATGATGCAGGATAACTTTAAATTAAAATGAATACAAAGTATCAGCATACAGGTTAGGCAGGAAATACGCAAAACATAAGAAGAGAATGAAATTAGGTACCAATGGTTAATGCATTAAATCCTTGAATAGCTAGTGACAAGCCTACTTCTTTGAGGCAGGAATGCAAAAGTGAATTACTCACCACAAAAAATGCACAGAAGGAAATGGAGACTATGTAGAAATATAGCTGAAAGATCAATGTTTCTAATGGTACAATTGTTTTTTCAGTTAAAAATTTTCTTGTGTCTAAAAAAATGTGGGAACCTTATTTTTGAAACAAGTGTCACATATTAAACAATTTTTCTTTCAAACAAGAGGCTTCAATAAATAATACAAAACATTTTTTTCTTGGCCAATTTCAAATTTTGTTTGAGGCAAAATTGTATATAGCCATTTCATTTCTATAAATTCATGGCAGATGCAGTGCTGCAGCTAGCCTTTGAAATTTTTATTCTAAAATGAGAGCACTTATTAAGTTCCTTTTGGCAGATAACCAGAGCATCACAATTATTTATGAAGGCTTCCAGAATGTCTACAGAGACAGTCTACCTAACAGTGGACAAAAGCACAGTATCTAACAACATGTAGATTTTACCATGTCATTAAGCATGATTCATATTTCTCTACTTATTGCCATTTCCAGTGACAAGGGACACCTTTGACTTCGAACACCCAGAACTGCACGAAACCATGCTTAGAATAAGAAGCAATCATAAACAATATGGTGGTGTGCATCATTTCCATGCAAAACACTGCATTTGCCTGCTAGTGCCATTAAATTGTGGCATAGTGTAGCTGCACTAACGAGTGCTCCAGTTGTATGAGTGGTATAGCTGCAGACCAATGGTTAAAGCATTAAATCCTTGAATAGCTAGTGACAAGCCTAAAGGTAAGTTTATGCTCATTACAATAAACAAATCTTATTTACATGGATACAATTCATCAGGCAAATAACTATCAAAGAGAATAATAGTCCACTACAAAACTTAAGAATTTAGGTAGCAATAAGAATTTTACAGGGAATGGCGCAAAACCACAAGGACTGGACTGGAGGTAGCAGGTACCAAAATAACGGGTTTCCAAATTACAGTTATTCAAAATGAATAACAGATTTCAAACATTTGTTTTTTCCAAATTACAAAAGATATAAAACATTAATGGAAAGAGAAAACCTTACAACTTATTATTCGTAATTATGGTATGCATTCAATATGAGAAGCGTGTGTTACACAAAAAAGGCAAATCAGTAGCTCAATTCTTGCCACACATGAATCAGATGGCCTATAGTTATCGAATTCACAGCTTCAACAATTCAATGTCATAGACCTTCAAGAGTGTAAGGCAGAGTAGGGATAAAAACACGGTCTTTGACATAACAACCTATATAAGAATCATACGGATTGAGATTTGGAGACCTAGGAAGCCACCAACGGTAAAGTTGAACCTCTGCTCCTCACCTTCCAATCCAGCGTCCTGGAGTGGTGCTATTCAAGTAACGCCAAACGTGTTTGGAGAAATGAGATGGTATACCATCTTGTATGAAGATGAAGTCATATGAATCATCTTCAAGTTGGGAAAATAACCAATTTTGAAACATGTCTAGATAGATTATTCCTGTCACAGTTTTCTCCATGAAGAAGAAAAGCCCATAAAAACATTGGTCACAGGTATTGCACAGGACGTTCATCTTCAGTGAATCTTTTTCATATTGAATACCTGCCATAGGTTTTTCAGTTTCCCAAATTCTAACATTATGGCGATTAACTTTACTAGTAAGATGAAAATATGATTCATCAGAAAAAAATTAATCGTTGAGAAAAATTGTCTTCTTTCAAATCAACTAACATGTTAATGCTAAATTAGTACCTTTTGTTGTAGTGGTCAGGATGCAATGCTTGCAATACCTGCAGTTTGTATGGCTTCATGTGCAGATGATGTTTTAGAACTTACCAGACCATTGGTTGAGGAATGTTAAGTTCTTCCTTTGCTCATGATGTGGATTTCTTTGGGCTCCTGTCATAAAGTATATGAATATGCTCAACACTCTCATTCGATGTGCATAGACGTTCTGTGCTTTTCCCTTTGCAGATGCTACCATCTTCTACGAATTTTCAATGCCACTTGTAAATTTGCTTATCACGTGGTGGTTATTTATTAAATTGACAGCAAAATGCTCACTGGACTTCAGCAATGGACTCTAGTTTTGCCAATTGCAGTAGACAAAATGACTTTCCCTGAGGTGTTGCCACCATTTCACTACAGACAACCAACAACAAAAAGCGGTGCCAATGTGGCCATGATTGGAACTTCAGAGAGAGAGAGAGTGTATGGAGAAAGTGAAAAGTAAGGACATTTATATTCAGAAAGTGGAAACATTAAGTGCTAACATAACTTAACACACTTTATTAAAAGATAATAATGCCTACAGTGAATTATCTTAGCTTCCGCATTAATCAATTGAGTAAAACTTTGACTGTTGTTTACATTAAAATATGTACATGGTAATGTCTGATGCATCTAAGAGTACGTGATACTTGAATTCACATAGTACAATTAATATTACAGAACAAGAATAGTAAAAAATTCAACACATTGCACAAAATTACCAGAAGCCTGACTGGAAAAGTAATATCTAAATTGAGCAATGGTTGGTGAATGAAAAACTCCAAATATTACAAAATTGATAACAGATTTTTGAGGCTTAGATAGGAATCTAAGAAATACTATTGGAGATTAGAACAGGAATGTACAACAAATATTATGGTACACGTGCTCTTATAGCAAATAACGTAAACTATTGACAAACACAAATATTACTATTAAAAAGAGAGAGAGAGAGGGAGGGAGAGAGCTGAGAGCTACAATGGTGGTTATCTTCAAAAGAAGTTGCTTGATGAAGTTCCTAAGCCTTCCCTTTCTTTGTGTAGTGGTGAAATTGTTCTTGAATATTTTGATGATAGTGTAGATTTCAAGTTATAACATGACATGTAAAAGTTGTAAAGTAATTTTTTCTCCCACTGAAACAAATAAAGGAAAAGATTTCTTTTTAATCTTGTAAATTAAGTACATCAACAAAAACTAATTACAAAGAATCTTGAATTATAATATCACTAAAATTTTCTTGTTACTCTGCTTTTATTACTTGCATTTGTTTCATATCTTTATAAATGTGTTCAAGTAAATTTTGTAAAATGTGTGGAAGCCAATTTTATGCAAGGTTGTAAGTGTTGTAAGGTGAACGTATATGTGAAAGAAGAAGTTGTCACCCATGATTAAAAATAGTAGTAATTGATGATTAATTTTCACATCTGCTAAGTGATTTAACATCTGCAAAGTAGAAAGTACTTGTGATGATTGATGTTCACTATTGCTCAGTGATTCATCAACTGCAATGCATAAAGTTTAACAATCAGAACAATGGCACGTGTGTACTTATGAAAGAGGCAAACACTCACTAAAATATCCATGATGAATGCATCCAGAGTTGTCAGTCTGCTAGAGTCCTTTGGCTTCACAACGCAATGCGTACGCAGGCATAAGTAGTTACCCTATGTGGACACTGCAAACTGATCACACTTTCACATGTGGTGATAAAGCTAAGTACAACAGCCCTGGGAAAACTTCAAACAAAAGAGCCTGCTCACACTGGCAACTAATAATAATGTAAACATGCCAATCCTTGCTGTACAAAAACATGGGACAGGCATTTCTCACAAAAATAAATAAAAATCTAAGAACGGAATATCCACATTGGAGTGTTGATAATGAAGGATAGATAACTACAGACTATAGAGCTGATATTTGTGACTGGCATACTTGATAATTAGTGGAGCAGTGAATCATAAATTAATTTGCCAATGTAAAAATGGGAAAAAGTACAGTTTTTCAGACACTGTGCCACATTTCAATCCCACCCCAAGTAAAGAATGTGAAACATATGTATAGTAACAAAAGATCCAAACATTTGTACTGTACACTGTGGATGTGGATCTACAGATTACAGGGGCCAGTGTAGTGTCAATTAAAGCACTCCACCAAGAGTGTGTACTGTATGTCTGTATGGTGAAGACAGATCAAGTCAAGTTGTGCTAATGCATACATTTTTTTAATGATAGTGTTTTGAGTCAAATACTGCAAAACCAATTTGAAATATGTTCGTTATTTCCAGAGAGGAAGTTTCCTTCTCCAAAAAATGAGCTATGAATCTACTAGTTGTGCAGCCAACATTAAGAATGCTACTCAAAGCGACTATCAAACCAGACAGAAGAAGCAATACAAAAATGTAGACATTTAATAAAACCCCTGACAATAAAGTACGGTGAACAGTCCTGTAACCAATAACGTAGATGAACTACCATTACCTTACTGTCCTTCAAAATAGTCACCTCCCATAACTATGCACTGCTGAGCTCTGTGATACATATTCAGGAAACTTTGCACGGAGTCTTTCTTTGGGCTGGTGTTCAAAATCCTTTTCCAGTATCATTGGATGTCAGGAATATTGCCAAATCTCTTTTCTTTCAGAACGAGTTTGAGTCAAGGGAAGAAATCTGAGGATTGACATCTGGCGATTATGGTGGATGTTCACGTTGCATATCAATGGTCACCCACACACAGCCAATATTGTCCAACAGTTCCTGGCAAAAAAGGGAGTGGTGGAATTTGTAGACCACACTCATTAGAACTCAATTCTCCAGACTTCTTCTTATTCCTGACACCCAACAAAACATGAGGAGGCAGATTAGATTGGATTAGATTATTTATTTGTTCCGTAGATCCATATTGAGGGGATCCTCGTGGATGTGGAACATGTCAAGAAACAAAATTTACAAGTTGAATAACAGATAATACTGATAATATAAATAGAAATACATACACTTATAAATACAGATACATAATTTTTAAGGTGTGTTTTTTTTTTTTTTTTTTTTTTTTTTTTTTTTTTTTTTTTTTTTTTTTTTTTTTTTTTTTTTGCTGATAATATAATAGTACTAATATAGTATGAGTGCATGCATCATTTGGTACAATTTATAAATTCACTAATGGAGTAGAAGGAGTTGGCCACTAGAAAGTTTTTTAGGTTCCTCTTAAACTGATCTTTATTTGTAGCTAAATTTTTTATACTTGATGGTAAATTATTAAAAATGTGTGTTCCTGAGTAGTGGACCCCTTTTTGAACTAAAGTAAGTGCTTTTAAATCCTTGTGTAGATCATTTTTATTTCTAGTATTGTATGCATGAACTGAGCTGTTTGTTGGGAAAAGGGATATATTATTTATGACAAATTTCATTAAGGAATAAATATACTGAGAGGCAGTAGTTAATATACCCAGTTCTTTGAAGAGGCTTCTACAAGACGTCCGTGAATTTACTCCACAAATAATACGTATTATACGTTTTTGGACTCTGAAGACTTTTGACTGACTTGAAGAGTTACCCCAAAATATTATACCATATGACATTAAGGAATGAAAGTAAGCAAAGTATGCAAGCTTTGTTATTTTTATGTCTCCTATGTCTGATAACACTCGTATTGAAAATACAGATTTGTTGAGTTGTTTCTGCAGTTCTGTGGTGTGCTCCTCCCAACTAAATTTATTATCAAGCTGTAATCCCAGGAATTTAATACTGTCAACTTCTTCTATCTGCTCTTCTTCATACTTAATGCATATGCTGTCAGGAAATCTCTTACATGTTCTGAACTGCAAGTAGTGCGTCTTTTCAAAGTTTAATGACAATGAGTTGGCTTTAAACCATTTATTAATGTTCATGAAAATATCATTAGCAGACTTTTCTATCACTATACTTGACGTACTCTTTATTGCAATACTTGTATCATCTGCAAACAAAACAAACTCATTTGAACAGCATACCAAAGGAAGACTTTTTGCTAAGTTTGCAGGACATGTATTGCAGAGTTCAGAAGTATATACAGTAAAACCTCGTTTTTACGTTCCCGGTTTTTACGTTTTCCCGCCATTTACACTATTTTTTGTTGGTCCCGTCAAATTTCCTATGTTCACAATGTTAATTCGCCCTCGTTTTTGCATTAACATATTTACACTTTTCCCGCATTTTACACTTTTCAAAACTATGTTTGTGAAGAAAAAATGACGCAATCTACATAAATTGACACTAGCACGGCTTTCCCCTTAATGTATAGTGCATAAAAATTATTCGAAGTCAAGTTTCTTGACACTTTGCATTTATTCAAATGTATATTTCGTATATCGTTGTTGGCAGTATGCAGCTAGTTGACTTAATGACGCGCCGATTTGTGGCGATGTAGATCCTCTTTCCACCAGCTTCTTTGCCAGAGTGTCTGGCGTGTACTCAGACAAACAGAACAGTTTTTTGACGTGAGAATAATGCTGATTTGTGGTGGTGTAGTTCCTCTTTCTGCTAGCTTCTTTGCCAGAGCAGCTGGCATGTACTCAATCAGAACCAGTTGCTTTGTTGATGTGAGAATAGAGTTGCATTGTTTTTGTGATATATGTTTCTGATTAATAAAGAACATTATCTGTCAAAAAAGCGATAAGTGTGAGATGCCAATCCTATGCAAACATCACAAAAATAGTTATGCATATGTTTGCACTCAAGAACGTGAATAAATTCTCTAATATTGTCATGTGAAACATCAAAAAATACAAAAAGAACGGAACTTTAGGAGTTTAACTACGTAAATAATTAATGTCAATAAAAGTCTTGCTGACTAATCAATAATAATGAATGAAATTACGTCAAAAATTTCTACTTCCCATAAAATTACCAGTTCTGCCCTGCATTTAAAATAGTAAAAATTTGGATAGCCTTTATTGTATAATAAACTTCCTGGTGAGTATTTAGATGCCTATTATGTACATATATCACAAATAAACTACGATAATGGAAAGTCCAGGTTGGAATAAATAATATAGTGAGGACAGTTTACAACTCACCGCAAAGACGTGGCGGCGAGCTGCGACAGGCACATACAAAAGACACACACATACAACACATTCAGCTATCGGCCATGGCCTTCTTCAGAAAATAGAGCACTCACGCAATCACACAGGCACACAACACAGTCATACAACCATCACCTCCGACTGCCACACTTCGAATCACGCTCTGCAGCGAATCGGGGACGGGAGGGGAGGGGAGGGGGAGGGGATAGAAAGGTTACGTCACGGTGGTGGGGATGGGTTAGATGGGAATAACGAGATGCAGCTTAGGAATGGAGTGGGGAGGCGGGTGAGCGGAGAAAATAAAATAAAATAAAGTAAAATAAAATTATATATATATATATATATATATATATATATATATATATATATATATATATATATATATATATATATACACATACACACATACACATACGCATATATACATATATATATATACACAAACACACGATCACACATTCACACACCACTCAAAATAGGTGAGGTTTGGGATAGAGAGGTAGGAACTGTAAGGTATGGAAAAATATATATATAGGGAAGTTATCGTAGGTTGAGGCCTGGTTGATTTCGGGATCGGAGAATGTATTGTAGGGATAACTCCCATCTGTGCAGTTCAGAAAAGCTGGTGGTGGATGGGAGGATCCAGATGGCCCGGGTTGTGAAGCAGCCATTGAAATCAAGCATGTGCTCCACTGCATGCTGTGCCACAGGGTGGTCCACCTTGTTTTTGGCCACCACAGTTTGGCGGTGGCCATTCATCCTAATGGACAGCTGGTTGGTGGTCATGCCAATATAGAAAGCTGTACAGTGCTTGCAGCACAGTTGGTAAATTACGTAGCTGCTTTCACAAGTGGCCCGGCCTCTGATAGGGTAGGATAAGCCTGTGACAGGACTGGAATAGGAAGTGCAGGGTGGGTGGATTGGACAGGTCTTGCAGCGGGGTCTTCCACAAGGATATGATCCCTGTGGCAGTGAGCTGGGTTTCGGGGTGGCATAAGGATGAACTAGGATGTTGTGAAGGTTGGGAGGGCGACGGAACACCACTTTAGGAGGGGTGGGAAGGATCTTTGGCAGGATGTCTCTCATTTCAGGGCACGAGGATAGAAAATCAAAACCTTGGCGAAGGATGGAATTTAGTTGTTCGAGACCAGGGTAGTACTGGGTGACAAGGGGAGCGCTCTTTTGTGGATGGTTACTGGTGTTAGGAAGAGGATTTGGGGTGTGTGAGGATATGGCACGGGAGATTTGTTTGCGGACTAGGTCTGTGGGGTAGTTTCTGTTTGTGAAGGCCTTTGTGAGACCTTCAGCATATTCAGAAAGGGAATTCTTGTCACTGCAGATATGCCGTCCCCGGGTGGCTAGGCTGTAAGGGAGGGATTTTTTGACGTGGAAGGGATGGCAACTGTCAAAATGTAGGTACTGTTGGTGGTTGGTAGGTTTAATATGGACGGAAGTGTGAATGGAGCCATCAGTGAGGTGGAGGTTGACATCCAGGAATGTGGCATGGTTGGTTGAGGAAGATCAGGTGAAGTGAATGGGAGAGAAGGAATTGAGGTTCTGAAGAAAGGAGGATAGGGTGTCCTGGCCCTGAGTCCAGATCATGAAAATATCATCAATGAACCGGAACCAGGCCAGAGGCTTGAGGTTTTGGGATGCTAGGAAGGATTCCTCCAGACGGCCCATGAACAGGTTGGCATAGGAGGGTGCCATGCGGGTGCCCATGGCTGTGCCTTGGATTTGATGGTAAACTTTCCCCTCAAAGGAAAAGTAGTTGTTAAGTAGGATGAAATTGGTAAGGGTTATGAGGAATGAGGTATCAGGCTTGCGTTCAGAGGGACGTTGGGAGAGGTAGTGTTCCAGAGCGGCAAGGCCATGGGCATGTGGGATGTTGGTGTATAGGGAGGTGGCATCCACTGTGACAAGTAAAGATCCAGGAGGCAAAGGGGTGGGAATGGTGGAGAGTCGGTGAAGGAAGTGGTTGGTATCCTTGATGTGGGAAGGTAGATTTTGAACAATAGGTTGGAGGTGTTGGTCAACTAGGGCTGAAATTCGTTCGGTAGGAGCACAGTAACCAGCCACAATAGGGCGTCCAGGATTATTAGGTTTGTGAATTTTGGGGAGCATGTAAAAGGTGGGTGTGCGGGGTGTTGCTGGGGTGAGGAGGGAGATGGATTCAGGGGAGAGTTTCTGGGAGGGGCCATAGGATTTTAGTAGGGATTGGAGATCTTGTTGGACTTTGGGGATGGGGTCAATCTGGCTCATAAATCCCTTAGCTACCTTCTCTCCCTCCGTAAGATATTACTATTGTGTAACCAAAAATACCTACATCCCATCTCCCAGATCGAATCCTTTGCTCTCCAGCAACTGGAGGAGCATTCCAAACACCACCTCCACAAACTGTCCAGCCTGCTGACATCATATTGCCGACTTGGAGCACCCATATCCAATCCCTATCCGAACCACAGTGTTCCTCCTCGTGAGCCCCTCATGGGTCCCAGACCATGCTTAGCTGACCTCTTGAACCTACCTCATCCCTCCAAACTCCCTACCACTACTCCACAACATCCAATACCAAAACAACCCCAGAACACTGTGGTCAACCTATCCACAAAAAACCTAAACCCCACTGAAGTTTCCGTTCTATCCAAAGGTCTCACCTTTAGTCCTACACCCCAGTTCAATCATGTTGGTCTTGTCAAAGACCTACTCTCCTTTTCCCGATCCCTACGATGGAAACACTACTTTGCTACCAATCCCTCTGACCGCAATCTACCTAATCCCAATATTGAACCCTGCCTGTCCCAATTCATACCACCATCCAACAAAGATCCCCCTGCACTCCCACCTAACCACCCTCTGGTTACCCTCCAAGAGTTTCTCACCTCCAACTTGTCCTCACCATCCTTTCCCAAGTCCCTTCCCAAGAACTCAAACCTTTCAGCAGAAGAAAGAAGAGCCATCCAAAACCTTAAAACTAATCCTGACATCATCATCCTCCCTGCTGATAAAGGTTCCACCACTGTAGTTATGGATCACAGTGACTACCTGGCAGAAGGGCTCCGCCAACTCTCTGACTCCTCCACCTACAAGTTGTGCCAGATTGACCCCATCCCCAAAGTCCAACAAGATCTCCAATCCCTACTAAAATCCTATGGCCCCTCCCAGAAACTCTCCCCTGAATCCATCTCCCTCCTCACCCCAGCAACACCCCGCACACCCACCTTTTACATGCTCCCCAAAATTCACAAACCTAATAATCCTGGACGCCCTATTGTGGCTGGTTACTGTGCTCCTACCGAACGAATTTCAGCCCTAGTTGACCAACACCTCCAACCTATTGTTCAAAATCTACCTTCCCACATCAAGGATACCAACCACTTCCTTCACCGACTCTCCACCATTCCCACCCCTTTGCCTCCTGGATCTTTACTTGTCACAGTGGATGCCACCTCCCTATACACCAACATCCCACATGCCCATGGCCTTGCCGCTCTGGAACACTACCTCTCCCAACGTCCCTCTGAACGCAAGCCTGATACCTCATTCCTCATAACCCTTACCATTTTCATCCTACTTAACAACTACTTTTCCTTTGAGGGGAAAGTTTACCATCAAATCCAAGGCACAGCCATGGGCACCCGCATGGCACCCTCCTATGCCAACCTGTTCATGGGCCGTCTGGAGGAATCCTTCCTAGCATCCCAAAACCTCAAGCCTCTGGCCTGGTTCCGGTTCATTGATGATATTTTCATGATCTGGACTCAGGGCCAGGACACCCTATCCTCCTTTCTTCAGAACCTCAATTCCTTCTCTCCCATCCACTTCACCTGGTCTTCCTCAACCAACCATGCCACATTCCTGGATGTCAACCTCCACCTCACTGATGGCTCCATTCACACTTCCGTCCATATTAAACCTACCAACCACCAACAGTACCTACATTTTGACAGTTGCCATCCCTTCCACGTCAAAAAATCCCTCCCTTACAGCCTAGCCACCCGGGGACGGCATATCTGCAGTGACAAGAATTCCCTTTCTGAATATGCTGAAGGTCTCACAAAGGCCTTCACAAACAGAAACTACCCCACAGACCTAGTCCGCAAACAAATCTCCCGTGCCATATCCTCACACACCCCAAATCCTCTTCCTAACACCAGTAACCATCCACAAAAGAGCGCTCCCCTTGTCACCCAGTACTACCCTGGTCTCGAACAACTAAATTCCATCCTTCGCCAAGGTTTTGATTTTCTATCCTCGTGCCCTGAAATGAGAGACATCCTGCCAAAGATCCTTCCCACCCCTCCTAAAGTGGTGTTCCGTCGCCCTCCCAACCTTCACAACATCCTAGTTCATCCTTATGCCACCCCGAAACCCAGCTCACTGCCACAGGGATCATATCCTTGTGGAAGACCCCGCTGCAAGACCTGTCCAATCCACCCACCCAGCACTTCCTATTCCAGTCCTGTCACAGGCTTATCCTACCCTATCAGAGGCCGGGCCACTTGTGAAAGCAGCTACGTAATTTACCAACTGTGCTGCAAGCACTGTACAGCTTTCTATATTGGCATGACCACCAACCAGCTGTCCATTAGGATGAATGGCCACCGCCAAACTGTGGCCAAAAACAAGGTGGACCACCCTGTGGCACAGCATGCAGTGGAGCACATGCTTGATTTCAATGGCTGCTTCACAACCCGGGCCATCTGGATCCTCCCATCCACCACCAGCTTTTCTGAACTGCACAGATGGGAGTTATCCCTACAATACATTCTCCGATCCCGAAATCAACCAGGCCTCAACCTACGATAACTTCCCTATATATATATTTTTCCATACCTTACAGTTCCTACCTCTCTATCCCAAACCTCACCTATTTTGAGTGGTGTGTGAATGTGTGATCGTGTGTTTGTGTATATATATATGTATATATGCATATGTGTATGTGTGTATATATATATATATATATATATATATATATATATATATATATATATATATATATATATATATATATAAATTTTATTTTACTTTATTTTATTTTATTTTCTCCGCTCACCCGCCTCCCCACTCCATTCCTAAGCTGCATCTCGTTATTCCCATCTAACCCATCCCCACCACCGTGACGTAACCTTTCTATCCCCTCCCCCTCCCCTCCCCTCCCGTCCCCGATTCGCTGCAGAGCGTGATTCGAAGTGTGGCAGTCGGAGGTGATGGTTGTATGACTGTGTTGTGTGCCTGTGTGATTGCGTGAGTGCTCTATTTTCTGAAGAAGGCCATGGCCGATAGCTGAATGTGTTGTATGTGTGTGTCTTTTGTATGTGCCTGTCGCAGCTCGTCGCCACGTCTTTGCGGTGAGTTGTAAACTATCCTCACTATATTATTTATACAAATAAACTACGAAAATTCAAAGCTAATCCAGTAAGCATATTTTACCATTTAAAACATTATTTCCTGCATTTTACATTTTCCTGCATTTCACACCATTTTACTGAAGTCCCTTGAAAAGCATAAAAACGAGGTTCTACTGTAGTTATGGGAAGTGACTATTTCAAAGGTCAGTAAGGTAACTGTAGTTTATAGTTATCTATGTTAATGTAACAGGACTATTCATTAAAACTTCATTGCTGGCAGCTGTATATCTCAATCTGGACATTTTTCTCATTCATATTATTCAGTTAATTGATGAGGGCATCACTGCAAGAAATATTATTAACAAGCAAAAAGTTTACTTACATAACAGAAAAATCACAAACATTGTGAGACATGTAAAATCTACTGTTGAACTTTGTTAGAAGGTGAATTAAAAGTCATTCACTTTGAAAGAACTACAAGTTGGTCGAAAGGATGACAACTCATCTGGCAGGCCAGCCATGAAAATAGTGGAATATTGCAACAATAATATTTTCAACATCAGACCCAAAATTCTTAAGGTTACACAGGATCTAATAAGGAATTTTATACCAACTGTATGTTACAATGTGAATCAAAGATTTGCTATGTATTGCTAGGACATGTTTGTTCATTAATTTTAATTAAGGTCTATTAACATTTGGACCAACAAAACTTATCATCAGCAAATTTCTTAAAGGAAATTTGCTATCTCTTCTGTGAAAAGAAAGTTCTGCATATCTTTTGCCTTGTCCTTGAAGTACAAGTCTGAAGATGATTTTCAAGAACTGCCAATTAGAAGCTGAATGTTTCTAATCACAGATTAAATCAGAAGCACAATTTTAAACAACCAGCCACATGCCTTGCCTCTGACTGATATTTGTCAGTAGGAGTAGTAAGCTACAGCCAAAATATAGGAACTACTTCCGTGTGTCATTTTACCATACAGAATGAAGAATTAGTCACCCAGTCACAGCACACACTGTCTTTTTGTACATTTCTTCACCTCACAGTCGTCAATGTCCTCCTACCATCACTCCCTTCACCTCCCTAGACAGGGGACCTACTGTATGTGCAGGAACTAAAAAGAAATCAAAATGCTGACACAAGGGTAATGGTCAATTGTAACATGAAATTTGCCTCAATAATTAAAATACAACAAACAGTACATTCCAATTAAACAAAAAGTACTGTATTTACTGGAATATAAGTAGCACTTTTTCCCCATTTGTGGGATCCAAAAAACTGCCTGCAGATTAGAATCAAGTGCAAAAGCAAATGAAGTTCTGAAAAATGGCGCTAGGAGCTGCCACAATTAACTCTTGCCATTGAACGTATGCAGAGCTAGGGATGCTTGGCAGACTCAAAGATAAATGGGCCTACTGGTGTCAAAAATCATACAAATACAACAAATTCAATGGAAGATAAGTCTGCTTTTTCCAAGTTTCAGCCACTGTACCAACGCAACACAAGTGAATTTATGCAATGAAGGAAAGGGAAATTCCCTATTGCCAATCTTTAAATGTAGCAGTGTTTCAAGCAAACTTTACAATGAATAATAAATTAAATCAATACGAAGGCTTTAGAATTTTTGAATGTGTCAGTAGTTGCGAATATGTCATGATTTTGGAATAGAGTAAAACCTCGCCTTTACGTTCCCGGATGTTACATTTTCCCGCCATTTGCACCATTTTTTGTCAGTCCAGATAAATTTCCTATGTTCACAATGTTCATTGGCCCCCATTTTTCCATTAACATGTTTACACTTTTCCTGCATTTTATGTTTTTGAAACCATGTTCATTAAGAAATAAGTCATTGACATTAATTGACACAGGTGTGGCTTTCCGCTTCATGTAGTGTTTATAAACACTACACAGTCAATTTTCCTGAGATTTTATGTTTATTCAAAAGTAGATTTCGCATTTCGTTGTTTGCAGTATGCATCTAGTTCTCATGACGCTCCCATCAGCCACCGCGCCGATCGTCAGCTTTTCTTTGTTTACACAGCTGGTACTTTTTAATGTTTTACATGGGGCGTTTCGAGAATTTATTTTTATTGTGAATAATTATCCAAGTATTTCTGTGGAGATTTATAAATGGTGAAAGTGATGGTCTGTTCGTGTGAGTTTTTCTGTTCATTGATGATGGGCACGGTATATTATAACTTCAAAAATGCAATTATTGTGAGATGCCGATCCTGTGCAGATGTCAAAAAAATACTCATGCATATATTTGCACATGAATAAATCCTCGAATATTGTTTTGCAAAATATCAAAAAATACACAAGTATGGAACTTGATACAAAAAATACACAAGTATGGAACTTCTGAAGTTTCACTATGTAATGAATGACAGTTAAAAGCTTGCTGACAAAAATATATTATGAATGAAATTACATCAAAAATTTGTACTTCCTATAAAGTTTCTAGTTTGGCACTAGAACTAGAACAAAATTTGGATAACCTTTATTACATAATAAATAAACTTTACTTCGAGTATTTTTATGCTATAATGTACATGTATCACAAATAAACTACAAAAATGCAAGGGTGATCCAGTAAGCATATTTTACTGTTTAAAACATTATTTCCCGCATTTTATGTTTTCCCACATTTTTACAGCTTCATAATGTCCCTTGAAAAGTGTAAAAACAGGGTTCTACTGTACTTGGTTATGCAGGAACCCAGTACCACAGCTAAATACACAATTTTGTAACTCAGAACTATTCACAAGTGTTTCTATGGATTTCATGTAACTCATGAGAGGGCATAAAAGATGGAGTGAATTTATAGCCAAAATTGAATTGATTGTTTGGTTTGGTATTTTCGATAGTGCATATTAGCTATTGTCATAATTATCTGTGAGTATGCTGACAATACAAACTGATCACTGATTTTATTTTATTTTATTTGAGATACATATTCCATAGATGCAGAATGGTGTGAATATGCATGTGTTTGGATATGTGTGAGTGTGTGTGTATTTGTTTACCTTCCTTTCTTTCCCCTAAGGTAAGTCCTTCCACTCCTGGGACTGGAATGACTCCTTTTCCACTTCATTAAAACCCATATCCTTCCCTTTCTCCTCTCCTTTCTTCCTCTTTTCCTGAAGAAGCGACCAACGGTTGCGAAAGCTTGTATGTGTGTTTGTGTGTGATTTTATTTGTGTCTGTCGATGAGCCTGTCCTTTAAGTAAGTCATCCGTTTACTATTTTTTATATTTAAATATGTATATGTTTAAAAAAATGCTAAGGTTATCTGAAGGTGCTCTGTATAATGATACTACTGCTATATATGAATTATTTACAGCCAGCTCTATGGCACACACTTCAAACTGTTTATCTAAACAAAATTTCTGTACATATATTGCACTACATGTTGTTTCTGACATTGATCGTTACTCCACCTTTTTCTAAGAATTTTCTACAATAAGATGTTGCTAAGCAGTAATTATCTAGCAAAAGTTTTTCAATACCTGACATAACATGGTGCTCACTACAGCACAGAACATGGGCACAATCTATACCTTGTTGCTATTGGATATTAATTAAGAGTTCGTTAATCTTCTTGCTCAGGCTAAATGTTACGATAGTCAGATTTTGTTTGGCAGAACCTCTTATACAGTTATTCCTAAAAAACAAGTATCAGTTGACAGGGTGGGTTTTGTGTTACTCAGTATCCTTTTATCCAAGTTGGTCTGTTTCCATGTACTGTGAGACTGAGAAGAATCAGCTATAAGTGATGATTTTAGGAGCCAACAGTCCAATGTCTTCTGTCTATATCCATTCCTGCAGTCTTCTTGTGCTGTGGAGCATTCATTCGTCGAACATGTATGTCTCGAGTACACATTGTTCCTAGCATTTACGATAATTTTACAAATAACGGACGCTAAATGACTTTCTCTGCGCCGATTTAGGTGCAGGCCGTGAGTGGTGTAAAGTTCTGTACTAACATTTTGCACATTAACCATCTGTACATTTGCATAACTGTTGCAAATTTCTGCATACTGACTGTTTGTATATACTACAGCCCTGTTTACACACGAGTACTGAGGCAAGTTATACCTGTGTGGAATATCCAGAACAATGACGTTTGAGTCCTTTAGGTGGTTTAGAGCAGATTTTAACGCATTAACTACATGCAAACCATCGTTGTGTGTATCATTTGCACAAACACCACAGATTACAATGTAGTCTTCCTTCATTGTCTTTTGTGAAATATTGTACACAGTTGAAAGCACTTGGTCTACCCATGATTTAATTGCAAAGCACAAATCATTAGAAAACCACTTATTAGATATTAAGAGTGCTTGGCAGATTGTTGTGCCGAAGCAACATTTTCTTCTTGCAAAATCAAAATCTCATATTTAATTCCATTTTTCTTCAGAGCACAGTATCTGTCTTCTGCCTCTTTCTGAGCACAAGACAGCTGACACATTCACACACTTGCTCATCAGAAATATACTAATATGTTTCTATGAATATTTAATGATTTTCAAGTTTGTGGTTAGGTTGAACATAACAGCGCAGTCAACGTAAGCTGGAAACACAGATTTATTCACATTTGGAAAAACTCCAACGCCACAATTGGCTGCACTTGTTTCTTATGATTCATCACACTGTTACTGACAACTAGCACCAACACCTAAATAGTATTTTCACGAAAAGTGTTACTGCTAAGTTTACAACTTGAACCCAACTACTACCTAATTTGTATCTCACATTACACTGAAACACCTTTGCTTCAATTTCAAAATGCAGCCTATTGCTTTTCCCCCTTGAATTATTTTTTGGTGTGGCTTAGATTTGAGTTCTTCTGTTTTCTTAAGATTCAAGTCTCATTTTTCAGATGTGGCTTAGATTCGAGAGAATACGGTACGTTATTTATTTATTTATTTGTTTTTTCTGTTCCATAGGACCCACTTCAGGAGTAAGACTCCATGGTCATGGAACAAGTCAATACATTAATTGTTACACAATAATGGTAATAGAAAAATTTTAAGTAGTCCTTTGCACACGACAATCTTAAGACAAAGTGAAAAGAACCAATAAAGAAAAAATTAATTAGCTTAATTGTTTAACTTTTCTAGGAGTTCCTCGACAGAATAAAAGGAGTGAGCCACAAGGTAACTCTTCAATTTAGATTTGAAAGCATGTGGATTAGTGCTAAGATTCTTTAGTTCTTGTGGCAGCTTATTGAAAATGGATGCCGCAGAATACTGCACCCCTTTCTGCACAAGTGTTAAGGTGGTGTGGTGCAAGTGTAGATTAGACATCTGTCTAGTATTCACCGAGTGAAAGCTACTAACTCGTGGGAATAAGCTGATATTATTAACAACAAACGACATTAAAGAAAAAACGTATTGTGACGCCAGAGTCAAAATTCCCAGACTACTGAAAAGGGGTCGACATGACGTTCGTGAACTTACACCAGATATTGCTCGAACCGCCCGTTTTTGAGCCAGAAATATCCTTTTCGCATCAGGCGAGTTACCCCAAAAAACAATGCCGTACGTCATAAGTGAGTGAAAGTAAGCGAAATAGACTACTTTTCGTGTTGAAAAATCACATATCTCAGATATTGTTCTAATGGTAAATATAGCAGAATTTAGCCTTGGAACAAGATCCTGAACATGGGCTTTCCATGACAGCTTACTGTCTATATGAACACCTAGAAATTTGAACTGTTCAGTCTCACTAATCACATGCCCATTATGTGTAATCATAATGTCAGATTTCATCAAATTATGTGTTAGAAATTGTAAAAACTGAGTTTTACTGTGATTTAACATCAACTTGTTTTCTATAAGCCATGAACTTATCTCTTGAACTGCATTATTTGTTACTGTGTCAATATTAAGAGCAACATCCTTCACTACCAAGCTGGTATCATCAGCAAACAAAAATATTTTACAGTCACCTGTTATACTCGAAGGCATATCATTTATATAAATAAGAAACAGCAATGGTCCCAAAACAGACCCCTGGGGCACCCCATACTTAATTGTGCCCCATTGGGATTGCACGTCATAGCCATTTTCTACATTGCGGAGAATTACCTTCTGTTGTCTATTATTAAAGTAAGAGGTGAACCAGTTGTGGGCTACTCCCCGTATTCCATAATGTTCCAACTTCTGCAACAATATTTTGTGATCAACACAATCAAACGCTTTTGTTAAATCAAAGAAGACGCCTAATGTCCGTAGCCTCTTATTTAACCCATCAAGTGCCTCACAGAGAAACGAAAATATAGCGTTTTCGGTCGTTAAACCACTTCTAAAACCAAACTGTACGTTTGACAGGAAATTATGTGAACTGAAATGATCAATTAATCTTGAATATACAGCCTTTTCAATAACTTTGGAAAAAACCGATGGCATAGAAATAGGTCTATAGTTGTCTACATTATCCCTTTCTCCTTTTTTATAAAGCGGTTTCACTACTGAGTACTTTAATCTGTTAGGAAACTGACCATTCTGAAAGGAAAAATTACAAATATGGCTTAGTACTGGGCTAACATATGGAGAACAGTACTTTAGAATTCTGCTAGATACCCCATCATATCCACAAGAGTCCTTAGTCTTTAGTGATTTAATTATTGACTCAATCTCACCTATGGAAGTATCATGAAGGATCATTTCAGGCAACAGCCTCGGAAACGCATTTTGTAAAAACGTTATATGATTACCTGTAGAAACTAGAGTTTTGTTTAGTTCCTCTACTATATTCAGGAAGTGATTATTGAATATTGCACATATATCTAACTTGTCAGTAACAGAAACATTCCTACTACGCACTGACGTTATATCTTCTACCTGCTGCTCCTGACCAGACACTTCCTTCACGACTGACCAGATAGTTTTAATTTTATCCCGAGAGTTTGCTACTCTTTTTGCGTACCACATACTTTTTGCATTCTTAATGACATTTTTCAGAACCTTACAGTACTGTTTGTAATGAGCTACTGCATCTTCATTCTGACTGATTCTAACATTTTGATACAACTCCCGCTTAGTTCTACATGATACTCTTATCCCCTTTGTCATCCACCCTGGCTGTCTGTTACTGAAAGTACCCTGTTTTGAGCGTTCTAGCGGAAAGCAACTTTCAAACAGCATAATAAATGTGTTCAGAAAAGCATTATATTTATCATCTGCATTATCAGCACTATAAACATCCTGCCATTCTTGTTCCTTAATTAGGCTTAAAAAGGTCTCAATTGCAACTGGATTAACTTTTCTGAGTAGTTGATATTTATGTTTAACATTTGTTTGAGAACAAATACTTTTTAGAATTAAAAGTTGGGCATCGTGGTCTGATAGGCCATTTACTATTCTGCTGACAGAGTGCCCCTCTAATAATGAAGAATGAACAAAAATATTGTCAATGGTAGAACTGCTATTTCCTTGCACTCTCGTTGGAAAAAATACTGTTTGCATCATGTTATAGGAATTAAATAGATCTAACAGCTGACTTTTCCTTGAGCTATCACCTACACAATTAATGTTGAAATCTCCACACACAATTAAATTTTTATACTTCCTATACAGTGAACCCAGAACCAATTCCAGCTTGGGCAGAAACATTTTAAAATCTGAGTCAGGGGATCTATAAATAACAACTATTACTAGTTTAGTTCCATTAACATTAACAACTCCTGCACAACATTCAAATATCTGTTCTGTGCAGTGTTTAGAAAAATCGATTGACTCCGATGAAAAATCGTTTTTTACATACATGGCCACTCCCCCACACTGCAAAGAACTCCTAGAGTAGAAGGCAGCTAACCTGTATCCTGGCAAAGGAAGTCTCTTAATTGTCACACCACTTAAAAAGTGCTCTGAAATTCCAATAATGTCAGAATCAGTATCAATAAGCATTTCATTAACTTTATCTCTGATACCCTGTATATTTTGATGAAAAACAGTAATTCCCTTATTACTTATATTCTTAGACTTTGTCAAAGGTGGTTCATTTCTTAGAGGGACTTCCTTTAAGCAGGAATATCTGTCAGCTGTCTTCAGTCTAAAAAAGGTGCAGCCCTAACACCAACTACTACAGGAATTTTTCCATGAGTGAAACCCCCACCCCCTACTACACTGTCACCTATGAGCTTTGCCAACCTCCCCTTCCCATACCTATTGAGGTGCAGACCGTGCCTAGTAAAATCCGACCTTTGGATAGTTTCAACTGGCACCACTGCAATGTGATCCATGCCCTCCGTCATCAGCGCCTTCTCAAGCCCCATGTTAAGACGGCTGACAGCCGTATTAAGACAAGGCCTATCATGACGCTGAAACAGCTGCACGAAATGCACATTCGTGCCACCAGTTTCAGTTGCTATCCTTTCCAGATCACCACCTATATCATATTCCCCGTCCCTATCAAGACTGTTCCCGGCCCCACCCACTATAACTACCTGATCCTCGTTTGAAAAATTCCTACATAAGTCCCCTATGTTACAAGTGACCTGCACTAGGCTTCACTAGGCTGGTGACCTGGTACTCACTCCCAAGTACTTCCTGCAACTGTTGGCCAACACCTCTGCCATGAGAACTACCTAGCAGCAGAACCTTCTTCTTCCTAAGAGCCCTCTCTACAGATTTCGGCTTACCAAAAGCTGAGGTCTGCTGCGTACTTCCTACACCTACAGCTACAGGAGGTTCATCTCCACTCAACTCTGACAGTTGGTCAAACCTATTTGCAACTTGCAATGTAAAGCTATCTGAATACCTTCTCCTAGCTACCTTCTTGCCAACTGCCAGTTCCCATTCCCCAGCCCCCCTTCCCCTCCTCAACCTACCTAGTTCCTCTTCAGCGTTTTTCAACTGCACCTGAAGGGCACAGATCAAACGCTCCTGCTCCTCTATCAACTTATTCCTGCTGCAAATCCTACAGTTCCAGGAGAGAACCTCACCACAATGCCCACTGTCTTCCCCACTGCACTCCCCCCCATGAAAATACTTACTACAAATCCCACACTGCAGCCCACTACGCACGACCCTACGACAGAGCCCACACTTTTCACTCATGGTAAAATTTTACAATAATTTGTTAAGAAAAACTAGACGTCTAAGTTATGAAGTTAAGTTTCTACAAAATAAGTAGGAAGTACCTCTTAACTACAGCAATCAACAAACCTCAGTCTCTACAAATCAAGTAACAACAACTAATAGTATCAGAAAAGAGCAAATAACACTACCACAGAAACTTTACACTGTTGCTTGTATAAACAAGTTCAAATTCAAGCGTCACTAATAAAACAACTAAACACTGTGAGAGTACAAGAGTTATCAAATACCGTAACTTAAAGTTTCCCAACCTCAACTACGTTAAAAACAGCAAGTCACCTGTTGAAAAGTACTAAAGTTAATAAACAACTAGCGCGATAACACCTAAATTAAAAAAAGGGACTAAATTAAAATAAAAAAAGTTGAAATTTTAGGTACTTTTGCTAAAGAGGAACTGTCGGGGACAATTTAACCACATGTTTCAAAATCTTGAATGATGAAAATTAACAATCTGCATATTAATTCAATACTTCTACATAAATATTACAGTATAATACTAACTTTTTTCCTCACCTGTCAGCAGAGACACATCTTTTACATCAGGAACTTCAATTAAGTCTTTTGATTCTCTCTTTTTCAGTTCTGGACTTTGGTAAAGAGATACCTCAATTTTGGGTATCGGCAAGGAATTACTTCTCTTTCTTGGCTGTTGATGAGATGAAGAATCTTCAGCAATTGCTTTTAGTCTGTTAAAACAGAAAATCATAGAGATGCTGAATCAGCAAATGCCTTCTACCCTAAAGGGTGCATCAGAAATAACTTGACAAGTTTGGAATTATATAGAAATTTATTGTGATAAGTTTCAGAATTGGTAGATATATCATTTTGTAGCAAGCTACCTCAAAATTGATACACAAATACATCAGTACCCTTTCCTGCCACAAGGACTGCCAGTGTAGTGCACAGTTAAAATCATTGGTATAGAGAGTACTTCACTGGTATTGTGTATTTGGTTATGCTTTAAAACTTATTTCCCACAGATTGATGAACAACTATTTCGTTTTGCTTGGCAACTTTACAAAGTGTTAAGAAGAAATTGATTCAGTACAAGGCAAACAAAGGAAATCTGATTTTAAGTTTTTGAGGTAATATCAAACTGGATGTGACATATTACTGGCTGTTTGATTGTTGTTCAGTGCATTGTCTGATAATGAAACACCTATGCCTGATACCGTATTGTTTGTCCACAGTAAGTTGATGATTGGTGCGCTGTCTGTTGGCATCGGCAGGAGGCGTGTACTATGGCTGCCGGGAGACGAGGAGCAGTGAGCGTTAAGGCAGCATCGGATTGTTGGAAACGTTACCCGTAACAATGTGTGCAGTAATATTTTGCATCTACGGGCAGTATAACATTGGCAGCTCTCAGAAATAAATCGATGTTCATAGAGTAGTGTAGATGTTTTCTCCTCTGGCATCACCAGATAAAATCATCTTTACTTCTCAAATTAAATACTTCCATCTAATTACCAATACACTATTAGTTTTGGTGCACTATGGAGTCATTCTCAGTTCCTATTGTAACGTTTCTGCTATGTTGCGCACTCACTACAAATCTGTTACCAACATCACAAACGTGAAATATCGGACACCTAAATAAAACTTCGCCACCGGACATGTAAAACATCAGATTTTCCCGTTCAATTTGAATGACTATTAAAACTATTAGTAAAACGCTTTTAAGAAATAGTATATTGATTTTAACATAACTTTGGCTGTCATTTTTTTACTTAATTTTCAATCTTTGATACTTTCGTAAATAATAGCTGTAAACACTAAAAATACATTATACTTAGTTATGTAATATGCTGAGTCTATAATGATACTTATTTGTATAAAAACAACACTACTACATGTTATAACTATTGCACTATATATATATATATATATATATATATATATATATATATATATATACCTTTTGTTTAAATAAATTAAGGCAGACCATGTTTTACATATCACTGGTTCCTGTTCATTTTTCACACAATAAAATTAATAATCCATTTGGTACTAAGAAACTTCGAAATAGATAAAACTACTATAACTTTATACAAATCTGCATTTATAAAAAGTTAAACCACAAATTGAAATACATTAAAATTACAAATCTAAAAAACAAAACGCCAATACAATAATTACAAACTATTGACTTATATAATAATGGAAAGTCCAGGTTGGAATTAATAATATAGTGAGGACAGTTTACAACTCACCGCAAAGACATGGCGACGAACTGCGACAGGCACATACAAAAGACACACACATCAACACATTCAGCTATCGGCCATGGCCTTCTTCAGAAAATAGAACACTCACGCAATCACACAGTCATACAACCATCACCTCCGACTGCCGCACTTCGAATCACGCTCTGCGGCGAATCAGGGACGGAAGGGGAGGGGAGAGGAGATAGGAAGGTTACATCAAGGTGGTGGGGATAGGTTAGATGGGAATAACGAGATGCAGCTTAGGAATGGAGTGGGGAGGCGGGTGAGGGGAGAAAATAAAATAAAATAAAGTAAAATAAATATATATAGAAAATGCATGCACACTGCCAGTACACAAGTCGCATACACACAGACACACACACACACACACACATACACACACACACACACGCAGGCACGCACGCACACACACACACACACACACACACACACACACACACACACACACAATCGCACATTTACACACTGCTCAAAATAGGCGAGGTTTGGGATAGAGAGGTAGGAACTATAAGGTATGGAGAAAAAAAAATAGGGAAGTTATCGTAGGTTGAGGCCTGGTTGATTTCGGGATCGGAGAATGTATTGTAGGGATAACTCCCATCTGTGCAGTTCAGAAAAGCTGGTGGTGGATGGAAGGAACCAGATGGCCCAGGTTGTGAAGCAGCCATTGAAATCAAGCATGTGCTCCGCTGCATGCTGTGCCACAGGGTGGTCCACCTTGTTTTTGGCCACAATTTGGCATGCAACAACCCCCGTTGTAAAACCTGCCCTATGCACCCTCCCACCACCTCTTACTCCAGTCCAGTAACCCAGAAGGTGTACACCATCGAGGGCAGTCACTTGCGATAGCACCCACGTGATTTACCAACTGACATGCCTGCACTATGAAGCATTCTATGTGGGAATGATCAGCAACAAACTGTCTATTCAGATGAATGGTCACAGGCAGACAGTATTTGTTGGTAATGAAGATCACCCTGTGGCTAAACATGCCTTGGTGCACGGCCAGCACATCTTGGTACAGTGTAACACCATCCGGGTTATTTGGATACTTCCCACCGACACCAATCTTTCAGAACTCTGGAGATGGGAACTTGCCCTTCAGCGTATTCTCTCTTTCTGTTGCCCACCTGGTCTCAACCTGCACTAAATTCAAATACCTGCCCACCATCTTTAACATCTTTGCCTCGGTTCTCTGGACAGAGCTCTTTGCTTTCTACAAATGTCTACCTTGTTGTGTTTGCGTGTGCATGTGTGCGTGCGCTTGTTTACCTTTCCTTTTGTCCCCTTAAGGTAAGTCCTTCCACTCCTGGGACTGAAATGACTCCTCTTCCACTCCCATAAAACCCGCATCCTTCCCTTTTTCCAATCTTTCCTTCCTCTTTTCCTGATGAAGCGGCCAACAGTTGCGAAAGCTTGTATGTGTGTTTGTGTGTGATTTTATTTGTATCTGTCGAGCCTGTGCTTTGGGTAAGTTATCCGATACCTATTGTATATATATACATATATAAAGTAGATGAGGTTTACTTACCAGGGGAAGGAGCACAGGTATGTGACAGTAACATAAATAAAACGCACACACACAATTGCAAGCTTTCGCAAACATTTGTTGCTTCTTCAGGCAAAGAGCAGGAAAGGAGAGGGAAAAGGAAAGGATTTGAGTTTAAAGGAGCCAGTGAGGAGTCATTCCAGAAAAGAATAGGTAAACAAACACACACCCCCACACACATAGACACAAAAACACATATGAAAACACACACAAACACAACATTCAAGATTTCGCAACCATTGAAGAAACTGAAGAAGCAGCCACTGATTGCGAAAGCTTAAATGTTGTATTTGTGTGTGTTTTTATTTGTGGTATTGTGTCTATCAACGAGGCTGTGCTTTGGGTAAGTTATACATATACATGTGTGTGTGTGTGTGTGTGTGTGTGTGTGTGTGTGCCGGCCGCAGTGGCCAAGGAGACTGAGGCGCTCCAGTCACGGTCTGCACGGCCACTACGGTCGGGGGTTCGAATCCCCCCTCGGGCATGGCTATTTGTGCCGTCTTTAGTATAAGGTAGTTGATAAGTAGTTTGTAAGTATAGGGTCTGATAACCCCGTAGTTAAGTCCAATAAGCTTAACAAACATTTGAATTTTTTTATGTGTGTGTGTGTGTTTTAAAATTAGTCTCATAAAGTCCTTATATACATGTTCACCCTCCTCAACCTTGTGCCCTCTCCCTGTTCGCTCCCTCCCCCTCCCTCAGAAAAAATTCTTTATCCGCCACTGTCCAAAGTCCTTACCTTTAGCCCCACACCCCAATTCAATCATGTCGGTCCTGTCAAAGACTTACTCTCCTTTTCCAGATCCCTAAGATGCAAACACTACTTTGCCACCAATCCCTCTAACTGTAGCCAACCTAATCCCAACACTGATACTGCCTGACCCAGTTCATACCACCATCCAATGGAGATCCCCATGCAGTCTCTAGTTACCCTCCAAGAGTTTCTCACCTCTAACTTTGCCTCACGATCTTTCCCCAAGTCCCTTCCTAAAAAGGCCAACATCTTGACAGAAGAAAGGACAGCCTTACACAACCTCAAAACAGATCCCAACCTAATCATCCTCCCTGCAGACAAGAGTTCCCCCACTGTTGTGGATGAATCACAGTGAATACATGACATAACGCCTATGCCAATTTCTGATTCCTCAACCTATATGTTGTGCCAGGATGACCCCATCTGAAAGGTCCAAAATGACCTACAATCCCTGCTAAAAGCCTATGGCCCTTTCCGGAACCTCTCCCCTGAATTCCTCTCCCTCCTTACTCCAACAACACCCCGCACACCTACAATTTACCAGCTCCCAAAAATCCATAAACATAAAAATCCTGGACGTCCAATTGTGGCTGGTTACTTAGCTCCCATATAAAGAATTTCAGGCCTTGTTGACCAGCACCTCCAACCAATTGTTCGAAATCTAGCCTACCACATCCAAGATACCAACCATTTTCTTCACAAACTCTCCACCGTCCACACCTCTTTACCGCCTGAGTCTTTAGATGTCACTGATGATGCCACTTTGTTGTACACCAATATCACACATGCCCATGGTCTTGCTACTCTTGAGAACTACCTTTCTGAACATCCTTCTGGCTCCAAGTACAATACCTCATTCCTTATAACCCTTACCAATTATGTTCTAATAAACAATAACTCATAATCAAATCTGCGGCACAGTGATGGGCACCCTCCTGTGCCAAGCTATTTATGGGCCATCGACAGGAAACCTGCCAGCAGAAGAAAGAAGAGTCATCCACAACCTCAAAAGAAATCCCAACATAATCATCCTTCCTGCAGATAAAGGTTCCACCACTGTAGTTATGGATCAGAGTGACTAACTGGCAGAATGGGTCCACCATATTTCTAATTCCTCCACCTACAAGTTGTGCCAGAATGACCCCATCCCGAAAGTCCAACAACATCTCCAATCCCTGTTAAAATCCTAAGGCCTCTCCCAGAAGCTCTCCCATGAATCCATCTACCTCCTCAACACAACAATCCGCACAACCACCTTCCACGTGCTGCCAAAATCTGCAAACCTAATAATCCTGGAAGCCCAATTGTGGCTGGTTACTGTGCAATTACCGAAAGAACTTCAACCCTCATTGACAAAAACCTTTAACCAATTCTCCAAAATCTATCTTCCCCAAGGATACCAACCACTTCCTTCACTGACTCTCCACTATTCCCATCTCTTTATCTCCTGGATATCTATTTGTCACAGTGGATGCCAGCTCCCTATACACCAACATCCCATATGCCCATGGCACTGCTGCTCTCGAACACTACCTTTCCCAATGTCCCTCTGAATTCCTCAAAACCCTCACCAACTTTATCCTAACTGACAACTACTTTTCCTTTGAGGGGAAAGTTTACCACCAAATGCGTGGCACAGCCATGGGCACCCACATGCCACCCTCCTATGCCAACCTGTTTATGGGTCCTCTGAATGGATCTTTCCTGGCATTTCAAAACCCCAAAGATCTAGCCTGGTTCAGGTTTATTGATGATATTTTCATGATCTGGACTCAGGGCCAGGACACCCTACCCTCCTTCCTTCAGAACCTCAACTCCTTCTGCCCCATCAACTTCACCTGGTCTTCCTCAACCTACATTCCTGAATGCCAACCTGCACCTTACTGATGACTCCATCTACACTTCTGTTGAATTAAACCTACCAACAGTACCTACACTTTGACAGTTGCCACTCCTTCTATATTAAAAATCCCTCCCTTAGAGCCAGGCCACCTGTGGATGGCATATCTGCAGTGACAAGAACTCTATGAAAATAGTAAAGGTCTCACAAAGGCCTTTGCAGGCAGAAACTCCCATACTGACCTAGTCCACAAACAGATCTCCCGTGCCATATCCGCACACATCCCAAATCCTCCCTCCACCACCAGTAACCATCCCTTGTCACACAGTACTACCCTTGACTCGAACAACTAAACTGCATCCTTTGCCAAGGTTTTGATTTTCTGTCCTCTGCCCAGGAATGCGAGATCATGCCCAAGATCCTTCCCAACCCTCCTTAAGTTGTGTTCTGTCGGCCTTCCAACCACCATAACATCCTAGTACATCCCTATTCCACTCCGAAACCCAGCTGCCACAGGGATCATATCCTTGTGGAAGACCCCGCTGCAATAACCATCCAATCCACCCACGCAGAACTTCCTATTCCAGTCTTGTCACAGGCCTATCCTACCCTATAAGATGCTGGGTCACCTATGAAAGCAGCCATGTAATTTACCAACTGTGCTGCAATTACTGTGCAGCATTCTATATTGGCATGACCACTAACCAGCCGTCCATTAGGATGAACGGCCACTGCCAGACTGTGGCCAAAAACAAGGTGGACCACCCTGTGGCACAGCACACAGCGAAGCACATGCTTGATTTCCATGGCTGCTTCACAAGCCGGGCCACCTGGATCCCCCCACACACCACCACCTTTTCTAATCTGCACAGATGGGAGTTATTTCTACAGTACAGTCTCTGATTCCGAAATCATCCAGGCCTCAACCTATGATAAATTCCTTTTTTTCCACACCTTACAATTCCTACCTATTTATCATAAACCTACTCTATTTTCAGTGGCGCACGTGCATGCATGTGTGTGTGCGTGAGAGAGAGAGAGAGAGAGAGCGCACGCGTGTCGTGCAGGTGTGTGAGTATGTGGGGCATGCACACTTTTTTTTATATCTATATTTATTTTTATTTTATTTTATTTTTCTCCCCTCACACGTCTCCCCACTCCATTTCTAAGCTGCATCTTGTGCATCTTGTTACTCCCGTCTAGGCCGTGCTGTACCCTTTCCCACCACCGTGACTCAACCTTCCTATCCCCCTTCCCCTATTTACACATTGCTGAGCATGATTCGAAGTGCAGCAGCTGGAGGTGACAGTTTTATGACTGTATTATGTGCCTGTGTGATTGCATGAATGTTCTATTTTGTGAAGAAGGCCATGGCCGATAACTGAGAGTGTTGTATGTATGTGGCTTTTCTATCTGCCTGTCACAGCTCATCGTTTCATCTTTGCAGAGAGTTGTAAACTGTCCATATTACTAGGGTTGTGTCCTAGTGGTTCAACCAAATCCATTATTCACAGAATCTAGCACACTGGCTTCGGATTTGAGATTTGATGCATAATGTCTAAATACTACTGAATCCAAAGTGTTATTTGGAAACCTTCAGTTACGAATGTTGTAGTTTATTTTGCATAACAGTGTGCTTTTATTTACGTTACTTACTTTATTTTACATAGATCCGCTGAAAGATGTGACGTTATAAAACAAAACGATCTCACTTTGAAGGTATTCAAGTGAAACCACGACGAAACTTACGCAGTTTCATGGCTATTGTGAAAACAATTTAGCGTATTTACCTGAATCTAAGCTGCAATTGTTTCCAGTTTTTGGGGTCCAAAAACTGCCTATGGTTTAAATCAAGTACAAAGCAAATGAAGTTCTGAAAAATGGCACTAAGAGCTGCCACAAGTAGCTTTTCCTGTCTAATATAAGCACTTAAGCAGTGCTGCATGTGCTTGCTTTGCTGATGCAATTATAAATACTGGCACTAAAACTTTTCCATCCAACAAAGGAAATAGAACTTCAGTATTGCACAACTTGAAATGTAGCAGCCTTTCCAATATTAGTAGCAACAAAAATAAATTTCTTTACATAAATAACAATACATAGGGTTTTAGGATTCTTGCATGAGTTGCCTGATTCTGGTTTTATGTATTGTTTCGTCAAATTTTGTAAATTGCTGTTGTATGGAACTTTTATGGAGCACTAGGACTTCAAGAAGAAAGTTATTTATTATGTGGATAAAAAGTTCCAGTCCTGCACCGTCAATAATAATAATAATAATAATATTGTTTTCTGTTCCATAGGACCCAATTGAGGAGTGAGACTCCATGGTCATGGAACAAATCAATACATGAATTTTTACACACGAATGATAATAGAATTTTTTTAAGTAGTCCTATGCACACGACAACCTTAAGATAAAGGGAAAAGAATCAGTAAAGAAAAAGAAATGGAATTAGCTTAATTGTTTAACTTTTCTAGGAGTTCCTCGAGAGTAAAAGTAGTGAATCATGACGTAACTCTTCAATTTAGATTTGAAAGAGTGTGGGTTAGTGCTAAGATTCTGTAGTTCTTGTGGCAGCTTATTGAAAATGGATGCTGTAGAACACTGTACACCAACCTGCACAAGTGTCAAGGTGGTATGATGCAAATGTAGATTTGACTTCTGTCACCGAGTGAAAGCTACTAACTTGTGGGAATAAGTTAATATTATTAACAACAAATGACATTAAAGAAAAACCGTATTGTGATGCCAGTATCAAAATTCCCAGACTACTGAAAAGGATCGACATGATGTTTGTGAACTTACACCACAAATTGGTCGAACCGCTCATTTTTTAGCCAGAAATATCCTTTTTGCATCAGGCGAGTTACCCAAAAAAGACAATGCCATATGTCATAAGTGAGTTAAAGTAAGCGTAATAGACTACTTTTCATGTTGAAAAATCACTTATTTCAGATATTGTTCTAATGATAAATATAGCAGAATTTAGTTTTGGAACAAGGGCCTGAACATGGGCTTTCCACGACAGCTTACTGTCTATCTGAATATCTAGAAATTTGAACTGTTCAGTTTCACTTATCATATGCCCATTATGTGTAATCAAAATGTCAGATTCTGTCAAATCATGTGTTAGAAACTGTAAAAACTGAGTTTTACTGTGATTTAACATCAACTTGTTTTCTATAAGCCATGAACTTATCTCTTGAACTGCATTATTTGATACTGTGTCAATATTACAAGCAACATCCTTCGCTACCAAGCTGGTATCATCAGCAAACAAAACTATTCTACAGTCATCTGTTATACTTGAAGGCATATCATTTATGTAAATAAGAAACAGCAACGGTCCCAAAACAGACCCCTGGGGCACACCACACTTAATTGTGCCCCATTGAGATTGTACATCATAGCCATTTTCTACACTGCGGAGAAATACCTTCTGTTGTCTATTATTAAAGTAAGAGGTGAACCAGTTGTGAGCTACTCCTCGTATTCCACAATGTTCCAACTTCTGCAACAATATTTTGTGATCAACACAAACACTTTTGTTAAATCAAAGAAGACACCTAATGTCTGTAGCCTCTAATTTAACCCATCAAGTGCCCTACAGACAAACGAAAATATAGCATTTTCAGTCGTTAAACCACTTATGAAACCAAACTACGTTTGACAACAAATTATGTGAACTGAGATGATCAATTAATCTTGAATATACAGCCTTTTCAATAACTTTAGAAAAAACCGATGGCATAGAAATAGGTCTATAGTTGTCTACATTATCCCTTTCTCCTTTTTTTATAAAGTGGTTTCACTACTGAGTACTTTAGTCTGTCAGGAATCTGCCCATTCTGAAAGGAAAAATTACAAATATGGCTTAGTACTGGGCTAACATATGGAGAACAGTACTTTAGAATTCCACTAGATACCCCATCATATCCACAACAGTCGTTAGTCTTTAATGATTTAATTATTGACTCAATCTTCCCTGTGGAAGTATCATGAAAGACCATTTCAAGTAACAGCCACAGAAAGGCATTTTCTAAAAATGTTATACGATTACCTGTAGAAACTAGGGTTTTGTTTAGTTCACCTACTATAATCAGAAAGTGATTATTGAATATTGCTCATATATCTAACTTGTCAATAACAGATACATTTCTACTACACACTGACATTATACCTTCTACCTGCTGCTGCTGAGTAGACACTTCCTTCACAACTGAACAGATAGTTTTAATTTTATCCCGAGAGTTTGCTATTCATTTGCATGCCTTCAGTACCTTACAGCACTGTTTATAATGAGCTATTGCATCTTCATTCCGACTGCTTCTAACATTTTGATACAATGCCCGCTTTGTTCTACATCTCCGCTCTTATCCCCTTTGTCAGCCACCCTGGCTGTTTGTTACTAGAAGTACCCTGTTTTGAGCGTTCTAGCAGAAAGCAACTTTCAAACAGCATAACAACTGTGTTCAGAAAAGCATTATGTTTATCATCTGCTTTATCAGCACTATAAACATCCTGCCATTCTTGTTCCTTAATTAGGCTTAAAAAGGTCTTAACTTTTCTGAGTTTTTCAGCAACCACTTAATGTCTGTTTCAATAAATCATTTAAGATCAAGCTTAAACACGTGTAGGCCTACACCGATTGCTTTTCGAAAAGTGGCAGAAAACTGACACCAACGGGTCTTGTAAAATGTGCAAGTGTGCCAATGGAATGATGATACATGAAAGTGTGTTCCAATTCAGATTGCATAGGAGGCATTTAAAAATGTTTGATATCGAATGCACTAGATTGTAAAGCAAAATGTAATTAAGAAAATTAGCAGGAAAGCTGCTCCTCTGAACAAAGAGATGATTTTTCAACTATGTTATTTAGCTTCTATATACAGTAACACCCCCTCTTTTACATTCCCAAATTTTACATTTTCCTACCATTTACACCATTTTTTGTTGGTCCTGTCAAATTTCCTATGTTCACAACGTTAATTTAGCCCCATTTTTGCGGTAACATATTTACATTTTTCCTGAATTTTACATTTTTAAAACCATGTTCGCGACAAAAAAAGAAGTAATTGACATTAGTTGACACTCGCATGTCTTTTGCCTTCAACTATAGTGTTTATAAATGTTACGCAGTCAAGTTTCTTGACACTTTGTGTTTATTTAAATATATATTTCACGTTTCCTAGTTTGCAGTACATGCTAGTAGTTGAATCATGACGCAGAGACTGATGGGATTCCATTAGCCAACGCATCGATTGTCAGCTTGGCTTAGTTTACGACTCCTTGGTTTTGCACAAGTGGAAATTTTTCATGCTTTGCGAGATGCATTTCGAGAATTTATTTTTATTGTGAAATGCAAATATTTATCTATGTATTTTTTGTGAAGTTTTATAAACAGTGAGACTGGTGGTTTGCTTGTGTACGTTTTTCTGCATATTGAAGGGGACACAGTATATTATAACCTCAAAAACACAATTATAGTGTGAGATTCCAACACTATGTTAATGTCACAAAAATACGTATGCATATACTTGCACTCGAGAAGGTGAATAATTCTCGAATATTGGGTACAAAACATCGAAAAATATAAAAAGTGTGGAGCTTGTGCTGTTTCACTATGTAAATATTGAATGATAATTAAATGATTGCTTACAAAGTCGATTAAGCTGAATGAAATTACATCAAAAATTTCTACTTCCTATAAAGTTACCAATGACAGTTCCACCTGGCACTTAAAATAGAACAAAATTCAGAGAGCCTTTATTACATAGTAAATAAAATATTTTGATGCCTTTTACTTACATACAACAAATAAACTACAAAAATGCAAAGGTGACCCAGTAAACACATTTTATCATTAAAAATATTATTTCCTGGATTTTACAATTTCCTACATTTTGTGATTTTCTGTATTTTACAACATTTTGATCAAATCTCTTGAAAAGTGTAAAAATGGGGTTCTACTGTATCAACTTCTGGTAACATTAAGTATTGTACAAGAATACATTGTTATTTTTCAAAGAAACAGTTGCCAACTTCTTTGATAAGAAAGGCCTGTACAATACACTTTTTGTTAACAGTGAACGTCATCTACACAACAGGAAATTTTTATTTGTTGGTGAATATAATTTATTTGAATACTTTTCGATTAATATGGAAATTCTCCACAGAGATAAATAATTTATTTGAATACTTTGTAAGATTGGTTAATATGTCATCATCATCATCATCATCATCTGTAGTTTTCAGCCCACATTTGAGACTGCATGGAACAACAATCTCGGCATCATTTTATATCCTCCCCCAATCTTCTCCTGTTTTCTACACTCCTCCCTTCACCCCCATTATGCACCAAAAGAGGGTAGTTTCAATTTTCTGTTTACAAGTAGGGAATTTGTAATTTTTGTTTTGTATCTGACACAAAGACCTTCGAAACTGAGTACACAGCTCCACTTTGAATCCAACACAAATGGCATAAAAATTGTTGCTATTATTTTCTGTTATTGTTTAGGAACACCAACCACCAACTTTTCAATTCTTCAGTGCAACATATCTCATAATTAAGAAGAGTTTCCTCTCCCCCTGACTCACCTGTCACACCAAACATAAACCAATCTCATCTATGGCATGTGTATGTGTTGGTGTGTGCACGTACTATGTACTAGTTCCACTTGAGGCCATAAGCTGTAAATCTGACACTATACAATGTTAATCAACAGCCATGGAAGTGAATAGCAGCACAGTAGTGACACATATTTAGCTTTACTTATACTGCCATTGCTTAACCCAGACAGTGCTGATGTCCTTCCAGAAGGATAAGAACAGCAGCTTAATTTGTGTGTGTGTGTGTGTGTGTGTGTGTGTGTGTGTTTGTGTGTGTGTGTGTGTGTGTGTGTGTAAGAATTTGTGCATAGTGTCATATTTCATTTCTTCGAATAGCCTGCTCCTTCTGTGGATCAATTGTAGCTTGTATTGTTGATTGCAAAGTGACTGGATACGACTGCGAAGTTGAGGTTCGTACAAAAGATTTTGAAGACATCCTTGTAGTTGTGTTTGTATTTCTTGAATATTATTCAAGTTTTTAGACATTTATATATAAATATATAATTTATACATAAATTTCTTCATAAATGTTGTTTTCATAAGAGTGATTTTTCAGATTGAAATTCTAAAATGTTCATTTTCATGTCATTCCAGAAAGAAGGGGAGTATTGTAAAACTAATGGCAGGATTATGAAAAAAATCACTTATAACGATCTTGTGCAGTCAAATGAAGGTAATTAATAGCTCCTAAGAAAAAAATTAAACCAAAAATAATTCTGCGCTATTTGGGTTAATTCAAAATTCTTTGTGTGTTTTTGTGTACAGTAAAAACAAGGCTTTTATGTTTCCAGATTTTATGTTTTCCTGCAATTTACACAAATTATTTGCAGGTCCCATCAAATGCCCTATGTTCACAATGGTAATTCGCCCCAGTTTTGAGGTAACATATATATACTTTTCCCGCATTTTACATTTTTCAAACTATGTTCATGAAGAAAAAAATAATGTGATTGACATAAACTGATGCTGGCATGGCTTTCACCTTCAAGTATAGTGTTTATAAACATTATGCGGTCAAGTTTTTTTACACTTTGTGTTTATTCAAACATTCATTTCATGTTTTGTAGTTTGCAGTACATACCTAGATGACCCACGACGCTGCCATCAGCTATGCTTTGTTTACGTAACTGGTAGTTTTTCAATGCTTTATGTGACGTGTTTTGAGAATTTATTCTTATTTTGAAATGCAAATATTTATCTAAGTATTTTTTGTGAAGTTTTATAAACGGTTAGCCTGATGGTTTGTTTGTGTATGTTTTTCTGCTCACTAAAGAGGGACCGTATAACCTCAAAAATGGAATTATAGTGTGAGATTGCTGACCCTGTGCAGATGCCACAAAAATATTTAAGCAGATATTTGCACTCTAAAATGCAAATAAATACTCGAATATCGTTATGTGAAACATCGAAAAATACAAAAAGTTTGGAAGTTATGCAATTTCACTATGTAAACAATGAATGCCAGTTAAAGGCTTGCTGACAAAGTCGATTATGATGAATGAAATCATGTCAAAAATTTCTACTTCCTTTACAGTTAACAATTCCAGTTCCACCGGGTGCCTAAAATAGAACAAAATTCAGATAACCTTTATTACATAATAAACTTCCTTGTGTGTATTTTTATGCCGATTATGTACCTACAAGTAACACAAATAAACTACAAAAATGCAAGGGTGTTTCAGTAAGCATTTTTTACTCTTAAAAATGTTATTTCTCGCATTTTACATTTTCCCACATTTTACACAATTTTCATTAAGTCCCTTGGAAAATGTAAAAACGGGGTTCTATGGTATTTGTGGGCAGGCATACAAGGGTAAAGTTTTGCTAGTTATTAGCAGCTCCAACTTTTGCCCTGTTAGGAGCATTTTAAGGAGACAGCACACAGGGCTCAAAAGAATTTCAGTGTGCACTTGGTATGACTGCCACGGGGCCTCATCTGAGATGCGGTGGAGCCTTTGTTTGTGGCTATCAAGGGTATGGGGTGCAGTTGTCTGCACTTTGTGGTTCACTTCAGCACTAATGTAGCCTGCACTTGGTTTCTGAGGACATCCTAAGTTCATCACTAATGGCTCGTGAAATTGGTGAAGTCTGCTAGCATCATGTGCAGGGCCTTAGCAGAGCTTGTAATTTGCAGTATTGATCCGCAGCTGATTTATTTTGGAGTTGAGTGCAGTGTCTAAATCAGAGGCTTTCTTGACTCCGAAACAGTTTTGGCTATTTGATAAACACTTGCCAACTGGTACGACATTCACATCAACACACAGATTGTGTAATCAAGCCGCATACAGAGCAAATTTTTGAAAAATTGCAGTCAGAGATGGCTGTTAAGTGCGTGTGAGTTGTGTCACAGTGATTGACTGATTATAGTTTGAATGTGATTGTCTTCCTTACATGACTGTAAATTGTCTTTACGGTATATTAATATGAGCTTGCTTCTGTCATACACTTTTAGTAAACAGTGTAAACTAGGCAACAATGCCAACAGAAAAATCTTGATATTGGTGCTACTGTTCACAACAAACTATGCTTCTGTAGCCATAAAGTATATTTTGCCATAAGGACATTATATGACATTCAGTAGGCCTACATGTATTTGTGACTTGTAAAACAAGTAAAAAGTATAATAGGTTAAAAATGATTAAAAGTAAATTGTTTAAGAGATAATATCTCCAGAGACACTCTTTAGGTGAGGTAATTATTATTATTCATTTTGCCCTCTAAGGAATACGTAGAACCATTAGTTAGCACTGGTCTTGTCAAGTTTCTTGTTCTTTTCTTCCCAAAACTTCCTCATCCTTTCACTCTTGGCCTGCCTCCTTTCTTATGTCAATGAGTTTTCAGTTTCAGATTTTTTTCTGTCATGTCTTAAGTTGTGAACTTAGCTGATTTTTTGTCTGTGCACATTCTGTATGGTTTCTGGTGGGTCAATACTGAGTTTCATGAGGTCATTTTGGGTTTCTGTTAGCCACTGTGTCCCAGATTGGCGAGTTCCTTCAATTTAAAAAAAAAAAAAAAAAAAAAAAAAAAAAAAAAAAAAAAAAAAAAAAAAAAAAAAAAAAAAGAACATTTTTCTTGGTCATTCTAGAGGCATCCATTCTGGCGAAATGTCTGTACAATTTCAATCGTCTTTACCGTGCAACTGACATGAAACATTCAGTCCTTCAGTACAGTTCCTCAGAGCTTTTGTGCATCAAGATACCATCTTGAATCTTGGGTCCAAATATTTTCCTGAATATCTGCCTTTCCATTTCCTCAATGTCCTTGATGTTGATGATTAATGATGATGTTTCACATGCATAGAGCACTTCTGGAAGAATGACTGTGTGATCGTGGTGAAGTTTGGCTTGGATGGTTAGCGATTTCTTATTGTATGTGTTCCATTGTACAACTATTACAAAATTTTTCTGCTTGTGCTTTGTGAGCTACTACTTCTTTTCCATTGTTACTTATCATTTCACCCACTTACTCAAAGTACTGAACTTGTATGATGTCACCATATTTTGTTGCAAGTGGTTTCAGATTTAAACATTTGGAATCCATGAATTGTGTTTTCTCATAAGAAATTTGGAGTTTGGTTTTGATGGCAACCTCATGAAGTTTCTCGATGGTGAGTCTGGCTTCCTTGGGAGTCTGCATAATTATTTGGAATGACCAGCAACAAGCTCTCCATTTGCATGAACGGTCACAGGCAGACAGTGTTTGGATATGTGTGAGTGTGTGTGTATTTGTTTACCTTCCTTTTTGTCCTCTAAGGTAAGTCCTTCCACTCCTGGGATTGGAATGACTCCTTTTCCACTTTCTTAAAACCCATATCCTTCCCTTTCTCCTCCACTTTTTTCTTCTTTTTCCTGAAGAAGCTGCCAGTGGTGGCGAAAGCTTGTATGTGTGTTTGTGTGTGATTTTATTAGTATCTATCGACGAGCCGGTCCTTTTGTTAAGTCATCTCTTTTCTATTTTTATTTTTGTCTATATATATATATATATATAATAGCAATTTGTGTGTGTGTGTGTGTTTAATTGTTGCTATCACTGCCTGTGCTTCTTCGCCTGGTAAGTGGACTTCATCTATTTTTTACGTATATATATTAATATAAAAATAAAAAATAGAAAAGAGATGACTTACCAAAAGGACCCGCTCGTCGATAGAAACAAATAAAATCACACACAAACACACATACAAGCTTTCGCCACCACTGGCAGCTTCTTCAGGAAAAAGAGGAAAAAGGGAAGGATATGGGTTTTAAGGAAGTGGAAAAGGAGTCATTCCAATCCCAGGAGTGGAAGGACTTACCATAGGAGAAAAAAAAGGAAGGTAAACACATACACATACACTCAAACATATCGAAACGCAAACACACCTAGACAGACATTTGTAAAAAGCAAAGAAGTTGGACAGAGATACCAATTGAGGCAGAGGCACTGTCCACAGAACCAAGGCAAAGATGCTAAAGATGGTGGGCGGGAATTTGAATTAGCGGAGATTGAGACCAGGTGGGCAACAGGAGGAGAGAATAAGCTGAAGGGCAAGTTCCCATCTCCAGAGTTCTGAAAGGTTGGTGTCGGTGGGAAGTATCCAGATAACCCGGACGGTGTAAAACTGCGCCAAGATGTGCTGGCCGTGCACCAAGGCATGTTTAGCCACAGGGTGATCCTCATTACCAACAAACACTGTCTGCCTGTGACCGTTCATGCGAATGGACAGTTTGTTGCTGGTCATTCCCACATAGAATGCTTCACAGTGCAGGCATGTCAGTTGGTAAATCACGTGGGTGCTATCGCAAGTGGCTCTGCCCTGATCGTGTACACCTTCCGGGTTACTGGACTGGAGTAAGTGGTGGTGGAAGAGTGCATAGGGCAGGTTTTACAACGGGGTCGGTTGCATGGGTAGGAGCCAGAGGGTAGGGAAGGTGGTTTGGGGGTTTCATAGGGATGGACTAGGAGGTTACGAAGGTTAGGTGGCGGCGGACAGACACTCTTGGGGGAGTGGGAAGGATGACATTAAGGATGGATCTCATTTCGGGGCAGGATTTAAGGAAGTCGTATCCCTGCTGGAGAGCCACATTCAGAGTCCACTCCAGTCCCGGGAAGTATCCGGTGACAAAAGGGGCACTTCTGGGATTCTTCGGTGGAAGGTTCTGGATTTGGAGTAATGAGGAGGTGGCTCTGGTAATTTGCTTGTGAACCAGATCAGAAGGATAGCTGCGGGATGTGAAAGCTGTTATTAGGTTATTGGTGTACTGGTTCAGGGATTCGGGACTGGAGCAGACTCTTTTGCCACGAAGACCTAAGCTGTAGGGAAGGGAACGTTTGATATGGAATGGATGGCAGCTGTCATAATGGAGGTACTGTTGTTTGTTGGTAGGTTTGATGTGGACGGATGTGTGAAGTTGGCCGTTGGACAGATGGAGGTCAACAACGAGGAATGTGGCATGGGATTTGGAATAGGGCAAGGTGAATTTGATGGGACCAAATGAGTTGAGGTTGGAGAGGAAATTCTGGAGTTCTTCTTCACTGTTAGTCCAGATCATGAAGATGTCATCAATGAATCTGTACCAAACTTTGGGTTTACAGGCTTGGGTATCCAGGAAGGCTTCCTCTAAGTGTCCCATAAATAAGTTTGCGTACGAGGGGGCCATCCTGGTTCCCATGGCTGTTCCCTTTAGTTGTTGTTATGTCTGTACCTCAAAGGTGAAGAAGTTGTGGGTTAGGATGAAGCTGGCTAGGGTATTAAGGAAAGAGGTTTTAGGTAAGGAAGTGGGTGGTCAGCGTGAAAGGAAATACTCCATCGCAGCCAGGCCCTGGGCATAAGGAAGTGGCATCAATGGTTACAAGGATGGTTAAAGGAGGTAACAGGCTGGGTAAGAATTTCAGGCGATTGAGGAAGTGGTTGGTGTCTTTGATGAAAGATGGGAGACTGCGCATGATGGGTTGAAGGTGTTGGTCTATGTAGGCAGAGATTCATTCTGTGGGGGCTTGGTAACCAGCAACAATTGGTGGCCTGGATGATTAGGTTTGTGAATCTTTGGAAGTAGGTAGAAGGTAGGGGTGCGGGGTGTTGGTGGGGTCATGAGTTTGATGGACTCGGGTGAAAGGTTTTGTAGGGGGCCTAAGGATCTGAGAATTCCCTGAATCTCTGCCTGAACATCAGGAATGGGGTCGTCTTGACAGACTTTGTTGGTATATTGTCTGAAAGCTGGCGCAGTCCCTCAGCCACATACTCTCGTGGATCAAGTACCACGGTCGTGGATCCCTTGTCGGCAGGGAGAATGATGATGGAATGGTCGGCCTTCAGATCACGGATAGCTCGGGATTTAGCTGCGGTAATGTTGGGAGTAGGATTAAGGTTTTTCAGGAAGGACTGAGAGGCAAGGTTGGAAGTAAGGAATTCCTGGACGGTTTGAAGGGGGTGATTTTGAGGGCGAGCGGATCGGTCTCGCTGTGATGGAGGACGGAACTGTTCCAGGCAGTTCTTGGGGAACTGGATCATCAGGAGTAGGATTATTTTTCCTCGTGGCAAAGTGATATCTCCAGCCAAGGCTACGAGTATAGGATAGTAGGTCTTTGACAAGGGCTGTTTGGTTGAATTTGGGAGTGGGACTAAAGGTGAGGCCTTTGGATAGGACGGAGGTTTCAGATTGGGAGAGAGGTTTAGAGGCGAGGTTGACTACTGAATTGGGATGTTGTGGTTCAGGATTGTGTGGGTTAGGATTGTGAGGTTTGGGGGGGGGGGGGGGGGGGAGTGGAGCTGGAAGTGGGAGATTGAGCAGATGGGAGAGACTGGGTTTCTGTGCAATAAGAGGAGCTTGTGGTTTATTGGAGAGGTTGTTGAGGGAGAGTGTATTGCCTTTCTGGAGGTGGGTGACCAGGAGTTTGGATAGTTTTTTGAGGTGGAGGCTGGCATGCTGTTCCAATTTGCGGTTAGCCTGTAAAAGGATGTTCTGATCTCTAGGTGTGGATGTGGGAGTGGAAAGGTTGAGGATTTTGATCAGGGATAGGAGTTGACAGGTGTGTTCATTGGCGGAGTTGAGGTATAGGTTAAGGATCGGGCGGGTGAGGGCTGTGGATTGTTCTGTTTGGAATTGGTATAAGGCAGGATAAAAGGATGGGTTACAGCCAGAGATGGGAACTTTCAGTGTGAGGCCCTTGGGGGTGATGCCAAATGTTGAACAAGCCTGAATGAATAAAATGTGTGACCTCAATCTGGCTAGGGCAAAGGCATGCTGGCGGAGGGAATGTAGATAAAATTTGATGGGGTCAATGTAAAGTGACATGTATAGTATGGAGGAAAAAAAAAAATCTATACTGAACGGTGAAGAAATAAAAATGTGATCAGATAGCAAAAGGAATTGTTCAGATAGGAAAAAATTGTTCGAGAGAGTAGTAGAAGAGAAACATTGTTGAAACTGTGATCAATCACAGTTAGTCAACAATGTGATGCACAGGGGTGTGGCGGTTGTATGGGCGGCTAATGGGTTATGGGGTGAAGAAAATCTGGAAAAGTTTTGCAAACCGTGTGAGGATGAAAGAAAAGTGTACTATAAGGATTCGTTCTGTTGGCAGAATAAGGTTGAAGGGTAAAAATAATCAAACGAATGAATAGAAGTGAAAACGTGTAGAAAAAAGATCGGAAATGTCAGAAAAAACGGACGGAAATATCGAAAAACGGGAATGGAAATAATCGCAAAGTTGCTACGAAATGCCGAAAATTGTTAAGAAATGTAAACGTGTAGAAAAAAGATCAGAAATGTTGGAAGAACAAACGGAAATATCGAAAATCCAACTACAGCTGCAGGAAGAACCTACACTTAAAGTGCTAAAGAAATGAAGTTGCCTTCTATTGCTTTGGAATGCTCAAAAAGAAGCATGTCTGAATTGTTAGGCCTATCCTCACTAAACACTTAATTGTAGAAATACCATGCATATTAACTTTGTACATAAATTATTGTTAGAAATATAGTTCTATCTATGCAAATATCAAGATAATCTTTTTTGCAAGTGTCATTACTTTTCCAATTTCTAATACAAGGAACACTGGAAAACAAAGAAAAGGACAATCTCCGCTATTTATAACTAAGAATGAAAGTGAGTGGTTTTATTCAGAATTTAACTTTTAGCATGTGTATTACCAATTAAAATGTGCTCATTTCCTTCTGATGCATAGTTAAAATAATCATGAAGATTAAATTAAAATGACACTATATCATTTAATGAGTTAACAAACAAGAAGCGGGTAATGTTACATAAAAAGCCTAACTTAATCATTTAAGTTTGTTAGTATTATGTAGGGGGGGGGGGGGGCGTCTGTCATTCTGGGTCCAGGGCCCGCAATCAAATAGGCGGGGCGGGGGGCATGACAGTGACAGTTCTTTCTTAAAATGAACATATCAATGGATGGTATTGTGTAAAGTGAAAAGAGGTGATGACATTAGTGAAGGAAACCAAACTGAAAGTACCAATTTGGGAAAAAATTTGGATGCATATTTGATGGCAAGGCAAAGACCAACAGTATAGTGCCCTGTTTTGCGTATAAAAAAGAATGTTCTTACACTGGATACAAAAGTAGTACTTCAAATTTATTGAAACATTCGTGTGAGGCAGGAAAAACTAGCATAATTACTTACAGGTCACTTGTGCAAAATTTAATGAAGATTAGAGGGTGAATAAAGTGTCCTTTTTCATGTGTTGCATTATGCCGCAGTTTTTTAAACCATATTATTGTTTATGATGTCATATCTTCTGAACTGTGTGTCACAGTTCTTTCCCCTACATTGATTGTTACCTCAAGGAAGGAATATGTGCAACAAATTTGACTAAAATTGGTCCATTGGTTTAGCAGGAGATGTGCAACATTGTCGCGTGATACAGCAATTTATCGCGCATTTCATTGTTTATTATGTCATATCTCCTGAATTATGTGTCGGACAGTCATTTAATTATGTCAGTAACCGTCGTGAAAATGCAAGCAATAAGTTGGCAAAGTTTTATTGCAACGGTACGGCTGTGAATAAAATATGAACAAACATAATTAATGTTTATGCATTAGATAAATGGTGACATATATAATAAAGTTTGACAATAGCATTTTATAGCAGCTTTCATAATCATATATGGTGTACAGTGAAAGTAACGTATTCAGTAAGGTACACAATGTTAGATTATATAGGTGGCCTTAGATGTAGAGGAATTGTGGACTAAATTTAAGTGCATTGTTAATAAAGGATTAGAGAAATATGTGCCAGTAAAGACGATTAAGGATGGAAAAGATCCACCTTGGTATAATAATAATGTTAGAAAGCTGCTGAGAAAGCAAAGGCTGTTGCACTCTCGATTCACAGAAGAACACACAAATGATGACAGGCAAAGGTTAGTAGAGATTTGTGCGTCTATAAAAAGATCGATGCGCGAAGCATACAATAATTATCACAGCCATACCTTAGCAAAAGATCTTTCCGAGAACCTGAAAAAATTCTGGTCCTATGTAAATTCGATAAGCGGGTCAAAGCCCACTATTCAGTCATTCATTGATCATTCTGGGGCAGTAATAGAAGAAAGCAAACGGAAAGCTGAAGTTCTAAATTTAACAAGGGATCCACGACCGTGGTACTTGATCGGCGAGAGTATGTGGCTGAGGGACTGCGCCAGCTTTCAGACAATACTACCTACAAAGTCTGTCAAGACGACCCCATTCCTGATGTCCAGGCAGAGATTCAGGGAATTCTATGTGGGAATGACCAGTAACAAACTGTCCATTCGCATGAACGGTCACAGGCAGACAGTGTTTGTTGGTAATGAGGATCACCCTGTGGCTAAACATGCCTTGGTGCACGGCCAGAACATCTTGGCGCAGTGTTACACCGTCCGGGTTATCTGGATACTTCCCAACAACATCAACCTTTGAGAACTCCGGAGATGGGAACTTGCCCTTCAGCTTATTCTCTCCTCCCGTTGCCCACCTGGCCTCAATCTTGCCTCTGCCCTTGATCGTGTACACCCTCCGGGTTACGGGACTGGAGTAAGTGGTGGTGGAAGGGTGCATAGGGCAGGTTTTACAATGGGGGCAGTTACAAGGGTAGGAGCCAGAAGGTAGGGAAGGTGGTTTGGGGATTTCATAGGGATGGACTAGGAGGTTAAGGAGGTTAGGTGGGTGGCGGAAGGACACTCTTGGTGGATTGGGGGGGATGTCATGAAGGATGGATCTCATTTCGGGGCAGGATTTAAGGAAGTCGTACCCTTGCTGGAGAGCCACATTCAGAGTCCGCTCCAGTCCCGGAAAGTATCCAGTGAGAAGAGGGGCACTTCTGGTGTTCTGTTGAAAGTTCTGAATTTGGGGGGATGAGGAAGTGGCTTTGGGAATTTGCTTCTGTACCAGATCAGGAGGATAGCTGCGGGATATTAAAGTTGTTATCAGGTTATTGGTGTAGTGGTTCAGGGATTCAGGACTGGAGCAGACTCGTTTGCCATGAAGACCTAAGCTGTAGGGAAGGGAACGTTTGATGTGGAATGGATGGCAGCTGTCATAATGCAGGTACTGTTGTTTATTGGTAGGTTTGATGTGGACGGATGTGAGTAGTTGGCCGTTGGATAGATGGAGGTCGACATCGAGGAAAGTGGCATGGGATTTGGAATAGGACCAAGTGAATTTGATGGGACCAAAGGAGTTGAGGTTGGAGAGGAAACTCTGGAGTCCTTCTTCACTGTGAGTCCAGATCATGAAGATGTCATTGATGAATCTATACCAAACTTTGGGTTGACAGGCTTGAGTGTCCAGGAAGGCTTCCTCTAAGCGTCCCATAAATAAGTTTGCATACGAGGGGGCCATCCTGGTCCCCATGGCTGTTCCCTTTAGTTGTTTGTATGTCTGGCCCTCAAAAGTGAAGAAGTTGTGGGTTAGCATGAAGCTGGCTAGGGTATTAAGGAGAGAGGTTTTAGGTAGGGAAGTGAGTGGTCGGTGCGAAAGGAAATATTCCATCGCAGTGACGCCCTGGGCATGTGGGATATTTGTGTATAAGGAAGTGGCATCAATGATTACAAGGATGGTTTCAATTGGTAACAGGCTGGGTAAGGATTTCAGACGATCGAGGAAGTGGTTGGTGTCTTTGATGAAGGATGGAAGACTGCATATGATGGGTTAAAGGTGTTGGTCTATGTAGGCAGAGATTCGTTCTGTTGGGGCTGTTTCCAACAGAACAAATCTCGGCCAATTACACACATCTGTCCTCATCAAACGTACCAATAAACAACAGTACCTGCATTATGACATCTGCCATCCATTCCACATCAAACATTCCCTTCCCTACAGCTTAGGTCTTCGTGGCAAACGAGTCTGCTCCAGTCCTGAATCCTTGAACCAATACACCCATAACCTGATAACAGCTTTCACACCAAGCAGCTATCCTCCTGATCTGGTACAGAAGCAAATTGCCAGAGCCACTTCCTTATCCCCCCAAATTCAGAACCTTCAACAGAACCCCAGAAGTGCCCCTCGTCACCGGATACTTTCCGGGACTGGAATAGACTCTGAATGTGGCTCTCCAGCAAGGATACGACCCAAGAAGTGCCCCTCTTGTCACCGGATACTTTCCGGGACTGGAATAGACTCTGAATGTGGCTCTCCAGCAAGGATACGACTTCCTTAAATCCTGCCCCGAAATGAGATCCATCCTTCATGACATCCTCCCCAGTCCACCAAGAGTGTCTTTCCGCCACCCATGTAACCTCCATAACCTCCTAGTCCATCCCTATGAAATCCCCAAACCACCTTCCCTACCTTCTGGCTCCTACCCTTGTAACCACCCCCGTTGTAAAACCTGCCCTATGCACCCTTCCACCACCACTTACTCCAGTTCCGTAACCCGGAGGGTGTACACGATCAAGGGCAGAGCTACTTGCGACAGCACCCACGTGATTTACCAACTGACATGCCTGCACTGTGAAGCATTCTATGTGGGAATGACCAGCAACAAACTGTCCATTAGCATGAATGGTCACAGGCAGACAGTGTTTGTTGGTAATGAGGATCACCCTGTGGCTAAACACGCCTTGGGGCACAGCCAGCACATCTTGGCACAGTGTTACACCGTCCGGGTAACTCAGGAGATGGGAACTAGCCCTTTAGCATATTCTCTCTTCCCGTTGCCCACCTGGTCTCAACCTCCGCTAAATTCGAATTCCCACCCACCATCTTAACTTCTTTGCCTCGGTTCTCTGGACAGAGCCTCTGCTTCAAGTGGTATCTCTGTCTAACTTCTTAACTTCTTTGCTTTCACAGTATGTCTGCCTAGGTGTACTTGTGTCTGGTGAATGTGTGGGTGTGTGTGCATTTGTTTACCCTCCTTCTTCCCCCCCCCCCCCCCCCAAGGTAAGTCTTTCCTGTCCCGGGACTGGAATGACTCTTTATCCACTTCCTTAAAACCCTCATCATTTCCTTTTCCTTCTCCTTCCCTTCTGCCTGACGAAGCAGCTAGGCTGCGAAAGCTTGCTTTTATGTGTGTGTGTATTCATTTATTTATTTGTGATGCTGTTACATCTGTGCTCCTTCGCCTGGTGAGTAATCTTCCTCTATTTTATTATATATATAGTAAGGACAGTTTACAATACACCGCACTCACTCACAAAACAGGTCATATAAGTGTCCAAACGAAGCAAATTTTTCCTCTACTATGCTCAGTACACTCAGCTGTGGATGTTCAGACAACCAAACCCTATGAAATAAGTAGTAATTGGCTTCTGTTGGTATGGGCAGACCCTTAGGTGAGAATTGGTCAGTCACACTTAACTGCCAGAAAGCCTCTCAATAACCTGCGACACGCCCTACCAAGAAACAATGAGAAACCACTGTATTGGACAATTAAAATGATTACACCGACAATATATATATATATATATATATATATATATATATATATATATATATATATATATAAACAGAAAAAGGACAAGTAAACATGAGTGTAATCCCTTCTATGTAAGAAAATGGATCGAATATGTAGTACACGTAACACACCATACTGACAAGTCCAGGTATGCATAAGTGAGACAGTCTGTGATTAAAGCAAAATATTGTAAAATAAAGCAAATAGATCATTTTCCACATTTCATAATTGCCTATTTAAACAAACTGTCTGGCTATGAATGCTTTACATCAGTGATAGCTACACAGAGTAACTAGGTGTAACTCAACATTACTATGTCACACTATAGTGGCTATCAGTTAACATTATAGCCAATGACATTTAAAATTAACTTACCAGCAGGCCAATCTGAAATGCATATGTGCATTGGCAGTGACAACATATTTCCGCATGTCTCCAGATTTGTTAATGCATGCCTGTCTCTGAGCTATCACGGCTGTTGCTGCTAGTTTATTTCGGGTTTTTGATGGGTGCATCCAGTGCTATTTTTAATTACTGATGCAGCCAGACTTGGGCACAAAATCTTTTTAATTCTAATTGATGTAAAATAGTATTTCAAGATTCTGATGATCGCCCTAAAAGGCTAAACACATTAATCAAAATAAATTATTGCAACCAAGACTGTCTTTTATTAGAAATTATACTGTATTGGTTGCTGTACCAGGTGCTCTGATGGAGGGGAAGATATTTTGCATTAAATTTAAACAGTACAAATTGCACATTTTTTTCCTCATTTTGGTTAATGCAGACCATCTTCCGGCAAAGACCACCGTGATGACAGGCAATAGTGGTGAAAGGAGCAGCCTGCTCAGCTGACGTTTGTGTGGCCTGCTCTGTTCACCACTACAGCCTGTTATCATGGTGGTCTCTGCCTGAAGATGGTCTGCATTGACCAAAACTGGTAAGCGAATAAAATTTGAAGTCTGCAATCTAGACTGTTATAATTTTTATTTTGATATTATAACAAGGTCACTGTGGAACTCCACAAGGCTTTCAAAAATCAATGCCAGGTTAGTTTTACATTTCATCGTCCCACAGTTTCAATGTAGGTTACTTCAAGGAGCTTACCAATATCCAAATCACAAATTAAACTCAATAGCAATTTTGGAAGAGGGTTCAGGCAAGGATATTGTCCCAGTGATCTTATTTATCATTTATTTGGAGGAAATAATTAAAAGTTGTTTGGATGGGAAGAGAGGCATACGGATAGGTGGCCTGAATACAGTAGCATAAGATTTGCAGATGACACTGTGATTCTTGCAGAAAACAAGGCGATATTGATTGAATTGTTGAATGGCCAGATGGAAGTGTTTGTTGCATATGATATGACAATAAAAAAATAAAATAAAATAAAATGAAAGACATGTTGTAGTCTTTAAAAAAAGAAGTGTAAAGTTTAAGTTAGGAGCAGGAACTACAGAACAGCAGGATGCATTGAAGTATGATTTATAAGTCATTAGTAAAGTGGCATTTGGAAAGTTGAAAAATTTTTAACTACTTATCTGAACGAAGATTAAGAATGAGAGCAATGTAATGCCTAACATGGAGTGTGGCCCTGTTTGGAGAAAAAATATGTACATTGAACTACCAACACAAGAGGAGAATTAAAGGTTGTGAAATAGTGGATATGGTACAAAATGAAGAAGTTCAGCAAAGTCAGAAATGAGGAAGTATTGAGAAGAGTTGGATAAAAATGGAGGATGTTGCTGACATTTAAGAAGAGGAAGCTAAAATAGATGTCATAATTTGTGATGAGATTGTCTTCTGGGATAGGCAACTGAAGGTTTTATTCTGGGTTATGGGGAAGGATAAAAGAAGATACCAATTGGTGGAATGATGTAGCTAGACTGCAAACAGGGAAACCAAAGAATAAAGAGTAAAGCAGAGGAGAGAAGTATAGAGGGCTATGAAGTCCAAACCTGACACAAGCCAGAGAACCAAACAACGATTAAGGAGAAAAAAGAGAAAGATCAGATCCCTACATATAGTTACAATCTCGTGTTACTAACCTGTGATAGTAGAACTGCAAGGCCCAGTAGACACCTTCTTCTTGCCACTGGGATATAAACAAGCAACGCAAGACAGACACATCAAGAAATGTTGCTGCACACAAGTCGGCAGGACCTGTCATAATACTGGCTGCAGCAGGACCAGGTTTAGGATAACTTCTTCCACTTCCCAGGGACTCTCTGTCAGTAGAGGAACTGCAAAATATTTTTTGTGTAAAAACATAATGATCACACCAAAATAGTTATAGTACATTAAGTTTACAGACTAATTCATTGTTTCTGTCTAATTTATCAAGAACAGGGCTCTTTAACAAAACTTGGTGCACATCTAGTTGTTAGTTAAGTTTGTTCATATCAAGCTGGTAATGAATTTTATTTCTCATTCTTTAATGGAGGGACAGAAATCAGTGCACATTGATGTTTTGTCTTTATCTATACTGCCTATAACTCTGTAGCAGCATGATCACATCAATCTATACTGATGTGTGTGTTTGGGCCAATATCTTTGGAGCCAGCAACTCGTGACTGTCAACAATAAAGTGCATTTCAGGATCATACATGTGGTTTCTCTGGGTCTCAAACTCCTCTCGATTCTCATACTGGTGACCCCAACTATCTATTTCCATTTGTTCGACTGCACAAGTGAAATCTGCAACTTTTGCACCGGTTTTTGCCAAAAATAATACATGCCACCACCCAACAATCAATGTCTATGATGACTTCGCCATTCCAACTTCTCCCAGATTTCACTATGTTTTCCACAATTGCCTAATCTGCATGGTATAATGAGTGTTTCATATTAGACCTCGTGTCAAGATTTTTTGATTTTTCACAAGATTTTTTGGCCACTCTGCTTCCTACGAGTGCTGTCATGTATTGTAACAACTCAGGCTTTTCTATGTCCAATGTGCTTCATGATGTTTAGCCTTTATTTAGTGCCGACAAACAATTGAACTTTCTACTGTGTGATTCTAATTTTTCAGATGTATATTTTTCAGACTTGCAAAAATTGAACAATGGTCTTTAAACCTCTGGTTATGTAATCGGTCAACAATGTGCTACACTGTCACCACAACCGTACTTTATTCTCCTGTTGGGACTCTGTGACTTTACTGATTGTGCAATTTCAAGTTTACCTAAAAATTATTCTTTCGGTTCGGATCAGTTTTGTCGCACTCCAATCATGCCTTTTTCTGCAAGCACAAGGAACATTCCAAACGATGCCATTGCTGCAAGTTTCACACAATAGTCTTCCCTGTGTGTGAACAGTGAAAGTGTTGTTGGTTCAAAGTACTACCGTAGTGACTTTGCGTTTTCAAATGCTGTGTCCTGTGATGGTGTTTATGTGCCGCCTCACGTAACACATCTGCTGCACCGTGACCACAACACTCGTTTCCATACATGCACATGACTGATACATTCAGACACAAGCGATGCATGCAACTGCCCATTTATGCGGCACATTCCGGTGCCTCTGCCGTGTTGGACTGCAACTATATCACATTGCACCATGTTTCCAATCTAACACTCTCGTTTCCTGCCTAGCCGCATGAACTTCATACTTCACCTCAACAAGTGTGCTGTGATTCCACTATCTTCAAGGGTCCATTTCCGAAATCCTGTGAGTGCTTTTCATTTGCAGAGAGAATCAATGGTGCCTGCTCTTGTAACGACTGTCAAAATCTACTTGTGCCTACGCTACAATATACACCGCACCTCCCTCCTGTAGTTCGAAGTCACTCCCGTAACACAGACAACACACACAAGTCATCTTACTTGTCTCACTGCCCACATACTGCCAGAGTTCCAGCCTCACCACCTCCTTCTTTACTGGTGTTTGAGCTGGCTGCCTGCAGCAAGTTGTTATGACTTGTTGCGTAACTTCAAAGGATAATCCCCCCCCCCCCCCAAGTGTTATTAGTGACATCACGCCCACGCGTTTGTGACAGTTCGGATTCCCCACACCGCTCGTATGTGAGCACTTGTAACCAAAACTTGCTAGCTATGCCAACGCCTTGCTCGACCGCACTGCCAGCACTTCATTCTACTCTAGCGGCCGCCTCCCACATTACTCTTTCTCCTCTTGGGTGGTGATCTTCATCTGTTTCATACTTTCCCATCCTGTTGGTCAAGTTGTTGTTTTTGTGATATTCAGTCCAGAGACTGGTTTGATGCAGCTCTCCACAATACCCTACCGTGAGCAAGCCTCTTCAACTCCACATAAGAACGACAACCTACATCTGTCTGAATCTGCTTACTGTATCCATCTCTTGGTCTTCCTCTGCGGTTTTTACCCCACATACTTCCCTCCAATGTTACATTCACATTTCCTTGATGTCTAAGAATGTGTCCTACAAATCGATCCCTTCTTTTAGTCAAGGTATGCCAGAAATTCCTTCTCTCTCCAATTCTGTTCCATACCTCCTCATTAGTTACGTGATCCACCAACCTAATCTTCAGCATTCTTCTGTAGCACCACATTTCAAAAGCCTCTATCCTTTTCCTGTCTGCGCTGTTTATCGTCCATGTTTCACTCCCATACAAAGCAACAGTCCACAAAAATGCCTTCAGAAAGGACTTCCTTAGGCTTAAACAAATATTCGATGCTAACAAATTTCGCTTTTTCAAGAACGCTTTTCTACCCATTGCCTGTGTCCTCTGTACTGCGACCATCATTTGTTATTTTACTGCCCAAGTAACAAAACTCATCTACTTCCTTTATTGTTTTGTTACCTAATCAGCATCGCCTGATTTTTCTTAGACTGCACTCCATAACCCTAGTTTTGCTCTTGTTAATGTTCATCTTATATGCACCTTTCAGCACACTGTCCATTCCGTTCAACTGCTCTTCCAGGTCCTTTGCTGTCTCTGACAGAGTTACCATTCGCCGGCAAAACGCAATGTTTTTAATTCTTCAACCTGAACTTTAATTCCTTCACCAAATTTCTCCTTGCTTTCCTTTATAGCTTGCTCAATGTACAAATTGAATAACATTGGAGAAAGGCTACAACCCCGTCTTACTCCTTCTCAACCACTGCATCCCTTTCATGCCCTTCAACTCTGACAACCGCTGCCTGGTTTTTATACAAGTTGTAAATAACCTTAAGCTCCCTATATTTTACATCTGCTTGCTTCAGAACTTAAAAGAGTTTATTCCAATCAACATTGTCAAAAGCCTTCTCCAAATCTACAAAAGCTAGATATGTAGGTTTGCCTTTTCTTCATCTATCGTCTAGGATAAGCCAGAAAGTGAGTATTGCCTTCCGTGTTCCTACATTTCTCGTGAACCCAAACTGATCTTCCTCAAGGTCAACTTCTACCAGCTTTTCCATCATTCTGTAAATAATTCATGTTAATATTCTGCAACAATGACTCATTAATCTGATGATTCTGTAGTTTTCACACCTGTCTGCGCCTGCCTTCTTTGGAATGGTGATTACAATATTTTTCTTAAAGTTAGAGGGTACTTTGCCTGTCCCATACATCTTACACACCAGGTGAAACAATTTTGTCATGGCTGGTTCTCGCAGAGACTTCAGTAGATCTGAGGGAATGTCATCTACTCCAGGGGCGTTGTTTCGACTTAGGTCTTTCAGTGCTCTGTCAAATTCATCTCCCAGTATAGTATCTCCTATTTCATCCTCATCTGCTTCTTCTCCCCTTCCTACAATATTGCCTCTAAGTTCATTTCCTTCATAGAGCCTCTCTACATACTCTTTCCACCTTTCAGCTTTTCCTTCTTTGCTGAGAACTGGTTTTCCAACTGTGTTCTTGTTATTCATAGAGTTGTTTTTCTTATCTCCAAATATCTCTTTTATTTTCCTGTAGGCTGTATCTATTTTTCCCCTATTTATACATTCTTCGATGTCCTTGCACTTGCCTTCCAGCTACCCCTGCTTAGCCATTTTGCACTTCCTGTCAATCTCATTTCTTAGGCATCTGTACTCCATTTTGTCTGTTTCATTAACTGCATTTTTATATTTTCTCCTTTGATCAATTAAATTTAGTATGTCCTGTGATATCCAAGGATTTTTTGTAGGTCTTGCCTTCCTACCTATTTTCTCCTCTGCTGCCTTCACTATTTTATCCCTCAATGCTACCGATTCCACCTCTACTATTTTATTTTCCCCCGTTTATGTCAATTGTTGGCTAAAGCTCCCTCTGAAAATCTTAAGAACTTCACGTTCCTTCAGTTTATCCGCGTCCCATCTCCTTATCTTCCTACCTTTCTGCGGTTTTTTCCAGTTTCAGCCTACAATTCATGACAATAAGTTATGCTCAGAGTTTATATCTGCCCCTGGGTATGTCTTATAGTTTAAAACCTGGTTCCAAAATCTATGTCTTACCATTATAAATTCTATCTGATATCTCCCGGTGTCTCCTCATCTCTTCCACGTATATAACCTTCTTTTGTGATTCTTAAACCAGGTGTTTGTTATAACTAAATTACCGTATGGTCCATGCAAAATTCTACCAGGTGGCTTCTTCTTTCATTCCTTGAATTCCAGTCTCCCATAACAATTAATTTTTCCTCTGCCTTCATTGTCTGAATAATTTCCTTTGGCTCCTCATATATTACTTCGATCTCCTCATCATCGGCAGAGCTAGTTGGCATATAAACTTGTACTACTGTGGTCGGTGTGTGGTTTCGTATCTATCTTGATTATGATAATGCGATCACTGTGTCTGTGTTGCTCATAGTAGTTTACCGGCATTCCTATTTTCTTATTCATTATCAGACCTACTCCTGTAATACCCCCAACTGATTTTGTATTCATAATCCTGTACTCACCTAACCAGAAATTCTGTTCCTCTTTCCACTGAACTTCACTAATCCCCACTATATCTAACTTCAACCTACCCCTTTTTCTTTTTAAAATTTCTATCTTCTCTACCCAATTCAGATTGCCAGATACACATGCCAGTCTTGTCTTTCCTGATGATCACTTCCTCCTTAGTAGTCCCCGCCCGAAAAATGGGGGACTATTTTACCTCTGGAATATTTTACCCAAGAGGATGCCATTATCATATGTTCATACAGTAGAGTTGCATGCTCTCGGGAAAAGTAATCCTCTTGGGAACTGCTCAAACACATCTCACGCACCACCATCTTGAGTTCAAGCGACATTGCCTCATTCAAGCATGCTGGCGGCCGCCATGTCAAGTATCTCGGCACTTCAGCTCTCCTCGGCTGCCCCGAAAGCTTCCGAGCCACCACCCACCACCATGCTGTCCACGCACGCCAGCTGCCGCAACTACTACTTCGTCACCTCGGCTCTCCCCGGTTGCCTTGACAATTCCTGAACCACCGTCCGCCATCGCACTACACTCGCGCACACTTAAGGACGCAGCTACTATTTCAGCATCTCAGATTTCATAACTCATCACATAAGCTCCCGAGCCGCCATCTACCGGCTCGCTCATTGCCATGCCCCTTGATGCACGTGACACTGTGCTGCCTCGTACTGTCACACCAAATGTCGGGCACGCTAAGAAACAGACACTTGCCACTGCACCCGCTGAGATTTCGGTAGTTCCAAACAGGAGGGTTCACTGATGACGTCCAATGGACTGCAACATTGTACCCTAGCTTCCACCCACCGACGTAACTGCCATATGTCGTGCCTTGGTCACCCCCGCCCCCCCCCCCCCCCGCCTCATCAGAGCATACTCCGTACTGTGGGAGGGGGCTGTGTGGTGGCGTGACCACATTGATCTATACTAATATGTATCTTTAAAGCCGGCTTCTCTGAGCTCCGCCGGTCATATAAGGCAGTCTGGATCTGTACTCATAGCTGTCAACAATAAAGTGCATTTCTGGATCATACATGTGGTTTCTCTGAGGCTCAAACTCCTCTTGATTCCAATAACTCAAACAATGGAAAGTCCAGATAGTATTAGAATATTTTAGAAAGGGATAGATTGCTACACACCTGATAGGTGTCTCAATGAGTCGCCGACTTATGTGGGCCTTTCTGTGACTCAGTGAAATGTCTATTTAGTGAGTAGCAATCTATCCCTATCCTAAAGGAAAAGAATGATGCTACAGGACAAGCAAACAAACATTTCAGAAATTTCACAAAGATATGACCTCCAATATTTCTTCAGTGTAAATTAAGAGACACCAGTATAGAACTTGATAACCAAGAAGTATAGAGAAAAACATCTTCAGCAAGTATGATGTGCACTTTACACTTTAATCAGAAGAAAAAGAACTCATACGGATGGGTAGAAAAATGAGAGAGAGAGAGAAGAAGAAGAAGAAGAAGAGGAAGAAAAAATTTTATTGAATGCTCATCACATATCTAGTTCAACTACAACTACCTCAGATACTCCAGATAGTTTCAAAAAGTGTAAACCATAGTTATACTGCATTTAAGCCACAGCCACATCAGTGGCAGATTGGTCCCAGACTAATAATGGACACACACACCAGAGGTACTACTCAAGGAAATGACCAAGAAAAGGTAAAATTAATATTCTGAATGAAGCAACAGCATTTCCAAACTTTAATGTGGAAATGAAAACTGACATTTAACAATCAGCAGCAACAACTAATAAAGCAGACAGACAGAGAATAGTGACAGTAGAAGTCAAAACAAAAAGTATGTAGACAAAATAAACAGAGGCAAGCCATTTTAGAGTTAGAGGTTCAACACTAATGACTAAAGGCAGTAGCAGTAATATGGAAGCAAAAGCAGTTTTGTGTTTTCAACAATATACTGTAATGTTTAATTTCTAACTAATAAGTTGCAATAATTACAACTAATATTGTTTTCTGAGGTAATGTTAATGAAAACTGCATTCAGAGCACTGGCTGGAAAAAACAGAACCAGTAAATGTCACTAGTTATTTTCCTGAACAGTGACTTCTCTAGACATAAACATGGAGAGACCTATCAGTGTAATGCAAACTTTAGATATAATACAAATGTAACACATCCTGATTTTACAAAAGAAAAAGTCTTTGAAATCACAACTACTAAACTTACTGACATTGACTTAGTTGTTGTAACTCTGTACTGAATGCTTGATGAAAACTTTCATTACTTCCTGTGTAAATATGAAATGTTTTAAATATCTTAGAACCAACAAAAAGAAGATCAATTTTGTGACTTGTTTTTAAAACACATGAATTACTCCAAATCTCTATCAACTGTAAAAGAAACATTAGAGTAAAAAAAAAAAAATTTTTTTCAAGAAATCTGCTCTAATGCAGCATGACACTAATCACTCCTTATCCATGGTTATGTTTCCAAATTTTTCAAAGGTTAAGAAGAGATAACCTCCTTGTAAAAAGAAGGGAAACATAGACAGTGTTAACAATCATAGATTTTTAATTCAGCTTAGTTGCCTCATCATAAATTTATATAAATCACATACAATGTGCCACAGAAATTATACAGAGTTGGGGTGGAAATAATTAAAAGAAAGATGTTATTTGTTGTGGGGAGATCTATTTGTGAAATTTCTTTCACCAACTTTCTCTTCAGAATGCGAACATACATTCTTAGCACCCACCTAAACAAGAAGTCATGATCATCATAATAAAATAAGAGAACTCAGGTCAAAACAGAGAGATTTAGATGTTCCTTTTTCCTGCAAGCTATTAGAAAATGAAACTATAAAAAAATATCACACAAGTGGTTCTATGAACCCTTTGCCATGTACTTCAATATGACTTGCAGAGCATCCATGTAGATGCCATGAGGGTCAACATTAGGTCTGAGGCAGCACTAGCCACCGATTGAGTGTGTATGTGTATCGACTATGGTCAGGAACCAAGTGGCACATCTTTGTGACGATCTTTGGCTGTTTTTCCTTGTCTGCCACGTTTTATGCAGTTCATGTATGCATTCTGTGTTGTGAACAGTGAATAAAGTTGTATACTGTAAAGTGTGTGGTTATTGGGCTCCCCTGCCTCTAGTCACTTCCACAGTGGTGACCCCGTACTGAAAATGGTACAGTTTTGTCCCGTGGTTTTCGGCGAGTTCCTTTATCGTAATTTGCTCGTGCTCGGTACATCAACAATCCCACGGCCGAGTACAACATATCAACGCCCATGCAACTGCCGCTTGGACTCACTCTTCCTCAGCAACCTGTGGTTTCCAGCTTCGTCACAACTGTTAGTAGTTTGCATAATGCCACAGAAAATTTTCACAAGGCCACAGGTCAACAATGTCATGTCTCAGCAATGTGACTCTCGCTTTGTTACTCCACAGATGCTTTTGAGTGCTCCTTTTTATGCCTCCCCACCATTCAAGCACTCTCAGCTCTTTCGTTCTTTGGACACTGCCAGTTACAACGTGGACTTTGGGCCAAATTCAAACGTGCAACCGCCAAAGTGGGTATTCCAATGTATCAGTCCCCCGGTCACGAGCCCAGCTTCCAACGGCCAGGTGGGCTACATACTTTTGCTTCTTCAAGTGCTGTGCATCACACCGCACTGTTTGAACTTCGCCAACCCAGTCACTGTACACATATTTGTGCTGAACATTGTGCTTACTTTGCGAGTGCACCTCCTCATGCGAGTTCATCTCCAGCAGCTTGCCCCCCCCCCCCCCACCTCTGTACCTTCAGTAGATGATGCGAACATTCTGCACTATGAGCCTTCCTACGACCCCCACAGTTTCATCCTCTGTGCTAACTCTGTGAACGTGTGTGCTACGCAGCATGTGCTTCCATGTGTCATGTCTCCGGGTGTGCCTTCCGCGATGTGAAGTGGACCCTTTCCACACCTGGACTTTGCTGGACTGTCGATCATTGCTCTAGCGCCATCTGGCGCCTCTGCCTGCTGTGCAATACTTCCGTGCCTTTGCCGATTGACGACGATGACTCTGCAGCTCCTCTGCCACTTACTGGATCGCCTCCTTCTCCACCGCCAGGTCGCCTGCCAAAGCTGCCTCAATTCTCATTCGACTCTCCGTCCAACTGGTTTGCTCTCAATGAGCGTATATTCGAGCATTACAATTTGGACGACTCTGCTCGCTACCTCTGCTTAATTACTTCGCTGCAGGACCACATGGATCTAATTTGTGACCTGGTTATCTCCCCTCCCCCCAGTTGGGACTGCTACGACAGTGCTAAAAAGACAATCTTTTAGCATGTCAACCAGTCTATGGAGGAGATAGTACAACACATAATTGAAGAGGAGAACTTAGGTGACAAATGTCCACCTGAACTTTGGCGACACCTTTGGCTCTTGATTAGCAAGTAGGTCATGCCTGACCTGTCGCTCATGGCAATCTGGACAAGCAAACTACCTCTGGCTGTACAAACAGCATTAATGTACAATGTGCTTGAGTTCCCCAGTGAGCACATTCGCATTGTGGACCGAGTACATGAAGCACACCTTCGAGAATCTCATCTTGCACAATCCGCCATGTCAAGTCTCACACCACGCCTGTCTGACTTCGAGCGGGGCCACTCCCACTTCCCGAAGGAGATCATGGATCCAACTGGCATTCCACGCTGCATCATCACTGCACCGCTGCAACCACTACCTGCACCGAAGCGAATCAGCTAGGGCGATGAGGACATGCCCCCTTTCCCTCCGCACTTCCCGCAGGATCAGCGACCTGACTACCTGTATTCCTTCTTTCACGCCCGTTTTGGCAGTGCTGCAAAGAAGTGTATGTCCCGTTGCAGTTAGCCAAGTGAGGTGGGCAGGCTGGTTTAGGCACCACCAACTGCCCTGAAGGCTGCATGCGCCTACCTACAATCCACTCTGTGCGCACTGTCACCGCTGCAGGCGATCGTCTTTATGTTACGGATCTGAACTCTGGTATAAAATTCCTCATCAACAATGGTTCTGATGTCTCACTTCTGCCTCCTGAACTGTCTCCGAACCCTGTCCAACCAAACACATGCTTCTTTGAGCTATCAACTCCTCGCAACTTTGCTGTTCAGGCTCCACAACTCTCCAAGTCAAGCTCTCTCCTTCAAGCATCTTTGAGTGGGATTTTCTAGTGGCCAGTGTTCCCGAGCCTATTCTAGGAATTGACTTTCTCCTCATGTCTTTCGATATGCAGTCATTCAGTCCCCCTCAAATACTTTTATCGAGTGTGCTCCGTCGAGCTGTGCAGATCTTAGTGTATTTTGTGAGTGTTTAAATACTGCCACCGAACACGGTAGCACCATTGACAAATTACGTGCGGAACAAGTACAAGTCTCGCAATTAATCCGTGAACAGCGCAGTGTAATTTGTGAGTACTCTGACACTGCGGCCAAACTACAAAGCCCTATTGATACAGTATGTTTAATTCAGAACACGCGCAAGTGGAACAGTTATGACAAGAACGGCTCGACCTGTCTCAACTGTTAAATGAAACTCAATCCACGCTCAACTCTGCAATACGAGTCCTCGAGCAGCTCTCCAGCCCCACGACACACAAATCACACACTAGTCACTGTGTTCCATTGCCTCGTGTTCCCAGTGAACCCACTCCTACTTTGGAACTTCTGACATCTCCGAGTATTTCTCCTGCCCCTCCGTGCACATACATGGAGGTCTGCAAAGACAGTAGCAAGCTCTCACCTCGTTCGCATGTTCTTCAAACAGCTGTGCCACCAAACTCTGCACAAAATAGACGTTCGCACATTCGTTTGAGTGCGCCGCGAGTGACTTTCCTGAACAAGCCAACTGTGTACACTGTCCCTGTCTCCACGAACTCTAGTGTAGTGTCTCAGTGTATGCCCATCAGTACTCCTGCCTCCACTTTCCAGAAATCCTTGGGCAAACAGTCATGCGTGTACTGCTATACAGAGCTTAAGTGCACCAACCGGCTCACTGGCCCTCGCTGTGATGTTGGCAATGCTGTCTCCCTGCCAGTTCGTGTCGCCTCGCCTGCCACTCATGCAGCTACGAGCTCATCGCCTCCCCACCCCAGCGCTCCCGTTGTTGTTTCTTTGAGTCCGACGCTCAGCACTTCCATCTCCACGGTGTCACGTACACCCACCTGCGCGCTGCCTGTGGCCAACATGCACACTAAGCACTTGCAATCACAGTTCAACTGTTCTGCTATGTCAACTTCAGCCGCTGCCACTGTCGCCTTGTTGGCACCATGCGCACCGACTCACACGCCCCAGAGGCCACCTCATCACCTTTGACTCCTGTTTCATCTACTATTGCTTTGCCAGAGCTGCCATCATCACGGCCCACGCGGCAACCACACACATGCCGCCCGTGGCCAATGCGGCTACCTCCTCGCCACCGCCGGCTGCTGACACACCTGCACGGCGTGCCACGCCCACCGCTACCAGCTGTCATTCTGCGCGACTTGCCGTCGCGCCCGCCACATTCTCTACTCTTAGTGCCATACCCTTGCTTGCCTCGCAAGTAGCTGTTGTCACGAATGGTACGGTTCACAGACTGCGCCTCACTGACAATGTCCCCGTGTTGTCTAAACCGCACCCTCTGTGTCCCGAAAAATTTGCCGCAGTTGATGTGCAATTATCTGAAATACTGTGAACCGGTGTGATTGAGTGATCTTGTAGCAGTTGAGCCTCACCCATTCAATAGTAAAGAAACATGACAGCACATGGTGCATGTGCAGCGATTATCGTAAGCTCAATGCTAAGACTATTATGGACCACTTCCCGATTCCAAACGTCACCAATTTTTCCAAATTACTTGCCGGATCTAAAGTTATTTTTTTGGTTGTTGCTTGCAAGCATGCTTACCATTAAATTCCCATGGCCCCTGAGGACATTGAAAAAACGGCTTTAACCACCCTGCTCGGCCGTTTCCAATACCGTTTCATGCCTTTCGGACTCAAAAATGCCACACAAACCTGGCAATGATTTATCAGTGAGGTCTTACAGGTCTTAAAATTTTGCTTTGTGTATTTAGATGGCATCCTGATTTCCAGCTCCTTGGTCAAGGAAAACAAAAAAACATTTGCAAATCATTCTTGACAGGCTGGCTGAAGTGGGGATCGAGTTGAATGATGACAAATGCCAACTGCATCTCCCCTCAGTAAAGTTCCTCAGGTATACAGTTTCGTTGGAGGGCGTCGCTCCCCTCCTTGACAAGATCAACTCAGTAAAGAACATCACACGCACCTCCACTTCCAAAGAGCTTCATAGGTTCCTTGGTACCATTAACTACTACAGGCGGCATTTGCTCAATGTAGCTGAGGTTCAGGTTCCCATTACTGATGCGTTGGCTGCTAAGCACGTCAGGTGACTGCATGGTGCCCTGGATGGACCAAATGACCGACGCCTTCAATGCACTCAAGGAATTACTTGCTTGAGCGATTACCATTGCTCATCCACATCCAGAGGCGGCAGGTTTTCTCACTCGAGGATCTCCCTTCATTAGTCGACAGAGTCTGCATCAACTGCGCTGCGGTCTCCCCTTCCCCTCCTGCCAGCCGCTCTCCTCCACCTGTAAGGATACCTTAGGACCTGCAGACTTGCAAGTTCGTGTTCTTGCGTGATGACACTATCCGCCCGCCCTTACAGCCCCCTTACTCCAGCCCTTATCCTATCCTCCTTCGCTCTATAAACACATTCAGCATCCTCCTCCATGGCAAAGTGTCCGCTGTATCCTTCAATCGCTTAAAGACCGCACACCTTGACCCTGCTTCTCCTCCTGAGGTCCGAGGCTTCCTCCTCCTCCTTCGACGCCCCCCCCCCCTCTCTTTCCCTCCTGCACTCCCCCCCCCCCCCTCCCCACTCTTCTTCGCCATCGGATCAGGCACCACCTTCGGTCGGCGACTCCTCCTCCTCGTCCTCCCCCTTCAGAGGTTTCTCTCATCGCTTTCCCCCTGCGATCCCTGCTATCAATTCTCCATCCTCGTTCCCCCGCCACTCACAACAGTAGTGATGGGAACAATCGAATGAAAACAATCGATTCATTCGGTTGTTCGGAAAAAATCGATCATTCGGTTGTAGTTTCTCGTATCGGTTGAATTATTCATTCATTCTTCTGAGTGAAACCAGTCGGTGGGACCAACCGAATGAAACAACCGATTCAGTCGGTTGGACTATTCATTTGTTCTTTTGAGTGAAACCAGTCAGTGGGATCAACCGAATGACAAAATCGACGCAGTCGATTGGACTACGCATTCCTTCTTTTGAGTGAAACCAGTGGGTCGGAGTAACCGAATAAAATCGACACAGTCGGTTGGACCACTCATTCCTTTTCTTTTGAGTTAAATCAGTCAGTTTTGTACATTGACTTAATTACTCATTCTTTCTTTTCAAGAAATTATGGGGCATGTTAAATAATAAATAAATAAAAATAAAAATAAATGTACTGAATGAAGTAACTTTTCGTTTTATAATATACAGCAACAGTGATTCATATTTTGTTGTAGATTGAATTGTTTCAGGTGCCATCAATGAGTAACTAATTAGATGTCATATCGCTGGAGCAGGCCTGCGATCACTTTAATTTCCCACCCCAGACTTCAAAAACGCCGATCATCTGGGCCCGATCAGATTACTTTCGCAGACACCAACCACGGGTTACCGCGGGGAGCGGGGACACGAGAGGGGGTGCTGCCTCGCTCGCGTTTTCACTGCTGACAGCACCAGCAGGCGCACGCCAAACTCCACACAACAGTGTCCGGCGGGAGATGCGTGCCATCGCCGATTGTTGTCGCTTTCTTACTGTATCAATAAAGAAGCGTGGAAACTACAGGGTGTTCCAAAATGATCACTACAAGTTTAATCTCGCATACCGTATCTCCGAAGTGGGAACAGGTAGAAACGTGCGGTTTGCGGCTTCTTGTTCATACATATCTAAGGTTCTAGCAGGACAGAGTTAAGTATGTTAACTTTGAGCATACTTGCTAGATTCAAATTCTAAGATCACTAAAACATTACACATTTTAAAAATGCCTTCATTAAAGTATTTTGTATGAAAATATTTCCTATAAAAATATTTTTGTTAATTCCATGAAATTTGAAGGAGTACGAGAAGACATACAACATTTATCAGTGCTGTAAATTTTCTCCAGCGTGTCTGTATTCGTTAACAGTATATGAAAACATTCATCTGAAGTTTCATAATTATTCACTCTTGTCACGCCGAGACGGAGTAGCCGAGCGGTCTATTGCACTTCGCTGTGGAAGGGCGCGGTTGCTCGCCGTCGGAGGTTCGAGTCCTCCCTGGAGCATGGGTGTGTGTGTGTTGTCCTTAGGTTAGTTTACCTTAGTTTAAGTAGTTTGTAAGCTACGGACTGATGACCACGCAGTTTGGTCGATAGATTTACAAACATATGAACTCTTGTCACAGATATTTCTGTGGTTATCGGTGAAACGGTGTGGAGGTTTATTCCATCCCTCCGACATGTACCATACAAAATCTTAGATGAACAGTGAACTGCCACTTGTTTTGAAAGTCAAGTGTTGAACATTTCATCAAGATCGGAATAAAACTCTATATTGGCGTCAAAGTCTGGAATACCTTCTGTCATGCATCGAACTAAAGTAGATGTAGACGGTGACCATTCTCTTTCTTTGAAGGTGAAGAGTGAAATATATCATTAAAATTCGAATACAAACGTAATTTATCGAAGGTAGTAGGTAAAGTACCCTCCTCCATGCACCTACGAAATTTATTGTACACAATTACCTTCGTCTTGTTTTAAAGGTCAAGTGTGCAAAATTTCATCAAGATCGCAGCCAAATTGTGGTTTTTGGCGAAGACAGTATGTAAAGTACCCTCCGCCATGCACCGAATGAAATTTGATGTAGACAGTGACTTTCCTCTTGCTTTGAAGGTCAAGTGTGCAAAATTTCATCAAGATTGGAACAAAACTGTAGATTTGCATTCGATAAAAACATGCACACGGACACACTGCTATATTTATAAGATTTGTCCCTAAGAAAGTCTCATGCTGAATCACGGTTCATTTATACCCGAAAAGACTGAAGGAGTAAGCAAATAAAGTCACACAAAGTCGGTGAATTAATAAAAACATCCATATAACTGCAGAAACCGACAGAGACTTTTTCCAGCCGGTTGTATCGCATCAAGTGAAACCACTCAATACCGAAAACATTCATATAAAGGGCAGAGACTTGTTTCATTCGGTGGTCGCGCAATGACTGAAACCATTCAAACCCACTGAATGAGTGAAAACATTCATATAGCGGCTGCAACCGATAGCGACTGGTTTCATTCGATTGTTTCGCATCGACTGAAACCACTCAAACCCCGCCAGCGAGTGAAAACATTCATATGGCCACAAAGACTATTTTCATTCGGTTGTTTCATTCGACTGAAAAAATCGACTGAACGAAAAAACAACCGATTGACCAATCGGTTGTTAAAAACAGTCAGTTTTCCCATCACTACACAACAGAGCTGTCTGTCGTGTGCACCTCGATAACTTATTCGTAATGTGCATGTCGTCCTCTAAATGCAACCTCATCAAATGCTTCCAGGTCACCCGTGATTCCGTACCTTTCAAGGCTCGGGCCTTCCTGCACCCATCGAACACTGTACTAGTCACAGTTCTGGTCGAGGGCTCCTAGTCGAGCCAGAGACTCTCGCGACAGGTTACACTGCCTCCTCAACTACAGAACTTCATCTTTCGAGACCCTACTGCACGTCGACTGCCTCCTGTCCTCCCGGATGGGACCACAGAACTTACTCTGTGTGTGTTGCCCAAGGCGTGTGCCTCTCCTAGTACTTGTGACTCTTTCTCCCCCCCCCCCCTGGCTCTCTCAGGAGTACTCCGCACTGTGGGGTGTAGGGGGTGGGGGTTCTGGCTGTGTGGAGGCGCTAGACACCAATAGAGTGTGTATGTGTATCGACTATGGTCAGAAACCGAGTGGCACATCTTTGTGAAGATCTTTGGGTGATTTTCCTTTTCTTTGTCTGCCATGTTTTATCCAATTCATGTATGCACGCTGTGCTGTGAATAGTGAATAAAGTTGTATACTGTAAAGTGCGTGGTTATTGGGATCCCCTGCCTCTAGTATCTTCCACAGGTCCAATCCTCTTTCTCTTGTATACGGATTATCTGAGAGATACGGTGCAAGGTAAACATCAAAAATTATCTCTAGGTGGCATCAGCATTTGGATTACAAGGTTAGACTGAAAAGATCTTCATTCATTAGTAGAGACTTCACTGATGTAGCTAGCACATGAGTAAGAAAACAAATTACTTAAAACTTACAACACAGAAAAATGATAGGAATGAAATTTGTCCAACCAAATGCAACAAAATGACTGCACACTGAAAACATTTATCAAATCTTTAAAGGTGGTTGATGCTGCAAAATTAAGGGGAGTAATGTGAGACTTTAACTTTTCCCGGCGTAATGAATGTTCAAACAACTTACGGGTATGCTGCCGGGAGACGTCGTCACCCATCAGCATACCCATAAGTTGTTTGAACTTAAGGGGAATACATTTGCAGGGCAATCAAAAACGGAACCAAATCACAATATCATCAACAATAACAGTGTGGTAACACTATAATACAATGTTTGAAATGAAATGAAGAAATGTGATTTTTTTAGGGGGGGGGGGGTTCATTTCCTATTTGAAATGTTTCTTCTTTAGATCAGACCAGCATCTATTGTGTGGCCATCAAAATATCTGCCTTATGTAGCTATGTTACAATAGACAATACAGTCTGCACTATCACTGGAGCTGGTACCCATGCAATTAAGTAAATCAATTACTTCCATTTACAAAAGATGTCAGTTAGACTGAAATTAGTTACGTAATGGCATGATTTTTATGTGTGCCACTCAGATTTTTGCACAAAAAGGGGGGAAAAAAGAGATTTTCTTTACCCTTTCAGGTTCCTGAAGTTGGTCACTTGTACCCTTTATACTTCAACAAATCTGTTTCCAACTTTCTACGAAGATACATAAATGGATCAAGTCAAAGATATTTTTTTAATCCAATAATCATTAACCATTGTTTAGATTTGATGGTTCAGAGCCAATCTAACTGAAGCACGCCATTGTTGGACGACAAACCAGAATTGGCACCAACACAAATTGTGAAAATCAATTAATTCCATTTGCAAAGGATGTCAACTGCATTGAAATTAATCCTCAGCTAATGGCACAATTTTTATGTGCACTGTTTGGATTTTATTTTACATTTATGCATGTTTTTGAAGCACTTTAACTTCTTCAAATCAGTTCAATGTTGCAAGAAGTTAGATAAATGGATAAAGTCAAAATATTTTTTTTAATTTAATAATTATTATCTAATGCTAAATATAGTCACATTGAAAACTGAAGGTGGTTTGGAATTTGAAAACTGGGTCATGAATAGAGCACAATACTTTACACTTTATTGCTAAAACAAGCTTACACTCAGAACAGACGCTTCTTGACTAGAGTACTTCGCTATTTATACATAGAAACAATAGTCTGGAACTTACATGTACATCAATCATAAGAAACGTGTAGAATATTCTAGAAATAGTAAATACAATGGAATAAATTTTTTGCCAGTGGCAGGATTCAAACCGGGGCCCACCAACACAGCATTCTGTGATGCAAACTACTGTGCAACACTTTGTCAGCACTGCTCCCCTTCCTGAAGATACAGTGACCCACTGTTAGGTTCCTTCAGAACCAGCTGTAGTGTTCTAGATCTTGAACTTGTCATGGGTCCTCTGTATGTCAGTTCTGGGAATCCTTTCATTCTGTCTGCACACCTTACTTGCAGTGATGATGATCAGCAACAGGCCCTCCAGTTATCGCTTCATCATTATCACAATGGTCTTTAGAGTCCTTGAAAAAGAAGCCATTTTTCTCTATCTGCTCTTCAGGATTGTAGTAAGGCTTCATACGGAGGACATGAACAATGTCTCTTCGTTTTTGTCATTTTGAGACAGCTCATAATCGTCGACTTTGTATGTGACGTCTGACAGGTGGCGTACGATATGATACAGACCAAAGAATCATTTTAGTAACTTTTCCAACAGCCCAACTTTCTGTACAAGTGTAAAAATCCATACCAGATCTCCTGGGCTGTATACAAAATGTTGGTGCTTGTCGTTATACTGCTGACAGTCTTTCTCCTGGGTGTCCAATGTTCGTATGCCAGCCAGCTGTCTTGCTTCTTCGATCCTAGTGATGAGCTGTTTCACATAATCTTCCTGAGCTGGAACGGAAACAGCATACCCATTGTCATTTCAGCTTCATGACCATGGAGCAGGAGAAAAGGCATGAAACCTGTGGTGTTTTTCCTCACTGTATTATATGCAAATGTCACAACTGGCAGTATTACATCACAATCCTTCTGCTCAACATTGACAGCATATCTGCTAATGTCTTGTTATAACATTCTGTAAGACTATTTGTCTGAGATGGAGGGAATTTGTTTTCTGTGGACAGTGTTGCAACATAACAGTACCTCCAATACTAGTTCTGACTCTAATACTTTTCTACAATCAGATATCATCACAGGTTATGCAACAAACTTTAAAACAATGTCTTATACAAGGAATTTTGTGATCTCCGGAGCTTCTGCAGTTGGCACAAATTTGGTGACAGCGTAGTGGGTGAATTAGTCAGTGCAGAAGTAGTCAATTCGGGAACTTCCCTAAAAGGTCAATTCCAATCTGGTGGAATGGAGATGCTGCAGGTGGAATTGGTAACAGATGCCCTGGCACATGCAACCATTGCTGGCAGTCCTTATTCCTTAATTGGTACAGGTTTTGTCAATAATACTTGCGTCTGATTCTGTCTAGGGTCTTCACGAATCTCAGATGACCGGATATTGGAGAATAGTGGAAATACTTGAGAATAGATGGCTAGAGATGAGCTAGAACAACCAGTAGCCATTTGGGGCACAGCGGATTGTTGTTCCTCTTATACAATGTCCTGTTTATAAGTTGAAACTCTCTTTTGGGGGGTTCTCCTTTCTACAAGGCCTCTATAGTTTGTAATAATGCTGATTCCTCACCCTGTTCAGCTGTAATGTCACCTAGTTAAATAAGGACTGAAATTTCATCCATGCTGTTGTATTCCACTAATAGATCCTCGAAATCAGTAGGTATCCTTATGTTTACTCCCATTTTTAATACCACTGTGACATCATACTCTTGGAGTCTTAGAGCTCATCTTGCTAGTCTACCACCGGCCGCGGTGGCCGAGGGGACTGAGGTGCTCCAGTCGTGGTCTGCATGGCCACTACGGTCGGGGATTTGAATCCCCCCTCGGGCATGGATATTTGTGCTGTCCTTAGTCTTAGCTAGTTCATAAGTAGTTTGTCAGCTTAGAGACTGATGACCCCGTAGTTAAGTCCCATAAGTTCTACAAACATTTGAACATTTTGCTAGTCTACCTGATGAATCTTTAAACAAGTCAGCCAATAGAAAGAATGGTGATCTGTCACGACGGTAAATCGTTTCTCGAATAAATATGGCTGGAACTTGTTGATAGCCCAGATAACTGCAAGGCATTCTTTCTCGGTTGTATAGCAGTTTATCTTTGACTTTGAGAGAGTCTTGTTGCATAGCCTATCTGCTCCTGCATTTGTACAAGCACTGCACCAATCCCATTACTGCTAGCATCAGTGTGAAGTTTCTGCATTTTCATTGCATAAGGTTAGAACTGTTGTAGAAGTTAGAGCCTCCTTAAGTGCTCGGTAAGCTCTTTCTTTAATCTCATCCAACTAAAACTTGGCATCTCCCTGCAGAAGTTCATGTAATAGACATGCCTTACTACATAAACATTTATGAAACGCCAGTAGTATGAGCACAGCCTGAGAAAACTTCTCACATCATGAATGTGATGAGGAGTTAGGAATACTGTGCTGCCCTTACTTTATCTAGAGCAGGACAAATGGCATCTCTGTTAACTATTTCCCCCACGATTTTTACCTCTTTGGCCTCAAAGAGGCACTTCTTTGGGTTGAGGCAGAGTCCTGCAGTCTGAAAACACTTCAACAGAGTTGACAGGTGGCTTAATGTTCCACAAATGTCCTTGAGAAAACGACAATGTCATTTAGGCAACAAAGATATGTTGCCCACTTAAGATGTCGAAGCAAGTTGTACATATCGCGTTCGAATGTGGTGGGAGCATTACACAGTCCAAATGGCAAACTTTGAATTCATAGAGGCCATCAGATGTAATAAAAGCAGTCTTCTCCCTGTCAGCTTTGTCATCCTTGATTTGCCAGTAACCTGTCCGCATGTCCATAGTTGAGAAGTATGTACCCTCTTTCAAAATGTCTAAGGTGTCATCAGTGAGTGGTAATGGGTAGACAGAATGATATTTTCACCCTGCAGTGAAGCTGTGTACTGATATGAAACCTTCCTGGCTGATTAAAACTGTGAACCGGGATTCGAATCTGGGACCTTTGCCTTTCATGGGCAAGCGCTCTACTGAGCTATCCCGGCACACTTCAGGGTCTGTCCTCACACCTTTACTTCTGCCAGTACCTCGCCGCCTACTTTCCAAACTTCACAGAAGTTCTCCTGTGAAACTTGCAAGATTAGCACTCCTGGAAGAAAGGATATGGTGGAGACATGGCTTAGCCAATGCCTAGGGGATGTTTCCAGAATGATATTTTCACTCTGCAGCAGAGTTTGCACTGATATGAATGGGTAGACATCTTTCTTTGTGATTTTGTTCATCCACACGTTGACACACAAATGCCAAATGCCATTCTTCTTCTTACAAGGGCCACCGGAGACGACCAAGGACTCTGAAGGTTGAATGTCATCCACTACCTCCCTAATTGTATGTCTTTCAACTTATGACACTCTATACGAATGCTGACTAATTGGTGGGTGATCCTCAGTATTGACACAGTGTTTCATTGTGGGCCACTTCATCTGTCTCTTCTTATGCCTAGCACTGAATGCACCTGAAAATTGTGTAGTATAGATAATACCTTCTGATGTTGTTTCTGGGTCATACCAGGTCCTATATGCAATTCCATACTAGTTTCTTCTAGTTTGTTGTCGGCAATATCAAAAGAGCATGAGACTTCACCAACGGCATTGAGCTCACCATCCTGGACTAGTTCAGCTGTTCCAGTAGACATTCCTTTAAGAATGAGTTGTGATTGCTCATGAAAATTAGTGAGCCTAATTTTTCCTTGGCCACCTGTAATGATTATGATAGCTGCTGGTGTATAGATTTCTTTCGTTATACTGATTAGCTTTTTGCGATCGACAAGCACTTCACAATTCCGCTGGTCATCTCGGCTGCCGACTGGAACTCTTCTCATTGTTAACACTGTCAACATTCTTGACAGCAAACAAACTCTCAGTGGAGTTTGTGTTACATATACTCGACAAAATGGCTTCCTCAATTTGTAGCTCAGATCTTCCACAATGACAGCCTGGGATGCCTGGAGGAAGTCCCATCTGAGATTGGTTTACGGATACATTTTGTTAAAACAACAGATTCAAATGTTGCATCCTGTTGTTGAAAGTTGTTCTTGGGACACATATTCCTATTGGCCAGACATATTTATCATTTGTGACCTTCAGCACAGTTGCTCTTCTGCAGTGGTAATCATTCAAGAATACAGAGAAGAAAGCTTCTAAATTGACTACCACCCAGACAGGTTGACCGTTGATGATGACATCAATGAGATTTCCCAACATCTTGGTGACTTTTGTCCCTGGAGGATTTTCACCAGCAGTGACCTCACCTCCGTAGATTATTGTCTCACCTAGGTTTCCTGAACATGGCAGCTAGTCAAGCAGCGGCTATCTCTGTAAGGCAACAGTGACCGGCGGCAGTGTGTTGGAGAGTCACAATGTTCAGGATACTGCAGTGGTCTTCGTCCCATAGGTCGACAGTAATGATCTGCAGTTGACTGCTGTTGAAAGAACTGCACTGACGGTTGGCGTCTTGAGGCAATATAAAGGTTTGAAGTTCAGCTAAACTTAGCATGCACTGAGGTCCTTGAATGCGCAGCCAATAGTGAACTTAAATGTTGGTAATGTTTAGTTAGGTAATTATTGTTTTTGTTTATATGTTAACTGCAAAGTTTTAAGTACAGCAAAATAATCATAAAAATGATATTTATTTAATTATTTGTGAAGAAAATTTTGAAAACCTTTCACCCAGATAGCACTGACATCCTTCCAGAAGGACAAGAATTTGTGCACAGTGTCATATTTTATTTCTTTGATTAGCCTGCTCCCAATACATATCAATTTTAGCTTGTATTACTGATTACAAAGTGATTGGACAAGGCTGAGAAGTTGAGGCTCAAACAGTAGATATTGAAGAGTTCCTTATAGTTAGGTTAGTATTTCAAACATTCTTTAATTTTTGTGACACTTATATGTATATATTTTATCTAAATGTTGTTTTAATAGTAATGATTCATCACATTAAAATTGTAAACTATTTATTTTGAAGTCCTTCCATAGAAAAGGGCAGTATTGCAAAACTAATGTCATGATTATGAAGCAAAATCACTTATATCGATCCTGTGCAATCATTTGAATGTAATTAATAGCTTCTGAAAAACAAATTTAAACCAAAAATAATTGTGTTCTATCTGGGTTAACATCAGTCAATTACAACAACTAATCAATAAGGGTAGAATAAATGTTGGGAAACAATAAAAAACACTCCTAGCACAGCTCAAATGAAGACCACTATGTCTTCACCAGGCTTAAAGAAGAAAAGAAGAGAGTAAGCTTCTAGATTTATTTTGTCGCTTCAGAAAAATTTAAATAAAAAAAAGTCTTGATGTATACACACTATCTTATGAGTTAACTGAAATTCCAGAGCACAATAAACACATGTGTTGGTGCATTTGTACCAGCAAGTATTCTTGAGTGGAGATGCATTCATCATGAATTTTAATGGCATGCAGTATTGTATTCCAAGATATGATAAATGTCCTCTTGTATGACATTATGCTATGTACTATGTTATATGACATGTCATTATGAATGTTGTGACTTTAGATATGCACACGTGTCAAGATGTTTTTCTATTTGAATGTTTTTGAAGCTGCCAGATAAGTGAAGAAGTTAATATCCCTACTTTACATCTTTTATTATGGCAGGACATATTTGTCTTTTGTTTTGCTGTGAGAGAAGCATTTTTGATTCTGCTCTGTCATATATTACAGATAGTGAGCACAGACTGCAACATAGAAGTTGGTGCAGTTGTGCCAAAAAACAATAGGTCAATGTCTTTGTTGGTCATCTTCTTAAAATCTTTGAGAAGATATTGCTGAATTGTTTGATTCATGTTGTAGAGCCAGTAATAATAATAAAAAAAAAGGGTAGGTTACAGACTACGTAAAAGCTGTACACTTCAGGTCCTCGAGCTTACAATATTATTTTTTAAACCTGAAAAATTATGCCCATGGCCTATCATTATCAAATCAGGAGAAATCTGTTATAGATGTTGGTGTCCACCTGACAGATACACGAACTGAAGTGGCTGCCTGTTACAAGATCAGTCATATGCCTGCAGACCCCGGTAAAACACAATTGTGGATTTTCCATGTTAAGCAGAATCTCACATAATAAAAGTAACATAACATGGCAAGGCATAAAATTATTGAATACAGCACATTAAAAAAATCTAGGAGAACTGTGGAGTAAGAACGAAAGCTATCAATAATATCCTTCACATGATCACTGATAGTATATGGAGTTCTCTAGCAAAAATCCTGATTTCGACATGACTAGGATTGTGTTCCAGTATTGCATAGAACACATGCCAGTCTGGTACAAATCCACCCATGTAAAAATAGCTGACAACATGTGGTATGGAATATGTAGACATAAAAGATAAAGCAGTCAACAGTGAGAAGATTGGTTTGAACACCATAGTGCTTTGCTAGGCATGGTCCTGTTTGGAGGTGGTATGCTGTTGCCTTCCTCCGACCTTTGAACTGACTTACCCAACCAGTTATAGGGGACCTACAGTTTAACGTGGGTTCCGAACCACGGTGTCCCTAGGTATTTTTCACATGAGTAATACTGCCAGAGGTGAATGAAGTGGAAAGTGACAGATAAAAATCCCGGGATCGAACCCGCGACGTTTTGATTCATGGTCTGGCACTCTACCACTGTGCAACCGAGGCGACATTATGTAGACTTATCACAGCTAATTTCAAACCTACACCCCTTGAAAAACTCCACCAAATTTTTGACAGAGCACTGCAAGATATTCGTTGTGAGTCCATTGCCAATGTGGAGAGAACAAACCTAGCTTATCAGGAATGGGCACATTCCAATATTTTCAAGGTTGATGTCCAGAAAGAGCCTCCTCACAACCACTTCAGTTTTACAGACATCAGAAAAATACATAAATGAATAAATATATTTTTAAAAAGAAAAACTGGGTATTTCTCGACTTACAATTACTCTAGTCTGGCCTCTCTCATCAGAAAGTCCAAATTAGGCAGGAACAGAAATGAACCATATGGAGACCATAAAGCTTTGTCCAGGAAAGATACACAAGTTATACCGTATCTGGAAACGGCACTTAACAAGTGGATGCTACCGAATGTGACTCTGGGGAACCACAGAGTATGGAGTACCTTCTGAATTCCCCCCAGGGGGCTCACGGTTCTTTCATGAGTACGTGTGTGGTAAGCACAGGGCCCCGAGCTAATGCAGTCTTCCTTCCTTTCTTACTTCCCAGACTGCATTTATGTCCCCCTCTTTACTCTTTTCCTATCCTCACTCCTTCCTGTCCTCACTGTGGGACTGATAACCTTAGCATTTTAGTCCCCCTATCCCAACCAAAATACCCAACCCAAACACCTTCTAACTGTTGCACAAATGAAGAAATCTTGTGCTTGTGACACCAAGTTCAATACATGCGACTGTCCCAGTGGACAGTATAGTTTTTGAGATCATTATGGATAACAGCGATCTTACAAGTAACAAGGCAGTCTAGATCGCAATTTTGTTTATTTCACTAGTAACCGATTTCAGTCACTTACTTGACTATCACAAACCACAACCATAATGTTGGCCACCAGTTGTTTTCAGCTGGAGCTGCCTAAAGGTTTAATGTTGATAGTCAACATTAAATCTTTAGGCAGCTCCAGCTGAAAACATTCTGTGGCCAACATTATGGTTGTGGTCTGGTTAAGATCATGTAATTGACCAAAACCAGTTACCAGTGAAGTATTATTTTAGTACAAGAGGATACCTGCTAACACCTTATTTAAGTGTCCTGAGGGGCAACTTGTCTGTAGATGATACACAGTTGTCAACCAGTGGGTGGTGTCACAATATGAAATTACCTGTAACATTAGCCTTGACTGGAAATCTTTACCACAATGACAGATCATCACATGGAGTGGTAATTGACACAAAATGAACTATTTACAAGGAACCTTAAAATTTCCAGAGCTGCAGCAGTCACCACAGCTTTGGTGACAGAATAGCTTGGGATAAATTTAATGCTGAATATTATCCATTAATTTCCATTTGTTAACTTTGGAAATGTCCCGATGATTTTGATTTCAACCCAGTGTAGTAGCACTGCAACAGGCAGGAAACAGTAGCACTTGATTCTGTCACAGGATCACCTAAGACATTGGTACACAGCTGACCACTGATACCATGTCTGCACCTGACCAAAGACTTCATGAATCCCAGGTGACCAGAAGCTGGAGCATTATTTAAATACTTCAGGCTACCTGACCATGGACAAGCTGGGATAACAAGCAACTAGTTCTGCATTATTCAATCATAGATCTTCTTACACAATATTCATTTCATTAACTGGATAGGCTATTTTCCTATGTTGAAAATGTGGTTACTAGAATGAAACTTTCACTCTGCAGTGGAGTGTGTGCTGATATGAAACTCCCTGGCAGATTAAAATTGTGTGCTGGAACCATTCAACCTCTACCTTTTGTGGGCAAGTGCTCTACAAACTGTGCTGTCCGGGCACCCTTCACGGTCCATACTCACAACTTTACTTCTGCCAGTACCTCACCTCCTACTTTTCTAGCTTCACAGAAGTTTTCCTGCAAAACTTGCACAACTAGTACATCTGAAATAAAGGATATGGTGGAGATATGGCTTAGCCACAGTCTAAGGGATGTTTCCAGAATGAAACTTTTACTCTGCAGCATAGTGTGTGCTGATATGAAACTTACTCTGGCAGATTAAAATTATTTGCCAGAACCGGGACTCGAAACAGGGATCTTTGCCTTTCATGGGGAAGCACTCTACCGACTGAGCTATCCCAGCATGTTTCACAGTTCGTCCTCACAACTGTACTTCTGCCAGTACCTCACCTCCTACTTTCTCAACTTCCCATGAAAGGCAAGTGCCTAAAGTATGATAACAAGTTTGTAGAAGAACTCGACAGTGTCATTTTCTTGGGAGTACAGCTTGATAATAAATTTAACTGTGAGGAGTATACCACAGAACTGCTGAAGCACCTAAAAAAGACGCTGTTTGCTATGTGAATGTTGTCAAACATAGGAGATATAAAAATAATGTTCAAATATTTGTAAATATATCAGACCAAACTGCGTGGTCATCAGTCCATAGCTTACAAACTACTTAAACTAAGGTAAACTAACCTAAGGACGACACACACACCCATGCCCCAGGGAGGACTCGAACCTCCAACCGCACGCTCCACAGCGAGGCGCCTTAAGACCACTCATCTACTCCTCCGCAACTATAAAAATAAAAAATAAATAAATAAAAGCTAGTGTATTATGCATACTTTCACTCCATAATGTCATACAAGATTATTTTCTGGGGCAGCTCATCAAGTCAAGCTAAAGTTTTCAGACCCTAAAAACATATGATGTGACTCATTTGTGGTGTGCACTCAAGAACATCCTGCAGAGAGCTATATAAGGAACTGAGGATGCTAACTAATGCTTCCCAATACATTTATTCTATAATGAAATTTGCCATTAAAAATATGTCTTTTTTAAAACCAATTGCTCAGTTCATGGTATCCATATTAGAAACAAGAATAACTTTCACAGAGATTTAAAGTAACTTTGGCTCAGAAAGGTTTCCACTGTTCAGCAATATAGATTTTCAATAACATGCCAACAGCCATTAAAATTTTACTTACAATAAAGTTCCATTAGAAAAGAGTGAAAAGAATTTTTTGGTGGCAACTCCTTCTACTCCATTGATGAATTTCTTAGCAGAAGTGATTGATGTATGTTATTGTATATAATATAAACAAATGTGAATATTCCCTACATTTTAACTTTAGTACTAATCTTATGCAGTAATGTGATCATTATAAATAAGTGTTGTAATAATAATAATAATAATAATAATATTTTTAAAAAATTAAAGAATTTTTTAAAAGCCCAAGAATTATATGCACATAAGATATTTAACATTTAGTATGTAGTAATAAGTAAGTTTTATACGTAAAAAATAGATGAAGTACACTTACCAGGCGAAGGGGCACAGGCAGTAATAGCAACAAATAAACACACAGACACACACACACACACAAAAATGCTAGCTTTCGCAGCCTAGCTGCTTCATCAGGCAGAAGGGGGGAGAGGGAAAAGGAAATGATGAGGGTTTTAAGGAAGGGGGTAAGGAGCCATTCCAATCCCGGGACAGGAAAGACTTACCTTGGGGGAAAAAATGGAGGGTAAATAAATGCACACACACCCACACATTTACACAGACACAAGTGTCTGTGTCTGTGTCTGTGTAAATGTGTGGGTGTGTGTGCATTTATTTACCCTCCATTTTTTCCCCCAAGGTAAGTCTTTCCTGTCCCGGGATTGGAATGGCTCCTTATCCCCTTCCTTAAAACCCTCATCATTTCCTTTTCCCTCTCCCCCCTTCTGCCTGATGAAGCAGCTAGGCTGCGAAAGCTAGCATTTTTGTGTGTGTGTGTGTCTGTGTGTTTATTTGTTGCTATTACTGCCTGTGCCCCTTCGCCTGGTAAGTGTACTTCATCTATTTTTTACGTATATTTTTCCTGTTAGGAATTTTTCCTCTATAATATAAGTAAGTTTTATGTGCTTTAAAATGTAAATATTCTTAAGATATTGTTTTTTCTGACCAATTCCACATCTACAAGGGCATATAAATTTGGGTTCTCTGAAACATACATTAACATATCTGTTCTCATTTTGTAAGTATTTATTGTGTACCTTGTTTTATGACATGTCTTACATCCAAGAGAATCTCCACAATTTGGATCTACTGAAACGAAAACTATATCTAATCTGATACAATCTGCACCTTGTTCCAGGAAAATTTGGCATCTCCAGGAAAATTTGGCATCTACATTAGTACAGACGTCCTTTATGAATTACTGGTAATATGAGTTGAGTCTGAGAAAACTTCTCACATTACAAATGAGCTGAGAAGTCAAGAAACATGTAACAGCTCTTATTTTCACTGGATTGGGATGGACTCCATTGCAATTAATAACATACTCCAAGATCTTTAGTTCTTTAAAGTCTTTTTCCATTTCAGGTGAAGACCTGTGAATATGTTTCAACACTACTGTCAGGTAGATTATATGTTCTTTAATGTCTTAGAGCAGGGGGGGGGGGGGGGGGCAGCAATTCTGCTCGTGTGAAGTGCACGCAGGGGCAAGCTGGCCACCTGCTTCTTTTGCTTTCCCTCCCTGTCATACCCTTTCCTGTCCTCTCAACGCATCTTTCTGTAATGCTTTTTTTTTTCCTAGCTTGATTTATTATATAAAGGAAAAGGCTTAATAGGACAGCTGAAAATAAATCATGATTTGAATCCTATTGTCTATGATTCATTTTATTTAATGATCACTGATTGTCTTTACAATACAGTTAATGTCTGGTACGAAATTTCTACATACAGTCAAACGCAAACAATTACGCAAATTTTCATCACTCATGTTTGCTCGTAACTGTTGTTAGACGTCTTGCCAAAAGGAACTTGTCTTTCAGATGAGAATTACACTGTAGATCTATTTGCAGATCAGGATGATTATCATCTACAGAAACAGCAAATCGTCTCAAAAATCATTCAAAAGCTTGGGATACATGCGATACATCCGCAAATCGCTTGAGAAATTCCTTTTTTATTGCAATAATTACAGCAACATGTTCAGTGTAGCTCTTTTCTTGGACAGAGTACAGAAATGCACTGCGTTCTCTGATGTGAGCTGTTGTTCCCACAGCGCAAGTTTTCTGGTGAAAGCTTCCACTTTTTCGCTCATTTCCCAATGCAGTTGATTTTCGCCTTGCAATCTGGTGTTGAATTTATTCATATGTGAAGTAATGTCCACTAAAAATGCATTATCGGCAACCCACTTTGGATTTTCTAATTTTCTTTAAATTTTATTTTTTAAATTACTGTAAATCTATTGGACTTAACTTCTAGGTTATCAGTTCATAGCTTACAAACTACTTACACTAAGGTAAACTAACCTAAGGACAACACAAACACCCATGCCCTATGGGGGATTTGAAATATTTTGTAATGGCGATCAATAGTAAATTTCCTCTGACCAGCGAGAATATGGCCACACATTAAACATTTAGCATTTTCGCCTTTCTCCACAAAGGAATACTGACACTCCCATTCCTTTTTAAAAGACGACAAATGCCCACTTCTCCGTTTCTTCGATCCACTGGTGCTTGAAGTGTAACGTTCACTATGTAGATAGTGGTCGCTTGGCATCAATGTCTACAGCCACGCCTGTTGTCACACTGCCGCAACCTGCGAGCTGCCGCAGACCACGACTGCTCGTGTGCAGCACACATGCAGCGATAACCACACACGTGCCGTGTGCAACGTTTGCCTGCCCCTGTCTTAGAGAGTCTTGGAGAAGTGCTGATATTGCAGTGCTGCTCTATAATTTCACTTAAAACAGAAATAGAACGTTCCACTCTTTTGCACGCAATGGGAATTGGCACTGACAGTTAAGTTTTCAAAGTTCTGATAATAAGTATTCATCTATGAAGGTTTTTTGACCGTGAATTCTCAGAACTGACTACCAATTCAATTAATTTCACTAAGAATGTGGATTAACATTTTAATGAAAAAACAGTCTCTTCTTAGACTCCCCAAGATGGCAAACAGACTTCAACTGAAATCTGTGCTTAACATATATAACACAATCTCCCCTCTGTGTGAGACATCATGCTCATCAAAAGCAGTTTATAGCTGCAAAGTATTGCACAGTCTTCGTCCCAAAGCATCCGAGACATTCTACTGTCAACAGATGTTTGTGTGTGCCCTATTTTTTGTAGTTGTAAATCTTTCAATTTGTTTTCGACTGAAATTGCAAAGTTGTTACCAATCAAAATTACATTAATGAACTTATAAAACTGGTACATAATTAATGAAATATTACTGCATTTTTTAAAAATTTGTCCCAGATGAAAAAATTCCCAGATTTTCCCCAGATCTCTCAGTAGTTTCAAGGCATATACAGCCTCTTATGGTAGGTTTGATCAAGACACGCATGTTACAGAGATACTTTGGGAACTCAAATGGTAATCACTGGAGGGAAGACAATGTTCTTTATGAGAAACACTATTGAGGAATTTATAGAGCCAGTATTTGAGGTAACTGCAGAATTATTCTGCTGCTTCCAACTTGCATTTGCTTGAAGACCATAAAGGCAAGAGAAATTAGGGCCCAAACAGAGGCAAAGCATTCATTTTCCCACAGACTATCAAGTAGTGGAACAGAAAGGAAAAGACTCATTGAGGTACGACATATCCTCACCCATGTGACGTATATTGGATTGCAAGGTATGTATGTAGATGTAGTTTACATTATAGTCAATCATTGTGATAATAATCTTATAATAACATTATTCTTGTGTATTAATACATATTTAATAAAAGGTATGATCAAATGTGATCAATGTACCATCTACATTTATTAATTAATATAATTTGTAAATGTACTAGTAACCATGTAGAAGCATAAAGTCAATTATGGAAAAACAAAAATAAATTCTGACTGAATGTCCATACTGTATTTCACTAGAAAAACATAGTTTCTACAAAATTCTTTCGTAGGTAAAAGCAATACTAATCTATAGTTATCCATTTTTCTTACATACATACAGTTTTCTCCTTCTCCTGCAAATTGTGAAAATAAGTTTAATGCCTTTAGCAACTGCTTTCATTGCGCACAAAGATTCTAATTGTATTAGTAAGAACTATTCACCAAGGTTCATTAGGAGATTACAGTTAATTGGTGAAGTCCAAATATAACTTTTGAGTTAATAATATATTACCCCATTTTCTGCATTGGTGGTTTTGCTCTCAACAGGTTTGTATCTAACCCAGACATTGCAGCCACTTGCTCAAGTGTATAACTTCCTCTTGAAGCTGTTGCATTGCGGCCCATTGCAACTTGAAAAATACTTGCTTCTGCCTGTAAAAGACAATATGACATTAAAGAACTGAAACATGAAAGTCTGATATGAGAATAAAATTCACTTTGAATCACTTACAGTATATATTGGGGCTTCTTTTATGCTGTCTGTCTCTGGTAAGGAAGGTAACCGGAAAATCACCTGTTACAGAAAATAACTTTTCAAGTAATAACAATCTCGAATATTAAATTGCATTCATAAAAAAAGTTTAAATTCTTTGGAATATTTCTAAAACCTCATAGTAATCAGTAATACTCACACTACAAAAATCATAAATTAAAGCAGTATAATATAACTTAGTAAGAATTTTTTTATAATTAAAAATATGGTCACATATCACATTATAAAATCTCAGTTTTTTTAAGCAAAAATTGGCACAATTGTTAAATTTATACCAAAACAGAAATAAGAGTGGGATTAGTTTTAGCTCCAAAGAAATACAGAAATGAGCCAAGGCAATGGTTTGTTAATTGCTAGTGTGTGTGTGTGTGTGTGTGTGTGTGTGTGTGTGTGTGTGTGATGTGTGTTTGAAAGGTACAAACGTTACAGAACCAAGACTGTTATTGTAGGAGCTTAAGGACATGAAAAGAAGGTAATAGTTGAGAAGAAGGTTAGGCAGGGTTCTAGCCTATCAGGTGAGACTGGGGGATTTAGATTAGGAAAATAGACTAAAAATAGGTAAGAAGTATTGCTCTTTTTGGGAAACAAGATAACAACCAAGAATAGTTGTAGCAAAATAGAAAAAGTGAAAAATTGCACCTGAAAGAATCTAACATCCTAAAAAAGGGGTAAAAATGCCTAATTTAAATCTGAGTGTGAAAGAGACTTTTCTGCAAACAATTGCCTGAAGTGTAACTTTACAGTGAATTAAAACATGAAAGACATACTGGACAGACAAACTGGATGTAACTGAACCACCTTAAAAAAACTTTTGTTTCAACATATCTACAAAGATTAAGAAATTAATGAAGAGTGTGTTAATACTACAGTGATGCAACACCACGAGCACAGTAAGAAACCATGAATGAGAATACAAGACTTTATCCCTGCCATATACTGGTGGAACTTCTGCAAGAATTGGCTAAAAACTGTCTAGAAACATATCAAGCACATATTTAGCATAACTACAAAGGTAAGGAACTTAGTACCATAAAGGATTGCACATACTGAAGCTTAGTAACCAGCCTTTGAAGTAATACAGCAGCCTGTAGACTTTGAACATAAATCTGTAACTAAGGTAGAATATTCAAAATTTTTAGGTGTTTGCATTGACGAGGGACTGAATTGGAAGAAACACATTGAAGATCTCCTGAAACGTTTGAGTTCAGCTACTTATGCTATCAGAGTCATTCCAAAATTTGGTGATATACATCTCAGTAAATTAGCTTACTACGCCTATTTTCATTCACTGCTTTCATATGGGATCATATTCTGGGGCAATTCAACATTGAGTAAAAAGTATTCATTGCACATAAGCATGTAATCAGAATAATTGCTGAAGCCCACCAAAGAGCATCCTGCATACATTCATTTAGGGATCCTCCTGTAGCTCCACAATATATATATTCACTCATGAAATTTTTTATTAACAATCTGACCCAATTCAAAAGTAATAGCAGTGTGCATAGCTACAACACGAGGAGAAAGGATGATATTCACTATTCAATGTTAAATCTAACTTTGGCACAGAAAGGGGCGAATTATGCTGCCACAAAAGTTTTTGGTCACTTACCAAATAGCATCAGAAGTCTGACAGATAGCCAACTAGTATTTAAAAAGAAATTAAAGGAATTTCTGAATGGCAATTCCTTCTACAGTGTAGATGAATTTTTAGATAAAACTTAAAAACTTAAAAACATAAAAAAAAAAAGAAAAACAAAAATCCTTAAAATATTGATTGTCAAGTATAGACAACATTTACTAAACTGACACGTTCCATGTCATTACGAACTGTATATATGATCTATCGAACAAATGATAATATAGTGAGGACAGTTTACAACTCACCGCAAAGACATGGTGACGAGCTGCGACAGGCACATACAAAAGACACACACATACAACACATTTAGCTATCGGCCAAGGCCTTCTTCAGAAAAGAAGGCACACAACACAGTCATACAACCATCACCTCCAACTGCCGCACTTCCTCACTGTAGCTCCACAATATAAATATTCACTCATGAAATTTTTTATTAACAATCTGACCCAATTCAAAAGTAATAGCAGTGTGCATAGCTACAACACGAGGAGAAAGGATGATATTCACTATTCAAGGTTAAATCTAACTTTGGCACAGAAAGGGGCGAATTATGCTGCCACAAAAGTCTTTGGTCACTTACCAAATAGCATCAGAAGTCTGACAGATAGCCAACTAGTATTTAAAAAGAAATTAAAGGAATTTCTGAATGGCAATTCCTTCTATAGTGTAGATGAATTTTTAGATAAAACTTAAAAACATAAAAAAAAAGAAAAACAAAAATCCTTAAAATATTGATAGTCAAGTATAGACAACATTTACTAAACTGACACGTTCCACGTCATTACGAACTGTATATATGATCTATAGAACAAATGATAATATAGTGAGGACAGTTTACAACTCACTGCAAAGACATGGTGACGAGCTGCGACAGGCACATACAAAAGACACACACATACAACACATTTAGCTATCGGCCATGGTCTTCTTCAGAAAAGAAGGCACACAACACAGTCATACAACCATCACCTCCGACTGCCGCACTTCGAATCACGCTCTGTAGGGAATCGGGGATGGGAGGGGGGGGGAGGGGAGGGGATGGGAGAGGGGAGAGGAAGGTTACGTCATGGTGGTGGGGATGGGTTGGATGGGAATAATGAGATGCAGCTTAGTAATGGAGTGGGGAGGCAGGTGAGGGGAGAAAATAAAATAAAATAAAGTAAAATAAATATATATAGAAAAGTGTGCATACTGCAAGTACACAAGACCGCATGCATACACACACACACACACACACACACACACACACACGCACGCACGCACGCACGCACACACACACACACACAATTGCACATTGACATACCACTCAAAATAGGCGAGGTTTGGGATAGAGAGGTAGGAACTGTAAGGTATGGAGAAAAAATATAGGGAAGTTACCGTAGGTTGAGGCCTGGTTGATTTCGGGATCGGATAATGTATTGTAGGGATAACTCCCATCTGTGCAGTTCATAAAAGATGGTGGTGGATGGGAGGATCCAGATGGCATGGAACAAGTATTAATCTGATCTAATCTAATCTAATCTAACCTGCATAACATGGGGCAGTGGCAGATGACACTTGCCAGTTCCATACTGTAATAAATCAACCAGAATGTGTATAGTTTAATGCCCACTGTTACTTATTTGAGTTTCTCTATACTCTTACATATTTCACTAATGTGTTGTATATTGTTCAAATGTTCAATGTGTGCTGTGTCTGTGTACTGTTCCTGTGTGATAGTGTGGATGATGCATTTTCTGCCAAAGGCTAATGCCCACAACCTCAAGTTCTTTTAGTATGAATGGTTTTCTTTTATGTGCCTGTCGCAATTCAACATATATTTTTTGTAGTGAGTTGTAAACTATCCTCATAATGTTGTTGAATTCCAACCTGGATTTTCCATTGTTTAATCCAGTGGTTGCATGGTTTTATTATTGTCACATTGAAAACTGCAGGTGGTCCGGAATTCGAAGGCTGTTTGTTAATAGAGCACAACACTTTATACTTAGAACATGTTTATTGCCAACATAAGCAGACACTCAGTACAGTACAGACTGGCTCCTGCTTGGATTGCTCTACTATTTATACATAGAAGGAATTTTTTGGAACTTACAAGTACAGCAGACATAAGAAATATGTAGAACATTCTAGAAATAGTAAGCACAAAGAAAGAAATATTCTTCTGCCCATGGCGGGATTTGAACTGGAGACTGCAAGCACCTATGATGCTAACCACTGCACCACTCATTCTTTTGGAAGACTCGCAGCTATGTGTGAGGTGTTACACAGCCCATACATTTAAACCTCCCATTATCTAGACTCATACTAACAATGAATGTGTAGTTAGTATGATAAAATTACTGTTTATTTTGTATACACAGACATGAAAAAATTTCCAGATTTTTCCCAGATTTCCTTATCAAAAATATGCTATTTCCCTGATGAAAATACACTTCTTCTCAGGTGAAATACACTTAGTTTCTCAGCAAAATAAAAGTGACAATATTTTTTTTGCCTTTGAGTAGTAAAACTATAAAATATTTTTATTGACCAGTGTAGAACTTACTGGGTTTTAAATGCAATTATGATGCCATAATTTTTTTCATGACACATAGTTGTTGTTAACGGTGCAATAATTGATGGGAAGTAAAAATGGCTAAGCCTGCATCAAGCGCAAACAACCAGTGAGGATGTTGTTTTTCAATACTACTGTTTTGTAAATGCAGCTCCCGTATGTTTCAGTCTTTTTGTGACACAGATGTAATTTATGTAAAGGTAGTTTATTATTTACGTTCGTAATTGTTAGGTTCAAATTGATGAAACAAATATTATAGGAGGAAACTTTCCTGGTGGGACAAATATGCACAAAAAATAGAGATCGAATAACTTACCTAAATCACAGGCTCGTTGATATACACAAAAACACAAATAAAAACACACACAAACAAAAAATCAAGTTTTCACAATCGTTCGCCACTTCATCAGGATAAGAGGAAAGAAGGAGGGTAAAAAGGAAAGGATGCAGGTTTTAAGGGAGTGGATGAAGAGTCATTCCAATCCCGGGAGTGGAAGGACTTGCCTTTTTCCCCTAAGGTAAGTCCTTCCACTCCTGGGATTGAAATGACTCCTCATCCACTCCCTTAAAACCCGCATCTTTTCCTTTTTCCCCGCCTTCCTTCCTCTTTTCCTGATAAAGCGGCCAACAATTGCAAAAGCTTGATTGTTTGTTTGTGTGTGTTTTTGTGTCTATCAACGAGCCTGTGCTTTGGGTAAGTTACTCGATCTCTATTTTTTGTGCACAGTTTATTATTTATTTTGTTTTCTAAAATACTTTGGTGTTTTGTGTGATTCATTACTGTATGATTTTTGAGAATATTGTTACACTGGAATCCAGTAGAGCTTTAATTGTGATGTCACATTTACACACTTGTCAAAAATATTTCGCTGTTTTCTTCGAATGAATCAAGACTTTCGAGTATGTTGTAGAACACCAACCTATTAACACAGCTAAAAACAAATACAGTGATTATTATTCACTAACTCCTGATTAGCTATCTTCACTTACTATAATTTTTTTAAATGGATAATTATATTTTTGCCATCATTATGGTATAATTTGTACTTAATTTGTAAAAATCCTGAAATAATAAATACGATAAACTAAGTTCAAAGCTTTTTTTTTTTTTTTTTTTTTTTTTTTTTTTTTTTTTTTTTTTTTTTTTTTGTTACGCTTTAAGACATATTAAATATAAATGTGCCATTAAAATTTTTCATAAAGCAAAAATGATTGCTCTTCTGAATCAGCAATTTTTCTAAGTGGTTGGTTCTCGAAGTATTAAGTTTTAAATAGGAACAAAGTGTTCTGTGATTTAAAACATGCATAGCACCTTCTCGTTATTAATGTAATTCATATTGCGTAAACGGATATTTACTTTGAAAGTAATGCTACTATTCACAATATTTTCCCGTGATTTGTTAGAACTGTAAACAGAAGAGACATCATGCTCATCAATAGCAGTTTGTTGTTACAAAGTACTGCATAGTCTGTGACCTGAACTCTTTGACACACCCCGCTAACTGAAGTTGCTTGCAGGTGCATGCTATTTCATTGTTGTAAATTGCATTTTTTTAATTATCATTATTATTATTATTATTTCCTCCAGGTTTCTCCAAAGTCTTTTGGGGCGTATACACCCTGTTGACATGTATATGAATAATCACTGATTTGTATTAAATAATGCACAAGGCAATCTGCAGAGGGTTTGTTTAAAGACTATATTAGAAGATAACTTACTGGCATGGCAGCATAATTTAAAGATAGATTGTACTGCATAATTCAGATCAGTTTGAGTAAAACTGGTGTTTATTTGCATTTTAGTCAAATATATATTAGTATTACTGTAATAACAAACTCTCCCAGTTGAAACAGCATATATTATGTTGTTTTTAAAGTCATAGTCTGAAGTAAGAGCTAATTATAGATACTTTATTGGTAAAAATAACTGTTGTACTGCTGAAATAAATGACATGTACTCACAACATGCTCTTCTTCAGTACTGGAACTTTCTTCTGGAATTGTTTCTGGGAAGATGGTGTCCTTTGGTGATGACAGCCATGTTGCCTGCATGGATTTCATGAATAATCAATGTAACTTATATTGACACTGATTTGTATTAACTGTCTCAAAACTATATTATACCAGAAAATACAGTTAAAAATTAGATTCTTACAAAAAAAATACTGTGCAATAATGTATTTGTCAAAATAAAACACCATAGAAAGCTCAAAGACATGTGAAAAAAAAAAAAAATACACTCGCATTTCACAAGTAGAGGTTATCTTTCTTGCAAGGGAAATGTCAGGTACAGTGTATTAATTGCCTATACGACTTCGTTTTCGTGTTCTTCAGAATAAACACAGTCATAAAACAGCTAATACCATTAACTGGTGCCGCCCTCATACACAGAGAATGATTATTTTAGTAGTTAATGAAACAGTTTTGCTGTCAGAAATTTATTCCAGAATTTTTCTCTTAAAAGAAGCAAGGTAAGACTAACTCACTAATCACAGAGTACGCAGAACTACCAAATTTTATAAAACATGGAATAATGAATATCAAAGAACAAAAATATACAAAACATAGAGCCCCGAGTGGGTGAATGCAGTACTGCACGGCACTACAGTATTCGTGGCGGCGGTTTACGAGGTGCACCATTAGCCCCCAGAGCTGAAGCGAAACATTGATGTCTCGAAATGTTCCTTGGGTAGAGCACCCGGCGTCCTGAATGAGTAATTCGCGTTGATGGGGCAGCACCTGTTGTGCTATATTTGGTGAGGAATGCAACAGAGGCAGCGTCCAAGACACAGCACCTCACTGTTGAACCATGGTGGGGATGCAACATTGCTGGAGTGGTGGCAGTGGCTTGTCTGTCATGAGATAGGCTCGTTTGAGGCGTTTGAGCAACGCGGTGATAGGTTTTCCATTTACCATAATCTCTATTGTTTGTGTATGATGTTGAAGCACTTTATATGGGCCAGAATAGTAGTCATTTGAGTCCTCCTTTGCAGTGCATGACATGTTGACAATGCTGTAAGTCGTGATAGAGGAGGTTAGGTGGTGTGACATGCCTTGAGGCTGTCACAGGCCAAATCTTTGCTACCTGTTCTCTGAGACAGTGCAGAAATTCCGGTTAACTAGTTTTGTTGACTGTTTCTGTAGACTTAGTCTCCACAAAGTCCCCTGGAAGGCATAGTGTTTTGCCGTAAACTAATTCTATTGATGACAAACCATTGTCCAATTTGAAAGTTGTCCGTTGGTCTAGCATGACCACTGGTAGAGCAGATGTCCAGGTTCCATCGTGACACATCAAGGCTGTCTTTAAACAACGGTGCCAGCACTCTACCATTGAGTTGCTCGCTGGGTAGTAGCTTGTAGTCTTGTGATGATTGTACTCACAGAACTTAGTCCATTGTGCAAACAAGTCAGACTCGAATTGACGTCCTCTGTCTGTGGTAATATGTAGTGGGCAACCGAATCTAGCTAACCAAATTATTGCAAAAGCTGAAGCCATTGTTTCGGCCGTCATGTTACTCACCGATACTGCTTCAGGCCATTGAGTGAACCAGTCAATCATATTGAGTAAGTATCTTTGTCCATCCAAAGGTGTTAACAGTTCCACCACATTGTGATGTACAAGTGCAAAACAAGGGATGGTATCTGGAAAATTTCCAATTGGTGTGTAGACATGACGATTAAACTTGAAGCATTGGCACTGTAAGAAAGATTGGACCCACTGACAGCAATCTTTCTGGATGCTAAGCCATACAAAACACTGTGACATTAATGGGAATGTTGAATGCACACCTGGGTGCCACAACCCGTACACCGTATGAAATGCCTGTTTGCTGAAGGCTTGTGGCAGGAAGGGATGATGATGGCCATGAGAAACATTGCAATATAGTCATATTCCTTCTCCTGGTACGATGCCGAGCTGTAACTTCAGATAAGAAGAGGGATCATTAACATAAGTCAGGAGTTCCACATCTTCTTTTTGTGCTTGTGCCAGTGCACAGTAGTCGATGGGACTTGAGATACTGCTAATTCGAGATAGGCAATCCACAACAACATTATCAATCCAGGATATATTTTGAACATCTGTCATAAAACTAGACTATATACTGAAATGCTTAAGCTATCATCGTGAACAACTTTCACTGTTATATTTAAAGGCGAATGTGAATGGTTTATGGTGTCTAAATATTGTGTATGTTTGCGCTTCAACATATGCCAATGGCTACATGCATCATCAGATGACTGCTGTAATCCTGTGCCTATTGCTGAGAGGCTGGCGTCGACAACTACTGCTGATGGCGTGTCAATCTGTGGTTGTGCTAACAATGTCACATTGGCTATGCTTCTTTTAGTTGCTTCAAATGCTACACACATATCTTCTGTCCAATGTATGAGGCTTTTATTGTTTTTCTTTGCCTCTGTTAAGGGTTCCTACAACCCTGCCACATGAGGAAAGTGTCACCAAAAAAATTTTTGCACACCTAAATAACGGCGTAATTCTTTGATCATAGCGGGTCAGGGTATTTGGAGTACTGACTGCACCTTCTCGGATAGAGGCAGAAATCTTATGTCCCAAGAACGTTACCACTGATTGACCAAAAACACATCATTTATCTACATTTGTACAACGCCATAATAGTCCAACCTATCAAACACCTCCTTCCAGTTCTGCTGGTGCTGTTCATGGTCTGTTAAGAACACCAGTACATCATCTAAATAGGCATTGCAGAATGAAAGTCCTCTTAGATCCAAATCTATAAATCACTGCCAAGTTTGTGCAGTGTTGTGTAATCCAAAAGGCATGAATATGTACTTGTATAGGTCAAAAGGCAGAATGATGGCGGTCTTTGGTATGTCTTCCTTGGCAACAGAAACCTTGGGATAAGGTTTCACACAGGTAAGCACTGTAAACACTTTAGCACCGCCTGATTGTAGTCCGTCAGAAGATGAATAGGATATCTGTCAGGCACAGTATGTGTGTTAAGTGCATGGTAGTCGTCATGTGGTTGCCATCTTCCACTCTCCTTTACACAACAGGGTTGAATTCAGCTTTCGCTATGGCCAAGCAGTCTGGAGCTAGGCGTCTTTGTCGACATTTTACAGGGGGCTGTTGGTTGTTAGAATGTAGTGCACAGTGTCACGCAGTATAAATCTGAGAGCCCCGGGCAGCCTAGTCAACCTCAGATAGTTACATAAAAGTTCAGTGTACTCACCTCCAGTATCCTGGATCAATTTGGCTTTACGTGTCACGGTGGAAACCTGTGACCATTAAGCTGGTGACACTGTCCACCACACATACATTTCTAATGTCTGGCAGCAAGTAGCAGTACACCAGGAGATCAACTCCAATTATTGCTTCAGTGACGTCGGCTACTGTAAAATCCCACATATATGATTGACGCAGTACGAGGTTCAGCTCCATCCATTGTGTGCCATAGGTGATGATGGATGAGTTGGTGGCCGCTGTCAAATGGAAATAATTGGGTAGTCAGTAATGAATCAGAGTTGTCAAAGGTAGGATGCTTAGGTGCAACCTGTATCAATTAAAAACTTCATACCAGTGCCTCTATCTGAGATGAACAAACATTTGGAGGCTACACGAGAGTCGACTGCACTTACTGTTGGCTTTGTGTATGAACATGGCGATATATTTCTTCGGTTGATGGCAAACTGTCAGTGATACCAGCACATCTGTGTTTTGTTCTGTAGACTTGGTGGTGCCAGAGGACCTACTCATTGATCGATATCCGTATTTGCCTCCTCTATTGTTGCCATCATCGCAAGCCAACATTGCGCTGACCTGCATATACAGATGCTCCTCTTTTACTGCAAGTGTATCATTAAATCTCTGTGGTGCAGATGCTGTGGCGAATCATTGTTGTTTGATGCAATTACAATGCTGACCTGAGCCGGTGTTATAGCTTCTTTAATTCTATCTGCAAGTTGGGCGAAGTCATCCAATGGCATTTCCGTTTGTGAAGCAATAACAGCCTTAATTTGAGGCGGCATACGGCTGTTCCACAGAGTCCTTAGCAGATTGTTTGTAACGGTGATGGTGTCCACTTTTCCTTTTAAGTGTCGCAGATACTGTGATGGTTTTCGATCAATCATCTCTTCTTGCGTCAGTACCTGGCATGTGCAATCCTGTTGGGAGCGGCTACTCGTTTCATTAAGACTTGACTTCAGCCAGGTATAAGTTCCTGTTTATGGCGGCACTGTGATTATATCCAGTACCTCTGGAACATATCAATGATCTAGCTGGCTTACAATGAGTGAACATTTTGTCAAATCCATCATTATGCCTGTGAAGCTACAACTTGCTTCTGCCTGCGCAAACCACAGTAAAGGACAGGGGTGGCCACAATGCGACTCATGAGCCGTATGTGGCTTGCTTCAATGCAGTGCAGCTCTTGTTATAGAAACTAAAATGTGACTCACACATGGAAGTTGCTTGCTGAGACCTACAATGCAGCATTGTGCCAGCCTTGTAACACGACTGAGCGGCATGCCGCAACTGTTAACTAACAGTGAATGCCAGAGGGTGAGGAGTGTCATGGGGTGAGAAGCTTCCCTGGGGAAACAAGTCCTTCCTGCCCGCCATCATACACCACCTGCACACTACTGAGGAAGCACAAGTTGTGTTCGGAAGTAAAAATGTCTGTAATGTTGTTTGTAAACGAAACTGAAAGTGTCTGGCATGTTAATTGAAGGCCCTGACTGCAACAATGCATAAATGCAAGAAAAGGAAACATTACATAAAGCAGTCAAGTACAACAAAGTAAGAGAACAGACAACAGTCACTACAGTTACGTGTGACACATGTTCTGGAAAACGCCTGCTGGTGACGGTCGGCACTTACAGTGGCCAGGCACATTCATAGTTAACAGTCTCATTACTTTTCTCTGTGCTGTAACATTGTTTAGTAAGCTTGCGATTTTTGCTGGTGTCCTAACAGTTACAATGTTATCTAAGAAGCATAAATGTGAAGAAGAGAACAGAATGTTTAATAAAAAGTGGAAGGAACAAATCGTTTTTGTAGAAAGGAAAGGTAAAATAAAGTGCCTTTTGTTTCAAATGACATTGTCACAGTACAAAGCCAGTGTCCTCAAACTGTGTTTTAGTGAAATATTCAGTGCCTACTGGGAATATTGCACTGATGGTGCACTGTCCATGACAGGAAGAACCCACGGCCTTGTGGGGCTTTGAAAGGTTCGCACTTCATTACTTTCAATTCCTACCTGTCCACTGTATTATTCAAATGGAACATTTAGCATCTAAATATTTTCAATATCCACATGTTACGCAGGTGGTACTAAAAATTGTGAGCTTCATTTGCTCAAATGCCAATACACACCAAGACATCAAATTTTTCATAGAACAAATTAGCAATGATGATCTTCCTGATGATGTATCTTGGTACTGTTTAGCAAGATGGGTATCAGTAGGTACTGTTATACACAGATTTTTCTAATTACTGGATCCAATCAAGCAATTTATGCAGGTAAAATGAAAAATCTTTCCCTCAGCTTGATGAGCCACAATGGTTGTTAAAAAACGTCTTCTTCAATTATCTTTTCAGCATTTACAAACACTAAACAAGTACTTACAAAGAAAAGATAAATTTATCTCTAATTTAGTGTAGTCTGTGTTCAGATTTCATAATAAATTACGACTCTTTCAGAAAGAACTTGACACTAAAACATTTGCTCATTTCATATACCTCAAGAAAATTTTTGAAAGCCTTCATTTAGTTTAGGTGCATATACAAGATTATGTAACTAGACTGTCTGCCCTTGATGAATTTATAAATGTCATATTTAGTGATTTGATAAAGCTTAAAGCTATATTTTCATATCTGGAAATTCCTTGTTTATATTGTTGAGGATGGCTGTTTCCTTTCATCACCAACTATTAAAGATTCAGTAGCTGTAGAGTTGGAGCTACTGGAACTTCAAGAGGAAGAAGAACCAAAGGGTCTGAAACGTAACAGTTGTTCCACTATTTTGCAAAAGTTTCCAGAAGAAAAATATCCTGTAACAAGAATCTTATGTCCATTTTTGGGACCACGTACATGTGTGAATCAATGTACTCAACTCTCAAGTTTATCAAATATAAATATTGATCTGCAATATCTGATGACCATTAATGTAAACTTATCTGCACTACACTCACCAATTATCAGCCAATTTCAAACTCAGAGGAGAAATAATTTTAATTTCAGGAAATAATTATGCAAAACATTGAAAATAATTTATTTATTTAGCAACAAAATATTCAGGACTGAAAATAGAATTTTATATTGTAGGGTTATACTCTGAAAAAATGTGCGGTTCTTTTCCAAACAGCTCAGTAAGTTTGCGGCTCCCAAAGGTAAGGTTAGTGGCCACCCCTGGTATAGGATTATCAGCACAGAACGGCAGTAAGCAGAGTGAGATTTTTGACTGTGTGTTCTTCAGTCATTATTCTGTTGGTAGATCTTGTGTAGCTCTTCCAATCATGTCAGGGTTACCATTTATTGGGTACAGTTTATTAATTTCCTGTATGACTTAGTTTTTGTGCTCTTCAGAATAAACACAGTCATAAAACAGTGCGGGAATTGCTAACAGCCTTCATACGCAGAGAATGATTATTTTAGTTAATGTAACAGTTATGCAGTTAGAAATTTATTCCAGATTCTTTCTTTTAAAAGAATAAAGAAAAGACTTACTCACTAAACACAAAGCACACAGAACTACAAAATTATATTTAATAAACAAAACAAAACAAAAACAAAAAAGGAATAATGAATATCAAGGAACAAAAATATCAAAATGTAAAAAACACAGTATCCCAAGTGGCAGGGAGCGGAACTGCTCTGCACTGTAGTAAACGTGGCATCGGCTTACGAAGAGGTACAGAAGTAACTCAAATTGAGCAATTAAATTGGACTGCAAATATTTTTATTATATAATGTTGTGTCTGATAGAAAACTTATTAACCCTAGAACAGACAGGCTAGGTGTGTGAGACCCAGGTGGATTTTGTTTTATAAATGTCCACAAGAGTACACTACTTACGAGTGAGTCACTTATGGTAACTTTGCTAACATTGCTAGAGGCCGCTACTTGTTTTATTATTCCTCTCTATTCGCCAGTCAATTGTTGGCACAGGAAAAAAATATGGTGCATGTCTGACAGACCCAGCCTGTCCGCTTATGTCAGCTTTTATTTGCTTGCATAGATTTATTGTCATACTGACTGTGAACAATAGAAGTACCCGAAAATCGCTTGGCAGCCTCCACTAAGCCAGGAAGAAATTGAAAAACTGTTATTGGAAAGTGACAATGACAATTCAGATATAGATCCTGATTTTCTTCCTGATAGTGATCACAACACCAGGACTGAAATGAGTGATTAACATCTGGACAGTGAAGATAACATTGCTATCCCTGTGAGAAACAAGAGTACACTCACTAACACTTATCCAGATTCTATATCAACTAGTATGGTTGGTTCTGGTCCTTCTTCCAGTGAATCAACACCTTGCTATTTGTTGAGAGATGAAACAACTAAATGGCAGAAAAATGTTTCCAACCAAAATGTCAGTACCAGGTCTCTAATTACATGTTTAGCTGGTGTCAGTATGGAAGCCAGAAATGCCAAACACCATTCTTGAGCCCTGGAATCTGTTTATTGATGACAATTTCCTTGATTTAATAATAGAGAGTAGAAATACAGTAAAACCTTGTTTTTACGTTCCCAGTTTTTATGTTTTCCCATCATTTACACCATTTGTTGTCGGTCCCATCAAATTTCCTATGTTCACAATGTTTATTCCCCCCATTTTTGCGTTAACATATTTGCACTTTTCCCATATTTCACACCTCTCGTAGGAAGGTTCGTGAAGAAAAAATGACGTAATCTATATATACTGACGCTGGCATGGCTTTCGCCTTAAAGTATGGCTCTTAAAAATTATTCTCGGTCGAGTTTTTTGCAGAGTGCGTGGTGTATACACAGACAAACAGAACGGTTTGTTGACGTGAGAATAACGCCGATATTGGCGGTGTAGTTCCTCTTTCCGACAGCTTCTTTGCCAGAGCGGCTGCCGTGTACTCAATCAGAACCAATTGCTTTGTTGACATGAGAATAAAGAGTTGCATTGTTTTTGTGATACATATTTCTGATTAACAAAGAACGTTATCTGTTAAATTTGGGTATGATAATACCTACAACCTCAAAAAAGAAATTATTGTGAGATTCCGATCCTATGGAAACGCCACAAAAATACTTGTGCATATATTTGCACTCGAGAACACGAATAAATTCTCTAATATCATCATGTGAAACATCAAAAAATGCAAAAAGAACGGAACTTTAAGGGTTATACTACATAAATAATTAACGCTGGTAAAAGGCAGAAATTTTGAAGATGTTTTACATAGTCTAGCAGCGGCGTCCAAACAATATCTATCGAAGTGGTTCAGGTAATTTTGAAGACGTGTTACATAGCCCAGCAGAGACATCCTCAATTATAATGAATGGAATTACGTCAAAAATTTTGACTTCCCATAAAATTACCAGTTCTGTATGGTAAAAATTTGTATAACCTTTATTATATAATAAACTTCCCGGCAAGTATTTAGATGCCTATTATGTACATATATCACAAATAAACTACAAAAATGCAAGGCTGATCCAGTACGCATTTTTTACAATTTAAGACATTATTTTCTGTATTTTACGTTTTCCTGCATTTTATACCATTTCACTGAAGTCCCTTGAAACGTGTAAAAACGAGGATAATGTAAAACCACTTTATATAAGGGATCAAACACTGCAAGAAACTTGACAAAAGAGGAGTTCAAGGTACTTTTGTATATTTCTGGCAATCTTCATGGTGGAAAAATGAATATGGAAAAATTCTGGAACACTTGTAGTACATAATCTACCGTATTTACCCGAATCTAAGCTGCACTTTTTTCCGGTTTTTGGGGTAAAAAAAAAAAAAAAAAAAAAAAAACTATACATGCTTGCTTTGCAGGCGCAAATATAAATACTGACACAAACAAGGAAGACGAGTCTAATTTCCTTTATACTTTAGACTATTGAATTTTAATACACCATCCAACGAAGGAAATTGAACTTTAGAATTGCTCAACTTCAAATATTAGTAGCAACAAAAGTAAATTTCTTTACGTAATTTCCTTGTTATTCAGTTCCTTCGTACTGCAGAGCATCATCCCTCGTACAATCTAGTGCATTAGATATCGAACATTTTTAAATACCTGTTAGGCAATCTGATTTGGAACCAAGAAGGTTAAAATAACCTCCTTGTTTGGAACTCACTTCCATGTATCGTCATTCCATTGCCACAATTGAATGTTTTACATAACCCGTTTGTGTCAGTTGTCTGTCACTTTTCGAAAGACAGTTGGTGTACATGTGTTGAAGCTTGACCTTAAACTATTTATTGAAACAGACGTCAAGTGTTTGCTGAATTAACGTCATCCAGCCTGGATGGCACACGATTAGAACATTTATTCCACATAATAAATAACTTTCTTTTATGTATTGTTGGTAATTACGTAAAGATAAGCTTTTCAGATTTTTGATGGAATACAATATAATTTTTAAAGAAATGTTGGTGCATTAAAACCTAATAAAAACTAAAAAAAGGATTTTTGGTACATTTGTTGAAAGGTTATTTTTACTTGTTCTAGAACTTAAATACCATTGGATCTGTCAGACCCAGCCTGTTCGTTTTCCGTTCTAGGGTTAATGCCATTCATTTGTAGAACCTATGTATACAGCCACTCTTCCACTCTGAAAAACAACATATCAACCCTACTGCACTGTAGACAGACAGTTCAAGCATGACGTTAGTAGGTTGAAGCCATTTAATGCACATTGTTAACCAGCTTTGCAGAACGGTATGCCAAACATATAACCGGATAATGAGAAGTTCCTTCATTTTCCTGAGAGTACGTTTCCCAACTATCAGGACTCTCATATACCCATGATGCAGTTTTTTCTCCACCATCATACTCATAATCACTGTTCCTATCTAATGCGTTCCCATAGTATTTTTGCATTATTATGCCATATAACATGCATGTAAACAGCTCCTCCTCCTCTCCTTCACTTGTGTACATGTTCTACATATCTTTCCGCACATCAGTTTAAAAACATGACAGGATTAATTCTGGATGTCAGAGGTATATTATCATAAGTGCAAAAATGATTTTGAGGTTTTTATCACATGTGGCTTACCTTCTAAGAGGTAAACTATTGAAAGTATATGTTATGTTTAATGAAGACAGCTTCTCAAATATAAAATATAAGATGAAATATTTAAGTGCAATCCCCCCTCATAATATTTTATAAAAATCATTCATAAAGACAAAGTACATGCACAAACTAGTGGAAAGAGGTACGTAAAGTAAAGTACTTTGTAATTGTGTATTTAACAAAAATACTAACTGCAGTAGCTTCTTCGTGCTCTGCTGTAAAGTTAGCAAAATGCCACTTATGAGAGTTTACCTCTGTCATCCAGAATTGGCTTCAGCCTACATACATTTGAGATCAGTACGTGCTCTTCACAGACAAATGCTGCATCAGTCTAACTCATACTGTTTGTACAGCTATGGCAGAATGGGACCATCAAACTGACATTCAGGTGGCAATAGTGTCATTATATGTAGTCTTAGATGGATAGTGTTGATGGTTTTCTGAAAAGGTACAACATTATATATTAAACACATTTCTAGTTTTATTGATTCAAGATGGTTTACTTCTCTCGTTGTGACAATTATTTTTCGTTCACCATACCATTTATTGATCAGTACTAATGCCTTACTTGTGTGTGCTGTTTGACACTTTATTTGTGCATGGTAAAAAATAATAAAGAATCTTATATAGTTACCTCCTCATCCACAGATTTCCCTTCCATTCGTACAGGAGGTGTTGGTTCACATCCAGACACACTGACTGACTGACTGGGAGGACTCTCAGCTCCTTGAAATCCTCCTTCCTCATTTGAACCTTTCCCTAAAATAATATCATACATACAAATTTATTCTCATTAGTTTCATAATATATAAATTAACAATACATATTTGTTTGTTATATTCAGCGAATGTGTTGTAAATGTAGATAAAAGAAACTCAGTAGGTAAAAAGAGCTCTCTGTTTATGTTCTTAGTAGCTTTACCTTCTACCCTACTTATGTTTGTTTTACTTGTTTTAATAATGAGACATTATTTTAAGATGTTACAGTTTACACCAGCTCTGCCAGCATATACAATATTTTCACCAATAAACAAATATTTACTAATTCAACAACATAAATATGCAAGGGGGGCCCAAAAATAGCCATACCTCTATGGAAAGCATTTATCTTCTTTTGCCCCCTTCAAACAGAACCTTTATCTCCTTTGAAGTACTCTACATTGGCATTAATTCACACATCCAAATGTTCATTCCAGTGTTGGAAGTACCTTTTAAATTTGTCCTCTTTGAAACATTCTAGCACCTCCATGAAGTCACATTTTCAATACAGTCTATGAGGACAAAATCTGGCACGCATTGAAAGCCTTGTGAGCAGGAGCATTGTCGTAATACAGGGGTCAGTACTGGAATTACACAAAGCCGGACATTTTTGTCCGAAACTTCTGCACAGCCTCACACAACAAACAATTCGTTAACACCACAAATTCTAACTCTATCCATCTTTCACTCTGAATCTACAATAATTGTGTTCAAGTCATTGTACAACGAGTTAGCATGATAATGGCTTGGAACAATGAAACACAGACGCAAACCCTGTGTGAATGTATGGGTGTGAGTGTATTTGTTCACCTTCCTTTTCTTCCCCCAAGGTAAGTCTTTCCTGTCCCGGGATTGGAATGGTTCCTTACCCCCTTCCTTAAAACCCTCATCATTTCCTTTTCCCTCTCCTTCCCTTCTGCCTGAAGAAGAAACTGGTGTTGTAAAAGCTTGTGTTGGTGTATCTGTGTGTATTTATTTATTTATTTATTTGTGATGCTGTCACACCTGTGCTCCTTCGCCTGGTGAGTAATCTTCATCTATTTTATATCGAATAACTTACCCAAAGCAAAAGCACAGGCTCATCGACAGATACAAATAAAAACACACACAAACAAACATACAAGCTTTCGCAACCGTTGGTTGCTTCTTCAGGAAAAGAGGAATGAAGGAGGGGAGAAAGGAAACGATATTGGTTTTAAGGAAGTGGAAAAGGAGTCATTCCAATCCCAGGAGTGGAAGGATTTACCTTAGGGGATAAAAAGGAAGGTAAACAAATAGACACACACTCACACATATCTAAACGCAAACACACCTAGACAGACATTTGTAAAAAAGCAAAGAAGTTGGACAGAGATAGCACTTGAGGCAGCGAGGCAAAGATGCTAAATATGGTGGGCGGGAATTTGAATTTAGCAGAGGTTGAAACCAGGTGGGCAACGGGAAGAGAGAATAAGCTGAAGGGCAAGTTCCCATCTCCGGAATTCTGAAAGGTTAGTGTCGGTGGGAAGTATCCAGATAACCTGGATGGTGTAACACTGCGGCAAGATGTGCCACGTTTAGCCATAGGGTGATCTTCATTACCAACAAACACTCTCTGCCTGTGACCGTTCATGCGAATGGACAGTTTGTTGTTTGTTGCTGGTCATTCCCACATAGAACACTTCACAGTGCAGGCGTGTCAGTTGGTACATCACATGGGTGCTATCGCAAGTGTCTCTGCCCTTGATCATGTACACCTTCCAGGTTACTGGACTGGAGTAAGTGGTGATGGAAGGGTGCATAGGGCAGGTTTTACAACGGGGGCAGTTGCCTGGGTAGGAGCCAGAGGGTAGGGAAGGTGGTTTGGGAATTTCATAGGGATGGACTAGGAGGTTACGAAGGTTAGGTAGGTGGCAGAAAGACACTCTTGGTGGAGTGGAAAGGATGTCATTAAGGATGGATCTCTTCTGGGGTTCTTTGGAGGAACGTTCTGAATTTGGGGGGATGAGGAGGTGGCTCGGGAACTTGTCCTTCAGCTTATTCTCTCCTCCCGTTGCCCACCTCGTCTCAACCTCCGCTAAATTCAAATTACCTCCCACCATCTTTAGCATCTTTGCCTCAGTACTGTGGACAGAGCCTCTGCCTCAAGTGGCATCTCTGTCCAACTTCTTTTCTTTTTACAAATGTCTGTCTAGGTCTGTTTGCGTTTAGATATGTGTGAGTGTGTGTGTGAATTTGTTTACCTTCCTTTTTTTCCCCCTAAGGTAAGTCCTTACACTCCTGGGATTGGAACGACTCCTTTTCTACTTCCTTAAAACCCATATCCTTTCCTTTCTCCCTCTTTTCCTGACGAAGCAACCAATGGTTGCGAAAGCTTGTATGTGTGTTTGTGTGTGATTTTATTTGTGTCTGTCGACCAGCCTGTTCTTTGGGTAAGTAATCCGTTTTCTATTTTTTATATTTGTTTATCCCACCAGGAAAGTTTCCTTCTAATTTTTGTTTTACATCTTTGGAGCCAGCTTCCTTGAGTTCCGTCGAATCACACCTACGTCGGCCATGCAATAGTTAGTCTGGATCTGTACTTGAAGAGAGTAACAATAAAGTGCATTTCTAGCTCATAAACATGTGGTATCTGTGGAGCTCAAATTCCTCTCGATCCCCATGCTGGTGACCCTGAGTTTCTTTTTTCATTCATTCGGCTGCACAAGTGAAATCCATAACTTTCGTGCCAGTTTTTCGCCAAAAATACGACGTGCCACCAGCCAACAAACAACGTCCACAATGACCTCGCTATTCCAGATTTCACCCGCATTTTAATTCCATCCCTCTACATGTTCCACGAGTGCCTAATCTGCATGGTACAATGAGTGCTTCATCTTTGACCTCACCGCAACATTTTTCGCATGATTTTTTCGCCACTTCCCTTCCTACGAGTGCAGTCATGTATTGTAACGACTCTGGCTTTGCTACGCCCAATGTGCTTCATCGTGTTTCACCTTTATTTAGTGCCAACGAACAATTGAACATTCCATCGTGTGATTTTAATTATCCAAATGTATTTTTTCAGACTTGCAAAATTTGAACAATGGATTTACAACCGCCGGTTAAATAACCGGTCAACAATGAGCTATTCTGCCGCCACAATCGAACTTTATTCTCCTGATGGGACACAGTGACTTTACTAATTGAATAATTTCAAATTTTCCTACAAATTATTCTTGCAGTTCAAATCAGTTTTGTTGTGCACCAAGCGCACTTTTTTCTGCATGCGCAACGACCATTCCATACAATGCTGTTGCTCCAAGTTTCGCACAACAGTGTTTCCCGTGTGTGAACAGTGAAAGTGTTGTTGGTTCAAACTATCATCATAGTGACTTTGCATTTTCAAATCCTGTGTCCTGTGACAGTGTTTTTTATGTGCAGCCACGTGCCGCATCACGTGACGTGTCTGCCACACTGCGACCACAACAGTCGGTTCTGCACTCTCACTTGACTGACACATTCGGACACTCGCAACCGCCCATTTATACGGCACATTCCAGTGCCCCTGCCGCATCCGTCTACAATGCCGTCGCGTCGCACCATGTTTCCGATCTACCGCTCCCATTTCCTCTCCTGCCAAGGAGATCTGCCATGCCGCATCAACTTCGTACCTCACCTCAACAAGTGTGCTGTGATCCCACTATCGTCGAGGCTCTAGTTCCGACAACCTGTCAGTGCTTTTGAGTTGCAGACAGAATCTACACCGCTAACTCTACGCTGTACTACAAGACTCACCACCCTGCTGTCATTCGAGCTCACTCCTACAATGTAGACGATGCACGCAAGTCACCTTACTTGTCTCGCCGCCCACTTGCTGCCCGAGTTCCAGCCTCAGCACCTTCTCCGCCGGTGTTAGAGCTTGCCACCTGCAGTGAGCTATTACGACTCGTCGAGTGACTTCAATGGATAATCAAACCAGTGCCAGTTGCCAGTGCTTGTGACAGTTATGATTCCCTGCGCTTCACTTCCACGAGCACTTGTAAACAAAACTGGGTTTCTATGCCAACGCCTTGCTTGGACGCACCGCCAGCGCCTCATCCTACTCTAGCGGCCACCTCCCACATTACTCTATCTCCTCCCACACAGCGACCTTCTTCTGTTTCCTGCTCTCCCACCCAGTTGGTCAAGCACGAATCTGAAACTACAATTTCTCCAACTCGCACGACGCCATCTAAGCGTGTTCGTCTTGGGAACTGCTTGAATACATCTCATGCACTGCCATCTTGTGCTCTCATGACTGTGCCTCCCTAATGCAAGCTGGTAGCTGACATGTCAACTACCTCAGCACTTCGGCTCTCCTCGGAAACCCCGAAAGTGTCCGAGCCACCGCCTGTTGCCGTGCTGCACCTGCATGTACCGCCGGCCAGCACGAGTACTACTCGTCGCCTCGCTATATTCGGCTGCCCGGAAAGTTTCCGAGCTACCGCCCGCCACCGTGCTGCCCTCGCACACACCACCAGTCGGCTCGGCTACTATTTCGTTGTCTCGGCTCTCTGCGCTGCCACAACAACTTCTGAGCCATCGACCACCATCGCGGTAAACTCGCGCGCACCGCCGGCCGAAGCTGCTTCCATTTCAGCGTCTCGACTTTACTCAGTCATCACAAAAGATTCCAAGTCGCCTTCAGCCGGCTCGCTCAGTGCCACGTCCACTGACGCGTGTGTCCATGTGCTGCCTCGCGCTGTCACAACAAACGTCGCATGTGTGAAGAAACAAACACTTGCTGCTGCACCGACTAACAAGACAAGACAACGTTTAATGTATTGTGACACTGAACCCTGGCCCCCACCTACCGACGTCACAGCCACACGTCGTGCCTTCGTCATCCGCAGCCCCCCCCCCACTCCTTCGCCTCATCAGAATGTACTGCAGGAGGGGGCTGTGAGGTGGTGTGTCCACATCGATGTATCTTTGGGCCAATATCTTTGGAGCCAGCATCCCAGAGCTCTGTCAGCCATGCAATAATTACTCTGGATCTGTACTTGAAGCAAGTAACAATAAAGTACATTTCTAGCTCATGAACAATCTCTGGGGCTCAAACCCCCTCTCGATCCCCATAATATGTTGCTGTCATTTCTTAGTAGCAAGCTAAGTTACTTATGGAACAACCCTCGTACAACAACCCTCCAGAAACGTAACCTTTTACTACAAGTACACAATGCATAGTATTATGATTCTACAGTAGAACCCCTTTTTTAAACTTTTCAATTGACTTAATGAAAATGGTGCAAAATGTAAAATGCAGGAAATGATATTTTAAACAGTAAAATATGCTATTGGGTCACCCTTGGAATTTTGTAGTTTGTGATATATGCACATAATAGGCATCAAAATATTTGCAAGGAAGTTATTTATTATGTAATAAAGGTAATCAGAACTTTATACTATTTTAAGCACCAGGTGGAACTGCACCTGTTTAACTTTATAGGAAGTAGAAATTTTTGATGTAGTTTCAATCATCATAATCAACTTTGTAAGCCAGCCCTTTATTGGCATTCATAATTTACGTACTGAAACTGCACAAGTTCCGTAATTTTTGTATTTTTCTATGTTTTACACAACGGTATTCAAGAATTTATTCGTGTTCTGGAGTGCAAATAGATGCATAAGTATTTTTGTGACATTAGCACAGTGTCGGCATCTCACACTATAATAATGTTTTCGAGGTTATAATATTCTGTGCCCCCTTTAACATGCAGAAAAACATACGCAACCAAACCATCAGTCTCACTGTTTATTAAAACTTGACAAAAAATAAAAATAAAATAAAAAAATAGATAAAATTTGCACTTCACAATAAAAATAAATTATCAAAACACGTCACGCAAAGCATGAAAAACTTCCAGTTGTGTACACAAAAGAGGCAAAAACAAAGCTAAGCTGACAATGGACACAGTGGCTGATTGGATCCCATCAGCCTCTGCATCGTTAGTCAACTACGGGCTCATACTGCAAATAATGAAACGCAAAATATACATTTGAATAAACACAAAGTGTGAAGAAACTTGACTGCGTAATGTTTATAAACACTACACTTGAAGGCGAAAGCCATGCCAGTGTCAAATAATGTCAGTTACATCATTTTTTCTTTATGGAAATTGTTTCAAATACATAAAATGCAGAAAAAGTGTAGATATGTTAATGCAAAAATGGGGGCAAATTAACATTGCGAACATAGGAAATTTGATAGGACCAACAAAAAATGGTGTAAATGGTGGAAAACATAAATCCGGGAACGTAGAAGTGGGGTTTTACTGTCGTTATTTTTGGGTCTTCCCTCTTATTACAAACAACTGAAAGTCTAGGAGAGAATAATAACAATTTTAAAAGAAGAATAAACTGCCACTATCCAAAATTAAAATACTGTTAAGCTTTGCCAAAGTCTTAATTGTTTAAACGTCTTTTCATTGTGCTTGTATGAGACTCAATGCCTTCTTTATTTATTACATAGCAGTTATCCTTATCACAACATTGAAGAAATACACAATACATTCACATTTACAGTTTCAAATATTTACATTTTCGTCCCAGGAAGACATCACCAAATTGTGGTTGAGGACCTCGAACCATCTTTGCCCAGAGAGAACGTGGTTTAGGTTTGACATGAGCTGTGAAGCATGCTGTATCTGGATGCTGATAATCCCAAAGTGCTTGCCACATTTTCAATCCATTTTCCAGTCTAAAATTTTGGAAATCTGACTCCTTCAGATTGTGACAGATGGGTGCAAATAGATACACAAACAACTGCAAAGATAAATAATTATTAGAGAATATTATTCCAATTTTAAAGAACTAAGCAAAGAAAAATATTTCAGTTGTATGATTTGGCAAAGCAGGTGCAATTAATGAAGCAAGTATTTCTATATATATGGTACTGAAGAACCAGCTATACCCGCAATTAGATCTACTGGTGACACTTTTTCATTCCATAACAATTACCTGGCAAATCAATGTCTTCTTGTAAATCTGCTCTCTGATTTAAATCTATGCATACCTTAACCCCCCAGAAAGTGTCTCAAGCAGTCTTGTAGAAATATTGTCACTCAGTATTTTTACTGGAGTGTAAAAACATATATCTGAAGATCGTCCTAGCTAGTACACTGCATTTGCTATACGTAAGGAACAGCCAAGTAATATTTTATGTAACTGCAAAAAGGTGTTTAGAGATTCAGGTATAAATCATTTATGTCTTCTGACATAGATTTCACAATGGAATAAAAGTTGTGAGGGGGAGATTGCATGGTCAGTAAAATTTGACAACTATACCTGGGTGTCACATAACTAAGATCTTGATATTAAAAATTATGCATAATGTAATACTAATAAGATGATTCAGATCCATCCTTAGGTTATATGTGATTTCCAGTGTCTGTGTTTATCAACAGAACTAAGAAAATGTCAGTGTGATGACTACAGCTGTCAAATTAAATACAATAAATGCACTCACAGCTGTGAATATGAATCAGCATCAGCAGCATGATTCAGTGGTGACATATGAAAATTTCTGTCAGACTGGGACTCAAACCCGGAGTCCCCGAAGGACATTTGTGTAGTTCTATCAATAAACAAGGACACTGCACATGGTATTTGCTTTATTTTTATTAATAGCTACTGGACAGAACCCATATAGCCTAAGAGTGATTGTACACTCTCCTCTATCATTTGTCACTAAAAGAGTTTTAATGTGCATTGCTGAAGAATTGTCAAAGACATAAAGGTTACATTAGTTTTATAGTTTCTGAATGCCAGCCTGAACAGTCCGCTATGACATTGGAAGACAGCAAAAGGAATGTTAAGTGTTAACAATTTGGAGATGAGTAAAGTAGCGTCTACATCGTATGGACAGTACGCTGAAAATACAAGTGATGTAGTACCTATGTAAACTGATTCTTCATTTGTTAATTAAGTCATTTGTTAATTAAGTCATTTGTTAATTAAGTCCAGTGTATTTCCTCCGCATAATACTAATCTCTCCTTTTTGAAGCACCAACAAAAAAATACAGATCTGTATCTGTCATTGTTTGAAGTGGTGATACAGTATATGGTGAGTCATTTGCTTTTCCACACTTAAACTCTCCTCTTTTGCACTCTGTGACATTGCAAAGCTTTTGATCAATTTTTGTTTTTAGTCTGATTTTTGTCATGACTGTACAGGATGAAGAAGCACTGAAAACAACACATTTATTCATAATATAAAAATTTTTCTCTCTGGAATAAATGTTTGTTTGTCTACAGTATTCTGCAGGGAAGAAACCTATCTATCAAATGAGAAATAGTGATTTATTTTCTATTCCACATCTAGAATAACTGTGAAAATGCCCCACACCAGACAACTGAATGCCACCCATTGTGCTCAGTTCTCAATGTGTTAAATTCCATGTTCAAGAAACTATTCAAGCTGGAGGATCAATAAACATATTGTCGGTATCAGCGTAATTTGAGCTGATCGACTATATAAAATAAATAAATTCGACGCGAGAGGTTTACTGGTAACACAACTCTTTATTAGACAACAGAAGGTACTAGCTGAAAAAACAAAAGTTGTCAGAGAGTAAACTGCAGAGAGAGTAACAAAAAAATCATAGAGTATACATCGCATATGGAATATACTAGAATACGTAAAAATATACAGCGCTCCTGGCGGCTGGACGCTGAATTATGATTAACAGCCGCGATTCATTTATTACACCCGCGATAGTAGCGTACCTCTGGTGGCCGGTACGGAACTAATTATAAGCGCGGTTCACTTAATTCAATCGCTACACTGCACTGCACTTTTCAACACTGGACTTCGCTCTGACGCGTGGCGGCTGGCAAAACAGAGCGCCACATCAGCCCCCCGGGCGGAAGCGGAGCGTGGTATCGACGAATCGTGCTGGAAAGTGTATCCGTCGACCACAGCGAGTTGTCCGTGTCGGAGGCTGTTCCGTGGGTGGCGGCGGTGGTGTTGGTTGTGCATCTGGTTCAGCCAGGTTCTGAAATCTCCGTTGGTTAGCGGTCGGGGATGACTCTTGAAACACGTACGCAGGCTTCACTCTGTTTAGAGAAACAGTTGTTGCTTTGCCGTTCACCAATATGTCAATTGTCTGCGTACTTCTTCGTACCACGCGGTATGGGCCAGTGTACGGAGGTTGTAGTGGTGGTTTCACGCCGTCGGTGCGAAGCATAACATGGGAGCACTGATCTAGGTCCTGATGAACATAACAAGGCGGTGTGCCATGTCGTGAAGCCTTTGGAGGACGGATCTGTGCGATATGGTTTCGCAGGTGACGTAAGAAATCTGGCTGGTCTTGTGTCGATTTTTGCAGTGTACTGACGTCGACGAATTCACCAGGCAGACGCAATGTTTCTCCATATACTAATTCCGCAGCCGATGAATCGATGTCCGGTTTATAATTTGTTCGAAGGCCCAGTAACACCATTGGTAGAGCTGAAGTCCATGTGTTGTCATGACACATGAGCGCTGCTTTTAAAGAACGGTGCCAGCGTTCGATCATACCATTACTAGCGGGATGGTAGCTAGTGGTTCTGTGGTGTACGTATCCGCAAAACTTGGCCAGCTGAGTGAACAGATCAGACTCAAACTGTCGTCCACGGTCAGTGGTGATATGTTGAGGGCATCGAAACCTTGCTAACCACGCTGACGCGAATGCAGAGGCTAAGGTTTCAGCTGTTACATTGTCAATGGGAACTGCCTCTGGCCAGCGAGTAAAACGATCGATCATAGTTAAAAGGTAGCGTTGACCGTTCGATGGCGGAAGTGGTCCAACAACGTCCAAATGAACGTGGGCGAAACGTACAGTTGCGTCTGGAAAGTCACCGATAGGGGCATGCACATGGCGAGACACTTTACACTTTTGGCACTGTAAACATGTTCTTGTCCATTCTTTACAGTCTTTCTGCATGGCTGGCCACACGAAACGCTGGGACACGAGTCGAGAAGTGGAACGAATTCCTGGGTGTAACAAGTTGTGAACACTGTCGAAAGCTTGTCTTCTGAACGCTACAGGAAGAAATGGGCGGGGTCTTCCGCGTGAGACGTCGCAGTAGAGCTTGGCGTCTTCTCCAGGAACGTCGACGAGCTGCAACTGTAATCCTGACGCGTCATTGTCGACGAACGTGCGGAGTTCCGCATCCCCTTGCTGTGCTCGGGCCAGTGCAGGAAAGTCGATAGGGCTCGTTACACTGTTGACACGAGACAAACAGTCAGCCACTACATTGTTGATACCCGAAATATGTTTTATGTCTGTCGTGAACTGGGCTATAAACTGCAAATGGTTGAATTGCCGAGGAGAGCAGTTGATACTGTTCCGTTTGAATGAAAATGTCAGCGGTTTATGGTCCGTATATATCGTGAACACACGCGCTTCGACTTGAGGGCGGAAGTATTTCACCGCTTCATACATGGCCAGGAGCTCGCGGTCGTAAGCACTCCACTTTCTCTGTGATGGTGACAGTTTCTTTGAGAAGTATGCTAGTGGCTGCCAGGCGTTGTCCGACCATTGTTGCAACGCCGCGCCTATAGCTGTCTGTGACGCGTCCACGACTATTGCTAACGGTGCTTCGAGGTTGGGGTGAGCTAGAAGCGTTGCTTCTGCCATGCTCTGTTTAGCAGCTTCGAAAGCTGCACACATAGTCTCAGTCCAGTGTACAGTCAAACTGCCTTTCCTCTTAGGACCAGTTAGTGCTGCATTCAGTGGTTCTTGTAATTCAGCTGCACGAGGTAGGTGTCGACGGTAGAAGTTGAGCATCCCTAGGAATCGACGCAGTTCCTTGATTGGGGTTGGCCTAGGTAATTGCAGAATAGCTTCAACCTTCTCTGGTAAAGGTAAAGAACCCGCAGCTGAAATTTTGTGTCCAAGAAAGGTCACTTCGGATCGTCCGAAAACGCACTTGGCAACGTTTAACACAACTCCGTAATGTTCTAGGCGTTTGAACACTTCCTGCAGATGTTGTCGGTGTTGTTGTTCTGTCTCAGAGAAAACGAGCACATCATCCAGATAAGCAAAACAGAACGGAAGCCCTTGTAGAACTGAGTCAATAAATCTTTGCCAAGTCTGTGCTGCGTTGCGCAATCCAAAGGTCATATACATACTTTCAAACAGGCCGAAAGGTGTTATTATTGCTGTCTTAGGAATGTCCTCTTTAGCCACTGGTATCTGAGTATAAGCCTTCGCACAGTCTAAGACACTGAATACCGTTGCACCATGTAAAGCATAGTTATAGTCTCTTAATAATGGTACAGGATATCGGTCCGGCACTGTTCTCGAGTTCAATGCACGATAGTCTCCGCAGGGGCGCCAGGATCCACCTTTCTTTGGCACTAGATGTAAGGCGGAGGACCATGGACTGTTCGACGGCCTCATAATACCTTCTCGCAGCATGGTGTCGAATTCGGCCTTAGCAATGGCGAGACGGTCTGGCGCTAAACGTCTTGGTCGGCAAGACACTGGCGGTCCCTCCGTCGTCTTGATGTGATGCACTGTATTGTGATGGATCTGTTTAGGTGCTCCGGGTGGCCTGGTCAAACTCGGAAACTGACTTAAAAGTGAAGAATATTCGTTCTCAGGTGCCTGTACGAGCTTTGCACTATGGATGGTTGCACTGCGTTGAAAACCAGTGACAGTTAAACCAGTGACGCTGTCCACAAGTCGGGCGTTTGCCACGTCTGGCAAGAGTTTGTAATGCGCCAGGAGATCTGCTCCGATGATAGCTTCTGTAACGTCTGCAACAGTAAAATTCCATTTGAAAGGACGGCGTAAACCCAAGTTCAGCTCCATCTGCTGAGTACCATAAGTCGCAATCGTTGAATTGTTGGCAGCCATTAGACAGAAGGCGGTTGACGGCCTGTAACGATGTAGCGAAGACCGTGGCAGGATACTGAGGTCCGAACCAGTGTCCACTAGAAATTTCAGGCCAGAAACTCTGTCACTGATGAACAGGCGCCTGGATGGTGACGGGCAGTCGGCTGCGCCTACGATCGACCGCCACCGGCGTTTGGGTACAAACACGGTGACGTACACTTTCGCGGTTCTCACCGAATCTGCGGTGGTACCAACACACAGGCTGTTGCTCACCTTGTGGATTTCTGACGCGGCTCGAAGACTGGCTTCTTGAACGTCGGCGGTAACGTCTGCTGCTGTTTCCTGTGCCGCTTTGCAATAATGCACTGACTTGCCCACATAACATGTCTACTTTTGCGGCGAGCGTTTCATAATCTGCTCGCGCTGCAGCCGCTGTACTGCTGCCTTGTGCCGCAACTGCGTTAATCTGGGCAGGTGCTATAGCTTCCTGTATGCGGTCTGCCAACTCCGCCACGGCGTCCAATGACATGTTAGTTTGCGATGCCACTATAGCCTTTATTTGCGGCGGTAATCTACTGCTCCACAGCGTGCGTAATAAATTGTCAGGCACGATGACTGTATCTACCTTACTGCGCAGATGCCGCAGATATTGCGACGGCTTGCGATCTCCGATCTCTTCCTGCGTAAGGACTTGTCGAATCCGATCTTCCTGTGAGGCTGCGACTCTCCGTATTAATTCAGCCTTGAGTCTTTGGTAGGAATCTTCCGCCGGAGGTGCGGTGATGATGTCTTGCACTTCAGCCGCGAAACGTTGTTCCAACTGGCTCACTACGAGTGCGAACTTGGTGCTATCTACCGTAATTCCCGCACAGGAGAAACTTGCTTCCACCTGCGCGAACCATAAGACTGGATTATCAGCCCAAAACGGCGGCAAGCGGACCGCTAGCCTGGATACTGCACGATCTTCTGCCATCTCGATAAAAAGTCAGTAGCAGTTCGGTTCTTCCGGCTCGCGAATCACGTCGGGGTCACCAATTGTCGGTATCAGCGTAATTTGAGCTGATCGACTATATAAAATAAATAAATTCGATGCGAGAGGTTTACTGGTAACACAACTCTTTATTAGACAACAGAAGGTACTAGCTGAAAAAACAAAAGTTGTCAGAGAGTAAACTGCAGAGAGAGTAACAAAAAAATCATAGAGTATACATCGCGTATGGAATATACTAGAACACGTAAAAATATACAGCGCTCCTGGCGGCTGGACGCTGAATTATGATTAACAGCCGCGATTCATTTATTACACCCGCGATAGTAGCGTACCTCTGGTGGCCGGTACGGAACTAATTATAAGCGCGGTTCACTTAATTCAATCGCTACACTGCACTGCACTTTTCAACACTGGACTTCGCTCTGACGCGTGGCGGCTGGCAAAACAGAGCGCCACAATATTGTCACTTGATCGTCGCACAGATACTGGTATGGAGGACATAGTAATAGGCATCCCTGAAATACTTGAAACAATTAAGTTTCCACATCCAGATGAAATCCAAAGGGTTTTCAGTTTGTACATTGGCAAATACTTAGCTTACAGTTATTGTGAATTCAGCACAAATCGCAAGTGACTGGAAAAACTGAGTGACTCATGTATATAACATGGATAAAAGAATACATCCAGAAAATGAGAAACCAGTATCTTTAAGATCCACCCTCGTGAACCGCAGACATTGATGAGGTGGGGTGGCTTGCGTGCCTCAATGATACAGATACCCGAACCATAAATACAACAACAACAAAGGGGTATCTGTGGAGAGGCCAGACAAACGGGTGGTTACTGAAGAGGGACAGTAGCCTTTTCAGTAGTTACAGGGGCAACAGTCTGGATGATTGACTGAGCTGGCCTTGTAACATCAGCTAACGTGGCTTTGCCATACAGTTACTGTGAACGGCTGAAAGCAACGGGAAACTACAGTCGTTACTTTTCCCCGAGGACATGCAGCTCTACTGTATGAATATATGATGATGGCATCTTCTTGGGTAAAATTATCCAGAGGTAAAATAGTCCCCCATTCGGATCTCCAGGCGGGGACTACTCAGGAGGATGTCATCATCAAGAAAAACAAAACAGGCATTCTACGGGTCAGAGTGTAAAAAGTTCTAACCCTTAATCTCTTAGGCAAGTTAGAAAATTTGAAAAGAGAAATGTATAGCTTAAAGATAGATATGGTAGGGATGAGCAAAGTTCGGTGGCAGGATGAACAGGATTTCTGGTCAGGTGTGTACACAGTTATAAATACAAAATCAGTTGGTGGTAACGCAGGAGTAGGTCTGTTAATGAATAAGAAAATAGGAATGCGGGTAAGTTACTATGAGCAGCTTAGTGAATGCATTATCGTAGCAAAGATAGACACGAAGCTAACACTGATCACAGTGGAACAAGTTTATATGCCAACTAGCATTGTTTAGTCCCCTTAAAACAATCAACAACAACAACAACCAACTAGCATGGCCGATGATGAGGATATCAAAGAAATGTGTAAGGAGATAAAAGAAATCATTCAGAATGTTAAGGGAGACGAAAACTTGATTGTGATAGGGGACTGGAAGTCAGTAATAGGAAAGGGAAGAGAAGGAAATGTAGTAGGTGAATATGGGCTGGGAAAAAAGAATGAAAGAGGAGATTGGTTGGTAGAATTTTGCGCAGAGCACAATTTAATGATCACCAACACTTGGTTCCAACATCATGAAAGAAGGCTGTATACGTGGAAGAGACCAGGAGACACTGGAAGGTACCAGATTGACTTTATAATGGTAAGGAATAGATTTAGAAGCCAGGTTCTAAACTGTAAGACATAACCAGGGGCAGATATAGACTCTGACCATAACTTATTGGTTATGAACTACAAATTAAAACTTAAGAGACTGCAGAAAGGTAGAAAGGTTAGGAGATGGAACCTGGAAAAATTGAAGGAACCAGAGGTGGTTGAGAGTTTCAGAGGGAGCTTTAGGCAAGGATTGAGTGAAACGGGTGAAAGTAATACAGTAGAAGAAGAATGGGTAGCTCTGAGAGATAGGGTAGTGAAGGCTACAGAGAACCATGTAGGCAGAAGGACAAGGCCTAATAGAAATCCCTGGATAACAAAAAATATACTGAACTTAATTGTTGAGAAGAGAAAATATAAAAATTCAACAAGTGAAGCAGGAAAAAGAGAATACAGACGTCTGAAAAATGAGACTGACAGGAAGTGCAAACTGGCTAAGCAGGAGTGGCTACAGGACAAAGGCAGAACTGTATAAGAATGCATAACTAGGGGAAAGATAGATACCGCCTACAGGAAAATAAAAGAGATGTTTGGAGACAAGTAAAGCAGCTATATGAATATCAAGAACGCAGACGGAAAACTAGTACGAAGCAAAGAAGGGAAAGCTGAACTGTGGAAGGAATATATAAAGGGCCTATACAAAGGAAATAAACTTGAAGAGAGTATTCTAGAAAAGAAAGACGAAGTGGAGGAAGATGAGATAGGAGATATGATACTGCGAGAAGAATTTGTCAGAGCACTGAAGGACTTGAGTCGAAACAAGGCCCCTGAAGTAGATGATATTCCGTCTGAACTACTGACTTCGTTAGGAGAGCCAGTCATGAAAAAATGTTCAACCTGGTATTCTAGATGTATGAGACAGGGGAAATACCCTCAGACTTCAAGAAGAATATCGTAATTCCAATTCCAAAGAAAGCAAGTGCAGACAAGTGTGAAAATTACATAACTATCAGTTTAATAAGTCATGGTTGCAAAATACTAACACGAATTATTTACAAACGAATGGAAAAACTTGTGGAATATGACCTCAGGGATGATCAGTTTGGATTTAGGAAAAATGTAGGAACATGGGAGGCAATACTCACATTACGACTTATCTTAGAAGATAGGCTAAGGAAGGGCAAACCTACGTTTTTGGCGTTTGTCGATTTGGAGAAAGCTTTCGACAATGTGGACTGGAATACACTGTTCCAAATTCTGAAGGTAGCAGGTGTAAAATATAGGGAGCGAAGAGTTATATTCAACCTGTACAAAAACCAGAAAGCGGTTATTAGAGTCTAAGGGCAAGAAAGGGACGCAGAGGTTGGGAAGGGAGTAAGACAGGGTTGTAGCCTTTCCCCAATGTTGTTCAATCTGTACATTGAGCAAGCAGTGAAGGAATGGAAGGAAAAATTTGGAGATGGAATTAAAGTTCAGGGACAAGAAATAAAAAGTTTGCGGTTTTCCAATGACATAGTAATTTTGTCAGAGACTGCAAAGGATCTGGAAGAGTAACTGAATGGAATGGACATGTCTTGAAAGGAAGATATAAGATGAACATTGACAAGAGTAAAACTAAGGTAATGGAATGTAATGTCAGAAAATCAGGTGAAGCTGAAGGAATTAGATTAGGTAACGAGACAATAAAAGTAGTAGATGAATTTTGTTATTTGGGTAGCAAGATAACTTCTGATGGCCGAAGTAAAGAAGATATAAAATGCAGAATGGTTTTGGGGAGAAAAGCGTTTCTGAAGAAGAAAATTTGTTGACATTCAATATTAATTTAAATGTTAGGAAGTCATTTCTGAAAGCACTTGTCTGGAGTGTAGCATTGTATGGCAGTGAAACATGGACAATAAGGAGTTCAGCCAAAAATATTATAGAAGCTTTTGAAATGTGGTGTTACAGATGAATGATGAAAATTAGATGGGTAGATCACGTAACTAATGTGGAGGTGTTTAACCGAATCAGGGAGAAAAGGAGTTTCTGGCATATCCTGACTAGGAGAAGGGATAGATTGGCAGGACACATTCTGAGACATCAAGGAATTGTCGACTTAGCATTAGAAGGAAGAGTGTGGGGTAAAAATCGTAAAGGGAGAGCGGGGGATGAATACAGTAAGCAGATTCAAAAGGATGTAGGTTGCTGAACATATTCTCAGATGAAGAGACTTGCAAAGGACAGGGTAGCGTGGAGAGCTGCATCAAACCAGTCTGCGGACTGAAGACCACAATAACAACATCTTTAAGATGAGTTTGCTATAGGATTCTAAGTTTCAATGTATTTATTTCCTTGAGACAGAAAAACTTCAGTCAACAAATAAGAGATTTAGAAAGCATCTCTTATGTAACATTCAGTTTGTCATTTTCTCTCTTGACACCCGTGCTTCATTTATAAAAAAGGAAGTTCCAGTATAGTGACCTCTTGGGATGGTACAACATCTCAAAATCTGTAGTTCCATATTTTGTTTTCTTCCCCCCTTCCATCAGAGGTTAGCGGTGATGTGCGGTAAGGAGTCATATTTGAGTGACTGCAGGAGGATAAAAAATTACTTACACAATATATTCAATTGGTGTGTTTAAAGAAAGCTTTCTCTAAATGTAGTAAAACATAAGTTGAAGATCAGTTGAAAAATACTCCTATAATGTTTGAATACATGACTAGTAGTGTGCTGCTTGACACAGTCTTGTTGATTAAATATCTAGAGCAATGCTGCTAAGCAATGTGAAATGGAACAAACACATAAGGACAGTAGTAGGAAAGTCAAATAGTCTGTGTGCCTCATTCTTGAGTACTGCTCGAATGTTTGGGGTCCCTGACAGGCCACATAAAGGAAGACATTGAGGCAATTCAGATGTGGGCTGCTAGGTTTGTTACCATTAAATTAGATCAGCATGTGAGTACTACAGAGATGCTTCACAAACTCAAATGGGGACTCCAGGAAAAGACTATGTTCTATTGAGAAAATCTTTAATGAATGGTCATGCTGCTAGTTTACTGAAAATTTTCTTTGAATGAATGGAAGGTGTGTCCTTAATGTTCAGCTGAACTAAGGTGTTTGCTTAGGTTGTGATGAAGCTGCTTAAATTTTGTTTTCACACAACAGCAAGTAGAAAAATAAAAATCTTTTAAGGGCAGTCATTTCCCTAATCTTCAACAAACTGTCAACAGGTAGTTGCCACTGATACAATTTCTGCTTAGTTCTAATGGCATTTTAGCAGCTTTCCACCAGCAAAGAATTATTAGTGGAATCAATCTGAGGTCCCCAATATACAGCTATATACTAGCACTTTAAGTTTCTCTAGTCTATTTTGGGTTTCTGAACCATAGCAGATGCATCTGTAGTCCATATAAATCCTTATTACAGCCACACACTATAAGTTATTCTGCTCTAAACACCAACCATCTCAACCAGCAATGGCTCATGGAGTTAAGAGGCACGACATACACTTGAAAATTTGTCTTCTCCTGTGGTAAAATTATATACATTGTTATGTTTCGGGACATTATCATTCAAAATGTCACTGATTCTTGCATTTGTGCCTAGGTTCTGAACTTCTCAGACCATTCACTTAAGGATTTAATTCATATTATCAACGTACAGTAATCTAATATATAAAAATGAATGTTTGTGTGTTCGGATTTTATGCCCAGCCGTACCGTTCAACCAATTGTGATGAAACTTTGTCAACATTGCTTGCACTTTCACGATGGTCATAGGCACCATTAAATGACTGTACTACAAATAGTTCAGAAGATATGATGTAATAAACAATGAAATGTGCAGAAAAGAGCTGCCTTACGCGACGTCTGCTTCTAAATCAATGTACTAATTTCAACCAAATTAGGAGCACATATTCCTTCCATTAGGTAACAATTGACGTAGGGATAACAACTGCTTACAACATACAATTCAGGAGATATGACATCATAAACAATTTTATGGTTGAAAACCTGTGGCTTTATTTGACATGCGAATAAGGGCACTTTATTCATCCTAAAATCTTCATGACTTTTGGACACTTGACCTTCAAAACAAGAGGAAGGTCACTCTCACATAAAATTTTGGATGGTGTATGACAGAGGCCACTCCCATGAACCACAGACATTGCCGAGGTGGGGTGGCTTGCGTGCCTCAACGATACAGATAGCCGTACCGTAGGTGCAACCACAGCGGAGGGGTATCTGTGGAGAGGCCAGACAAACGGGTGGTTCCTGAAGAGGGGCAGCAGCCTTTTCAGTAGTTACAGGAGCAACAGTCTGGATAATTGACTGAGCTGGCCTTGTAACATCAGCTAATGTGGCTTTGCCACACAGCTACTGCGAACGGCTAGAAGCAAGGGGAAACTACAGCCGTTACCTTTCCCGAGGACATGCAGCTCTACTGTATGAATATATGACGATGGCCTCCTCTCGGGTAAAATATTCCGGAGGTAAAATAGTCCCCCATTCGGATCTCCGGGCGGGGACTACTCAGGAGGATGTGATCATCAGGAAAGACAATACTGGCATTCTACGGGTCGGAGCGTGGAATGTTAGATCCCTTAATCGAGTAGGAAAATTAGAAAATTTAAAAATGGAAATGGATAGGTTGAAGTTAGATATAGTGGGGATTAGTGAAGTTCGGTGGCAGGATGAACAGGATTTCTGGTCAGGTGAGTACAGGATTATAAATACAAAATCAATTGGGGGTATCACAGGAGTAGGATTGATAATGAATAAGAAAATAGGAATGCGGGTAAACTACTATGACCAGCACAGTGATCGCATTATCATTGTCAAGATAGATACGAAGCCAACACCGACAACAGTAGTACAGGTTTATATGCCAACTAGCTCTGCTGATGATGAGGAAATCGAAGAAATATATGAGGAGCTAAAGGAAATTATTCAGACAATTAAGGGAGAGGAAAACTTAATTGTCATGGGAGACTGGAATTCGGTAGTAGGACAAGGAAGGGATGGGAAGATAGTAGGTGAATATGGTCTGGGCAAAAGGAATGAAAGAGGAAGCCGCCAGGTAGAATTTTGCACAGAACATAATTTAGTTATAACAAACACCTGGTTCTAGAATCAAAAAAGAAGGTTGTATACGTGGAAGAGACCAGGAGACACCGGGAGATACCAAATAGATTTTATAATGGTAAGACACAGATTTCGAAACCAGGTTTTACAGTGTAAGACATGCCCAGGGGCAGATATAGACTCTGACCATAACCTGTTGGTTATGAACTGTAGGCTGAAACTGAAGAAACTACAAAAAGGTAGGAAAATAAGAAGATGGGACCTGGATAAATTGAAGGAACATGAGGTTCTTAAGAATTTAAGAGGGAGCTTTAGGCAACAATTGACAGAAACGGGGGGAAATAAAACAGTAGAGGAGGAATGGGTTGCATTGAGAGATGAAATAGTGAAGGTAGCAGAGGACAAAATAGGTAGGAAGACAAGACCTGAAAAAAATCCTTGGATATCACAGGAGATACTAAATCTAATCAATGAAAGGAGAAAATATAAAAATGCAATAACTGAAACAGGCAAAATGGAGTACAGACGACTAAGAAATGAGATTGACAGGAAGTGCAAAATGGCTAAGCAGGAGTGGCTAGAAGCCAAATGCAAATCTGTAGAAGAATGTATAAGAAGCGGAAAAGTAGATACTGCCTACAGGAAAATAAAAGAAACATTTGGAGATAAGAAAAACAGCTCTATGAATATCAAGGACACTGATGGAAAACCAGTTCTCAGCAAAGAAGAGAAAGCTGAAAGGTGGAAAGAGTATATAGAGGGGCTCTACAAAGGAAATGAACTTCGAGACAATATTGTAGGAACGGAAGAGGATGTAGATGAAGATGAAATAGGAGGTACTGTACTGAGAGAAGAATTTGACAGAGCTCTGAAAGACCTAAGTCAAAACAAGGCCCCTGGAGTAGATGATATTCCCTCAGAGCTACTGAAGTCTCTGGGAGAACCAGCCATGACAAACCTGTTTCACCTCGTGTGTAAGATGTATGAGACAGGCGAAGTACCCTCAGACTTTAAGAAAAATGTTATAATCCCCATTCAAAAGAAAACAGGTGCAGACAGGTGTGAAAACTACAGAACCATCAGTTTAATATGTCATGGTTGCAAAATATTAACACGAATTATATACAGAAGGATGGGAAAACTGATAGAAGCCGACCTCGGGGAAGATCAGTTTGGGTTCAGGAGAAATGTAGGAACTCGAGAGGCAATACTCACTTTACGGCTAATCCTAGAAGATAGGTTAAGAAAAGGCAAACCTACATTTCTAGGTTTTGTAGATTTGGAGAAGGCTTTTGACAATGTTGATTGGAATAAACTCTTTCAAGTTCTGAAGCAAGCAGGAGTAAAATATAGGGAGCGTAAGGTTATTTACAACTTGTAAAAAAATCAGACAGCGGTTGTCAGAGTTGAAGGGCATGAAAGGGATGCAGTGGTTGGAAAGGGAGTAAGACAGGGTTGTAGTCTTTCTCCATTGTTATTCAATTTGTACATTGAGCAAGCTGTAAAGGAAAGCAAGGAGAAATTTGGAGAAGGAATTAAAGTTCAGGGTGAAGAATTAAAAACATTGCGTTTTGCCGACGTCATAGTAATTCTGTCAGATACAGCAAAGGACCTGGAAGAGCAATTGAACGGAATGGACAGTGTGCTGAAAGGTGCATATAAGATGAATATTAACAAGAGCAAAACTAGGGTAATGGAGTACAGTATAAGAAAATCAGGTGATGCTGAAGGAATTAAATTAGGTAACGAAGCAATAAAGGAGGTAGATGAGTTTTGTTACTTGGGCAGTAAAATAACAAATGATGGTCGCAGTACAGAGGATATAAAATGCAGAATGGCAATGGGTAGAAAAGCGTTTTTGAAAAAGAGAAATTTGTTAACATCGAATATTGATTTAAGCCTAAGGAAGTCCTTTCTGAAGGCATTTGTATGGAGTGTTGCCTTGTATGGGAGTGAGTCATGGACGATAAACAGAGGATAGAGACTTTTGACATATGGTGCTACAGAAGAATGCTGAAGATTAGGTGGGTGGATCGCGTAACTAATGAGGAGGTACTGAACAGAATTGGGGAGAAAAGAAATTTCTGGCATACCTTGACTAAAAGAAGGGATAGATTGGTAGGACACATTCTTAGACATCAAGGAATTGTGAATTTAGCATTGGAGGGAAGTGTGTGGGGTAAAAATCGCAGAGGAAGACCAAGAGATGGATACAGTAAGCAGATTCAGACAGATGTACGTTGCTGTTCTTATGTGGAGATGAAGAGGTTTGCTCAGGATAGGGTATTGTGGAGAGCTGCATCAAACCAGTCTCCGGACTGAAGACCACAACAACAACAACAAAATGACAGAGGATACTTTACATATGGACTTCATCCATTCTACAGTTGTATTCCAATCCTTTATCAGTGCAGTATTAATATATTGAGATTACTGCAATCATTTCAATAAATTGACTCGACTAAACAGTTAATTTTCAGATTTTGGCAAAGTTTTGAATGAAATAAAATTTCTGAAAATTCTAGCAGCTTTCTCTGGAAGTTACGTTACATTTTTCAGGGTGATAATCATCACAGAAACATTTAAAACATAAATATTGTCCACACCATGTGCATTTTATGTAAGGAATTTAAAGTAAGAAATTTTAAAAAAAATATGTTTCAGTGAAAATAATACTTCATTCAGATTTTTAAATGATGGTTTTTTAGTTGTCAGCTTTGATACATACCAAGTGTACCGAATCACTGGGGTGAAAACCATCAGCAGAAGGAATTTGTTATTACCAACATATGGTTTCAATGTGAATTTGAAAATAAATCTAATATATAAAAGTTAATGTTTGTTTGTTTGTCTTTTTGTTCATATTTTATGCATGGCCATACTGTAATCCAATTATAATAAAACTTTGTCAACTCACTGATTGCACTGGTACAAAGGTTATAGGCATATTAAAATTAACTTTGTATGGTGCATGGCGGAGCGTGCTTTAAATTAGTTAATTGGTTTCTTACGCTTTCATGCTGAAATGGCTGGACAGACATGAATGAAATTTGGAACAAAATTAGCTTATACCCTGATTAATAAACGGGCTACCTTTTGTAATCCACCATATGCTGCAAAGCAAAGAGTACCTTACAATGGGTTAATACATTTGCTACTCCTTTATACTGAAAGGCTGGACAAATTTGAATGAAATTTGGAATGGAGAAAGTTTATACCCTGCTTAATACATGGGCTACCTTTACTAAGCCACAGTATGGCTCATGGCAGAGAGTACTTTACAATGGGTTAATATGTTTCTTTCTCTTCACACTGAAATGACTGGACGAAATTGAATTAAATGTGGAATAAAGATAGCTTATGCCTCAAATTAATGCCATTTGTAAGCTTCCATAGGTGCATGGCAGAGGGTATGTTACAACAAACAACTGGTCACCATGAAAATCTGAACATGAATGCATGTTTTAATGAAGGAGATTTTTATAATCTGCAAGCCAGTGAATTTAGTATGGCAGAGGGCTTTGTGACTTTGACACTGTTTGCCCAGTCACCATGAAACTTGGCGCATGTACGTATGTTTTCATATATAGGAGGGAGAGGAGTAGGTGGAGGAGGTAACGGACAGAAAGGGAAGGGAGAAGACAGACAATGGGGAGAGGAGGAAAATGAGAGAGGGGAGAGGAGGAGAATGAGAGACGGGAGATGGTGACAGACAGGTGAAAGGAGAGGAACAGAGGGAGGGGTAGGAGGAAATTGACTGTTACAGTATCTCTACTATGCTGGCCTCATCTCATGGTGTCAGTCATTGCCAGTGTACCTCTCTGCTTGTACATCAGGTTAAGAAATTTTTCATTCAGCTGCATATTCAGAAATAGGTTGTACAATTCCGGTTGGATACTGGGGCATCAGTGACTGACTAATACAGGCACATTCCAAACTCTTGGTTCTCCATGCTCTAACATAGGCAATCACCACTTACAAAATGAATCACATTGCTCTCCTAGGCACAAGTACCTTGAACCAATGCAATGTCATCCTACCTCTAAGACAGTTTCTGTTACTGTGGTTTGGGTTGATGACAGTTCTCACATATTTGGCATCAATGCTTTTGACATCTTTGATCTTCAGATTTAAGATAATGTGGTGACAATTAATTCTTGCGTCCCTAAAGAGAGTGACACAACACTCTGTGACAAATATGGTCAGCTTTTTATGGACTCTATGGGTATGGCAAAAGGTTTATTTAATTTTATTTTTGCTCACATTACCTTGAAAGAGACCAGCCAGCCAAGATTTATCAGAAAAAGCTTTTGAGATTCCTCAAGCCATTAAGGACACTGTTGTGGCAGAGTTAACTCATAAGCAGGACCTGAGGGTTCTCCAGTCTGTCTCTGCTAGAATGTGTGTGTCTCCCCAAGGGGTACTTTTGCCTTTATCCTGATTTTAAAACCACTATTAATGCACAATTAGTTGTGGATTCCTACCCTCTTCCTCCCCCTGTGCACTTAATGGAAAAATTACAAATGAGTGTATTTTTCTCAAAGATTAACCTCAGTGGCACATATAACAACTCCCAATGAGCTTACGAATTGTTTTCTCATGTAAGCAGGCACAATAGGCTGTTCCAACATCAGTGTCTCCCCTTTGTCAGTGTGTGTGCTCCTGCCATCTTCATACAGTTTTTGGAACAACTGACATAAAAAGTACTTTCTCATTTCAATTATCTTGATGAAATTGTAATTTCTGGCAGGACATCAGAGGAACACCTGTAGAACCTCGAGTGCCTCTTCAAAATGCTTGCTGATGAGGGTATCTGATGTAACTAGCAGAAATGTGAGTTTTTCCACACTCAAATGCAGACCTTGTTCAAATCAGTAACACACATGGTATTCACTCTTCTGCCAAAAAGTTGGATGCTGTTTGGGAACTCCTATACCTGAAGAAGCGTTCTGAATTTCAACCTGTTATTGACAAGATCTCATATTATCTCCTCTTAAATTTCAATGCTGTCCACATTGTGACACCCTTACATGCCCTCGAGTGGAAGAATGTTCCTTTCGTCTCATCAAAGCAGGAAAATGCTTTCCAAACACTAAAAACACTTCTACTCAGTGATTGAGATATTGTTCACTTTGACTCAGCTAAACCAGTGGTCCTCACTGTTCTTTCCACCAATAGCATCAGGACCATCAGGGCTACAAGGTCAATTCCATTGACCCCTGATTGCTTTTGCAAAGCTCAGGTCAAGTACTGACTAGAGAAACAGGCCTTAGTGGTTATCTACAGTGTGTTTAAATTCCACAATTACCTTTATGAGTGAAAATTATCTTCTGACAGATCACAAGCCCCTTAGTTCCACACTGTCAAACTGTACAGAAACTTAACTTTGGACACTTATCCTGGTGAACTACAACTATGAGATTCTGTATCACACCACCACTTGACTCACCAATTCAGACACCTTGTCCCTTTTCCATGTTTGTTCTGATGTGGAATTTGATTATTCTGAAGATTCATGGTTCCACACTGATCACACCGAGAAATCTGCAGTGACATTATTTCCAAATAAATACCATCAAATCTTTGCAACCACTGGATAAGGTGATATGCTCCAGTTCCTCCACAATTATATTCAGTTCAGCTGGTATTTTACCATTATTATTATTTCATTTCATTCCTGTCCTGATGGGACCAGGGATCAGGCAGGCCACTCGAGAGCTGTTTGCTCTATTGGGCCATAGGACATGGGTAGATTTTTTATTAACAATTTTTATTTCTTTCAACTTATAACTACTTACAATTATGATTAAGAAAAATAATTTACAAAATAAAATAACATAAAAAATAAAAAATAAAAAATTAATGAAACTGAGTTTTTTGTCATAGATTGGTTTTTGATTTGCTCTGTTGATAGAGATTACATTACATGTTTGAATACTTATACTGTTTTGCTATAAAGAAAACAAAATACCTGATTGCTATCCATACAGATTGGCTAGATTTTGGCTGTAAGAGCTACCAGTAGTTATTGTATATACAATGTCTACATATTTACATTTAAGATTGTTGAGGCTTGGTTGTGGTTCGGGTAGGGGTGGGGGATTTTTTTTATTGTTTAGGGTGGGTTATTGTCGTTTGCCAGTAGGTGTGGTGGTGTGTGTGTGTTTTCTTCTACAATGAGTAGCTGTGGTGCTGCCTCATGTTCCTGAAGAGTTTCAGGTTGAAGTGTGAGGATGTGTTTTAGTATTGTTGTGTGTGTGTGTGGGGGGGGGGGGGGGGGGATGGTATGTGTCTTTGAATTTTGGTTTGTTTTTGGTTCTTTGTTTGGTGATTAGGAGGGCAATACGTCTGGTCTTCGTCTGAGTACGTGGGTGCCATAGCAGGCTCTTAGGGTGGCTGGTCTATTCTGTAGAGGGGGGATTTGTGCCTCATCACATGCTTCAGCTCTTGGGGTTGTAAGGGGGGGGGGAGTGTGAGGATGCTCCTGAGAATGCGTCTTGCAGTCCGGTATAGGCATTCAGCTTTAGTTTGGGAGATACATGCTAGTGAGGCTGCCCCATATTCCAGGAGTGGTCTGACAAAAACAGGTGTATGTTATGACTGCTGTTCTGTCACTGCAACTGTGTAACTAACCTTGTATTCAGCAGATGAGTCCTTGTCCTTCTTTGACCTTGTTGGGGGTTTGTTTCATGAGTTTGTCTAGTTTTAAGTGCTTGTCAACGGTCACTGCAAGGTACTTGACAATGTCTGTGAGAGTCAGTCTTGTGTCCCATAGAGTAAGGTTTAGATTGTCAGTCATTTGTGTGGTCTTCTTAGGGATGTTGTGGTGTCTGAAGAGTATCAGCTGCATTTTACTTGGATTTTGCTTGATTGCCATTTTTTCACCCACGCTTCTAGTCTTTGAAGATAGTCCTTTGTCTGTCTGTTTATAGACATGATGGAGGTCCTGAACTCCAGTATGCTGTGTCGTCCACGTACAGTTGTAGCTGTTTGTTGTGTCTGGTAAGGGTGGGGATGTCTGTAGTGTATGTGAAGTAAAGCAGAGTGGAGGTGATGCCCCCCTGCGGCACTTATTCTGTGACTAAGGCGTCCCTTCCCAATGAGTCTCTTCAACATTGGTTCTGCCACCATGATACATTTCTAGAGCACCTTAGATTTGTGCTGATTGCGACATCTCTCCAGCACCATGTGATGAACTTGCTTCACTGGGACATTGTCTGTACAAAATAGCTGGTCCGACAGGACTGCACATGCTTGGGAATGGACAAATACATTTAATACATGAGCACACATTGTAGAGAATGTGCAGGGAACTTACCTGCTACTCCCCACTCAACTAGGCCCCACTTGATAGCCCCATGCATTGATTTGCTGGGCCATACTGGGATTCACTTTGGCTTATTGTAGCGAACCCTTATTACAAATTTTAATTTGTAATTCCTCTCACCTCCATAACATCAGCGAGTACAATCTAAGCCTTGGCTAATATCTTCTGCAAGACAGATTGCTCACCTCGATTGTTTTTGGTAATGGACCACATCTGATGTCTGAGGAATTCTCGTTTTGCAAGACTAACAGCAACACTCACATCTGCAATGCATCTTTTTCACCACAGACCAATGGAGAGGTGGAAAGGTTTGTCCATACCTTTAAGGTGCATATGATAAAATTATGGTATAGCTCACTCCAGGGAAAATGCTCCGCTCCTACTCCTCTCATAGTATTGTATGATGCCTCATGGAGATAAAGTTTCCATCTGAATTTAACTATGGTAGGCCTCACCAGATTACTCTTCATGTCCCTGTGCCACACTCTCCTAATGCCCACACAACCCTCCATATTCCAGACCAACAGCAAGGTCCAGTTTCGCATTTTCCAAGGGGGTCATTTGTAGGAATCTAGGTTTGTAGTCTGCTCTGGTCAGTGTTACATTTGCTGTAAGAAAGTGGTTAGATCACATTCAGCACTGCCACCAGAACCAGCTCATCCCTCATGCCATTCCTGATCCTTCGACAGATCATGTGCTTCCAGAGTGTACACAGACTGGCAACACCTAACCCGGCAGTTTACCACAGTGAGTGTCATCTCAACAGCAAAGTGCTGATGGCCAGCTTTCATGACACCCATTGCTATCTTTGGATCCTCAACCCTCTGATCTGCAGGCCATGTGTCCTCTGCTGCTCCCACCACCACTACTGCGGCAGCCCAGGGCCTCCTCCATCACCACTGGTGGTTCCGTTGCTGGGGCAGCTACTGCCACCACCATTGCATCCTCAGCTGTGTTCGCTACAGCTGTCAGCCACTTCTTCATCTACGGGCATACTCACAGATAAGGATTCCCCACTGCCAACGCAGGAGTTTCTTCTTCTGCCTAACCAGGTGGTACTTTCAGCCAACTAGGTCTTCCTCCACCTCTCCAGAGGTCCACATGGTGGCTGTTGGCACACATATCAGACATTGTTCAGTTCCATCTCTAGGTCTGCCCTCATCACTCATTGCCGTCCCTCTGACCCCCCCCCACCCCCCTCCAAATTGCCCCCTTGGCCAGTCTCAGAACACCACCATGGTGCATTAATTTTGCCTGTGACGAGGAGTGCACTGTTGTCGATTCCCACTCTGCAGCACACATTGCTCATAGCCATAGATCATTTATTGTGCATTCTGCGTCTGCCAGGTGGCAGTACGGCCATCACCAGACCACATAGGTCTACTACAAAGCTCCATCCACAGTAACTCCAGAAATGCCAGACAGCATGGACACACCAGGCCAATCGGACTAAGCCATCCCGTCTTAGCTCCAGGCCACACCACCTTGGCTTTCTCGACAGCCCACATATCTGTGTATGCCCAGAAAAGTTATAAGCACAAGCCACAACTAAGACAAAAGTCTCACTTTGAGTGACCACTACCTAGTGCCCTTCTCAAAGTGCCTAATTGCACAAGATTTCTACAGATTGTAACTGAGTTATGTTTATTTCAAGAAGTTGTTGTTCTGTAGTTTTCATGTATTATTAATAGTCGCTCATGCATTCAACTCAGACACAAGAATTTACCTTCATGATGTTACCAATTCTGATGTAAGCATTACTATTGTGTATGTATACAGCTTTATTCATGGCTTTGAACATGTTTAAATTTGTAAAATGGGATATTAGCATTTACAATGTAGGCTATGATTTGAAAATGGACCAAGTACTCTGTAACCAGTCACCACAGTAAAATTATAGAACAAAACTGTAACAGACTCTGAAAAATAACATTCAGCAATAAGCAATATAAGTCCTGGTCCTTTGTCTTACACTATGTTGGAAGTTCATTAATAAGTAATGCAGTAAAAATCTGTGTGATATTCTTTGCAAGTTTTGTTTCATGTGATTACTATTTATGACAATATTTAATTTAAAATACTTCAAAAACAATGTGAATATTACATAGAATAAAGTGTCACTTACTGTAATACATGGTATGGAAAACAAGTAATAAAATGGAGATGAATGATACACTCCTTTCTCATAGTCTGCATCAGCACATTCCTCCGCAGCATCCAAAATTATCCAATGAAGTGTATAGAGAAGCTTTGTCTCAGCTTGCCCTAAATTCTGAAGATTTGTGTCTTTCCTGCAACAGTACACATTCATTTAAATAAATCTGTTTCATAACATAATGGACTTTAGGCTTATACACATCAAATTATATTTTGCAATGAAACTGTGTAATAACAACATACACCAACACAAGACGATGAATAAAAACTAAAAACACTATAGGGAAATAAAAACAAACCGCACTTTAAGGTCGCAAAATTAGAAACTAGGTAACATATCAATTTTTCAGTCTTCCATTAATAGGTTAAGACAACTAAAAGAAGAAAACATAAGGTAAATGTAAATAAGGTAAAGTTGACTCAAAATCTGTACCTAGGTAGACAAATTTCATGAAGGTGGAATCAAGATAACTACAGGCAGTGATAGATAATTTGGCTTTTGCTTATAAGGACTACAAAGGTCATAACATCCAATTCCAAATTTACTCAGTCTTAATAACAATGGAAATACATGGATGGAATAATACAATAGGATACATGAAAACCAAACAATCAACTGCAGATAACTGATGAGTTGAGCATAGACTCAGAATACAGTGTGTGGACCACCTATCAAGCTAAAGATATTTTTCTAATGAGAGCACACACACACACACACACACACACACACACACACACACACACATACACTACGTCACAGGCACCCTAATATATACACTTGCAGCCACACTGATTACTGATAGTTGTTTCCAGGGAAAATGGAGGTGGTATGAGTGTTGGGAAAGACACAAGAGACAAAGAGGGATATCAGCAGATGTCTCTGCAGCTGCACAACAAAACAAAAGGAGTGCAAAGTATACAGCACATAAGAGGGAGGGGGTGGGAGAGGAAAACGACAAGAGTGCAGAGAGAAAGGGACGGTGTGGAAAAGGGAGAAGTTAGAGGAAGGAGAGAAGAAAGAAGAGAGGGGAATGGATGAGGCATGAGAGAGAGGGTGGGAGCGGAGGGAAGTGCACACAAGTTGACATTGGGAAAGGAGGAAACAAAAGTGGTTGCAAAGACTTTACCAATGTAATTTAAATGATTCTTCACAGATCTGCAGATGGATAACGTTGATATTTCAGAAGACCAACATGCTGTTATCTTCAGGTGAGTAAGCCAAATGCACTGACCCATCAGAAGTTGAGTTCAGAACAGAAACAGCAGCCATTTATACATCATTGGCAGCCTAGTGCAAGAAGGCAAAGCCAAAGTAGACAGTGTGTAGGTGCAATGGAACTAGTAGCACACCAGGGCAAAAATTCAGCAAAAACAATGGAATGAAACAAGTAGTAGTTAAAACAAAAACTGCAGGTTAAAATAAAGACCATTGTTGTTTAATATCAGATAAAAATGCCTTTTAAAGAAGATCTTTGGAGAGCAATATGGCTGCCAGCAATATGGAGGATGCCATCTTGTTACACTACTTAGTTTTACTAGGAGCATGACACGACTTTTCAGGAAGTTGACTTCCAGTGATAACTGAGAGTGTATAAGCAGCTACGGCATGCTGTCGCACTGCCAGACTGGCTCAGGCTGCTGCACAGGCAACTGCATTAGACTGCTTACGAGTTGCCATATTATTTTTGTTGTAGGTGCTCTCACACCACAGTGTATAGGGCCACTCAAAATATTACTTTTAATAGTGATGATTCTACTAAGAAGAAACTGTAAAAACAAAAGTAATTGGATCACAGGCTATACTTGACAGTGCTTCTGTTTGTGTAGGAGCTACTTTGAATTTTAGTATAGAGAAGAATGACCTTATAAAGCAGTTTGTGGATGGCAAGATGGAATTCTATTTCAGTCTTGCACACACACAGTGGGCCATCAGTGGTGTATAAAGGGGCCACCGTTTCTGTACTAAACACAGTTTCCAGCGAGTCAGTGCATTCAGCTTGCTCACCTGAAGATGGCATCCAGTTGAACTACTGAAATATTGTGTCAAGATGATTACATTTTCCAGCTGCACACCCAAGAAGAATATCATCAAGAAACAAACATGTTGGGGGAAAATACAGTACACCATCTAGATGGGAGTGAAGTGGGTAGAAGATGAAAGAGGTAAGGTGAGACAGTGAGAAACTTGTTAGTGGAGGTTTAGGCCAGGGGCACTGTGTTAGCACAGAATATGCTGATATAACTGCCATCTGTATAGTTAAGAAAAACTAGTGACAGAAGGGAGTATCCAAACTGTTCATGAGGCGAAGCAGCAACTGAGGTCATCTGTGCTGTGCCGCATGGCATGTGAGTGGACAGTTGGTTAATTGTTGTGCCCAAATAACATGTTACAATGGAATTGTAGCATAGTTGGTATATGATACGACTGCTTCAGATGTGGTCAAGCTGTTTATAAGGCACAAGGTACATGGAACTGACTTACACTAAAAGATGGTGGGTGGGTATATACAACAGGTCTTGCCTCTGGATTGATCACAAGGGAATGAGCTAAGGACTGTTGTATTGGAAGTAGATTTGGAATAAGAATGGATAAGGGTATTATGTAGTTTGGGTGTGCTGTAAAACACAACTTTCAATGATGAAGATAAGATTTTGGAGAAGATATCCCACATCTTAGGACATGACGAGAGGCAGTGTTAAGTCCTTGTATAGCCTTTCTTTCAAAAGCTAGTACAGATACTATTTTCTGTTGTGTGTGTCCATGTCATTTATTGGTAACTGGTTGGCTTTATTCACATTTATTTTTGTATAACAGAGCAGCATGTGGATAAGGTCATACAGAGTATAGAGGATAACAAGAACTGTGAGAAGTTTTTTATCTACATAACGCTCCTCACATTTGGGATACGAGATATCACTGAATACAAGAACTACTAGAGGGAGAGAGAGAGAGAGAGTCGGGCACAACCGGCCTGACAGGCACAGGTGGCATATTTTTTTTCCCTTCTCCCTACTTAGGTGGCGCGGGATTTCCCCGTCATTAGTACTTTCATATCTTCTGGTGCTGTCTACAACCCATTTCATTAATGTTCGTTTTACTGTCATGGAGATTGGATATGATATTTATGGCCTCTCAGGCACATTGCGCCCGATTACATAGCAACTGCAAAGGTACGTACTTTTCGTTCTTTTTCACCATAGTGGTAATTTTTCTCATTTGGTTGTTGATTGATGTCAATTTTGTTGTTAAATTTGTAAAAATACATAAATATTTTGACCTCGGCCTGTCAGTCACATTGTGCATGAAAACGTAATTATCATGGTGTTCTGCATGTTACGTTGCAGATTCTCCATAAATTGGCACAGAATTACTTTGATTATCCAACCCATGTCATTTCGAAGAGATACAAGAGTTATTGATGTGCACTGATGAAGAAGATCCCATGTTGGCGAGGATCTTGGGGAAGAGAGGAACATTGATTCCCAGGATGAGGTGGAAGAGTGTGAAGGTGACTCTGCAACGGAGCAGGATGATGAGAAAACTGTTGAAGACGAAGAAAAGGACAGAGGCAAATGGAACTTGTATGTGGGAAGCGATAATATGACCATGTGGGCCAAAAAGCCACCGGGAAAAAGACATCATATGCCACTTCATAACATCGTTACTCACCTTCCTGGAGTAATAGGAGACGCAAAGAATGCGAACACTGCCCTCGTATGTTGGAATGCACTATTCACTGACAACATAACTGATGCGATCGTCAAATATACAATCAGTACATGGATACCATCAAGGATAATTTCTCCAGAGCCAGAGACATCAGTTACACAGATGTAACAGAACTAAGGGCATTTATTGGCTTGCTGTACCTTGCAGGAGATTACAGAGGAAACTGACAAAGTGTGGAGGAACTTTGGGGTACAGAAGGTGATGGCATTGAAAAATTCAGCCTTGTGTTGAGTATCAAGTGGTTTAAGACCATGATTCGTTTTCTTCGTTTCAATGACAGAACAACCAGAAGCCAACAGAAAGAATTTGACCGGCTAGCTCCAATTCATGAAGTTTTTGAAAAGTTCATTGAAAACTGCCAAAAGAGTTATTGTGCTGGGGATAACATCACAATAGACGAAATGCTTCCAGGTTTTCATGGTAGATGTGTTTTTCGTCAGTTCATACCATCAAAACCAAACAAATATGGAATATCATATGGAATCATTGACGCTAAGATGATAAACACACTCAACATGGCAGTCTACATAGGACAACAGTCTGCAGGTTCTTTCAGTGTCAGCAACAAGCCAACTGAAGTGGTCAAGAGAATGGTTAAGCCTGTGTTTGGATATGGTCGCAATATTACTACTGATAATTGGTTTACTGATTTTGACCTCATTGATTATTTGAAAACAAAGAAATTGTCATTAGTAGGAATTGTCAGAAAAAATAAAAGGCATTTACCATGAGAGTTTCTTGATGTGAAAGGAAGAAAACAGTACAGCAGTCTGGATTTAATGATGGCAAAGTTTTGGTATCCTATGTACCACGGCTGAACAAGAATGTTATACTTGTGTCTTCACTATGTAATGACAATGCCATTGATCCAGAATCTGGAGAGAAAAATAAACCAGAGATAATAACCATCTACAATTCCACTAAAGGCGGAGTTGATACTGCAGATCAGATGTGTGCAAGTTACAGTGTGAGCCGAAACACAAGGCGCTGGCCAATGATAATTTTCTATACAATGTTGAATGTACATGTTATCAACTCCCAATTTATTTACCTTGGAAATCAGCTGAAGAAAATGCGAAGGAGAGTGTACTTGAAAATCTCTGGCACATCAACTTGTTCTTGGAGAACTACACAGAAGAAGTAGGAAGACGATTGGAATCTCCTCCAGTCTGCAAAGCTATCTCAGAAGATTTGTTCCCACTGAAGACAGAGAGAAATCTCCACCTATTTCACATCCAAAAAGACATAGGTGCATCATGAACACTGCAGAAACTGGTTGGAGAAGAATGTCAAATTATGAATGCAAGAACTGCCAAAGTGCGATCTGCCTATCGCATGCCACTATGATCTGTCAACGATGCTTCTATGAGCACCAGTGTGTTCCTTCTGGTAATTTTGAGTGAGTGTGAAAGACGCCAACATGGAAAGAGACTTTACAAGTTGAACTTTTCTGCTAAATTCAGTGTCTAATGAACAGTATGTGCTAAAACCTCTAACTGTCTAATACTGTTGTGTAAACTAGATTCTTTGTATTTTGTTGCTCATGGGAGTAATAAATGATTTTTTGGCATGCATTTTCATATTATCTGTTTTTTCACTTTCCAATGAAAGTCAGTAATTACGTGCATGCCACACAAGTTGAAAATCAGAACTAATAGCGGATTTCCAATTTCTGTGCCTGTCAGGATCATTGCGCCCGAAATGGGGTGTCGTAGTATTGCGCCTGATGGAGGATTAATATCAAATTGGTAAACGAAACCTAGAAAGTATTACTGAAGTCAATATCGTATTGCAAAAGTCAAGTTAGGAGGAAAATATAAGACAATTTATTTTGTGAAGAGTCATCAGATAGTGGCTTGACTCTTAAAGTGAAGAGAATCTGCTGAGTTTTGTTTTCATTAAGTAAGAATCCATTTGCTCTGAACCAGTGTCCTGCGTGAGAGAGTGTATTTTCAGTATAGATTTTAAGATCACAAAGATTGTTACTGCTATGTAGAAAAGTAGTATCATCCGCATATAATACAGTGGTGGATCCAATAAATTAGGGCAGATCATTGATTATTATCAGGAACAGGAAGGGGCCGGCGCCGCGGTGGAGTAGCCGAGCGGTCTAAAGCGTCTCGCTACGGAGCGCGCGGTTGCTCGCCGTGGAGGTTCGAGTCCTCCCTGGGGCATGGGTGTGTGTGTTTGTCCGTAGGTTAGTTTACCTAGGTTTAAGTAGTTTGTAAGCTACGGACTGATGACCACGCAGTTTGGTCCGATAAATTTAAAAAAAAAAAAAAAAAAAAAAAGGGGCCGGCCCAGTACAGATCCCTGAGGCACACCAACTTTAAATTCTTTCCTACTTTCTAAATACAAGGTTTTTAAGCACCATAAATAACATATAATATAATTGAGACTTGAAGAAATGAATAATAAGAACATATTTAAAGATTAATTAAAATATAAGTTAGCCCCTGTTGCTGACTAATCAGCTTGTATGATTGTCATCCATAGGAACCTGGTTCCATTTTTAGTGCTGCTGTAATGTTTCCTTGGTGGGAAGACTGGAACAATTTCCACTCACCTTATGGGGTCATCTGAAGAGTAATTTGAATGAGAAATAACAGCCCCAGGGCCTGGATGCAAACAACAGTCAGGAGTACACTTTTCTGGTTTCATGACCAATACAACACCATATGACTTAGAATGACTCACGAGTCAGTCAAAATCACATGGCTCTCTAGGCTTTATCATAAGGTTGTTTATAATTGCACAACATGGTTTAGAAGTTCCATTAACATATCTTTCAACATTTATTGCCATATAAATGAAACTCAAATGCATTTTATGTCAAAAATTATACTTGTTCACAATAAAATTAACATACTCCATGATCTCATTTGGTTGTGTGTGCATGTCACCATTCTTCTCATATATTCCAAATAATCAAGTACCATTTGATACCCACATTATTCATTTCATAGCATATACTTACAATAACTGCAGGAAAGATGATAAAACATGCACAGTAATACCATTTTAATATTTAGAAGTGATACAAATTGTACAAGCACACATATGTAATTAGTAAATCACACTTACTGCACTTGTAAGTTACAAAAATTTCACATCACACACAGTGGTTCTTCAGTTCACCAACACCCAAACAAAACAAATCATCAATGGAAAATGTGTTTAATAGATAACAATGGAATGAGAAGGAGATACTCTTTTATTAGTTCAAAGGAGACAATAACGGCATTTGAGAGGACAGTGTTTGTATGAATTTATATAGCCTAGTGTCTTACAGGATCCTTGAGCTTCTACAACTGTATTTTTATACTGTTTATGATCTTCATAGGTGACTTCCTTCGCATAGCAATTAAAATTCTGTCTAAAAGCCGCAGAGCAGTTAAAATTCAATCTAAAAGTAAATCATACCTGTTGTGGAGCAATGAAGCAGCACAGTGCATGACATGTGGAAATGCACCCTGTATCAGTCGCCATCTTGGTATTGTTCTTATTGCTTCCGTCAAGCTTGGTGAAAGGCCTATTTGTATATTCTGTACCAACACCTTCTCAAAAGACTGTAAAATTTTTGATAAAGGTAAGATCACAGGTAAATCAAGTTGAATATAAACAGATTTTTTTGTTTTCAAATTATCTTTTTTGACAATTTATTTTGTTCATTTACACAATTTTGACATAAAAACTGATAGAAGTTTAATGTTAATTGGCTACAAAAAATCCCACAAAAGCAAGTGCTGATAATTATTTTTCCTTACTAATTCATATGTTTGATCCATATTTCTGTTATGTCCTGCAGCTTGTTGTAACTTATAGAAAATGATACATTAGTGAAGGAACAGTGTTTCTTATAATTTGGTAATGAGTGATAGATTTGGGGGACTTTAAGACACTGAAAGGTTATGAGTTTTCCTATCAATGACCATAAGAATTAAAAATATCTTTCAAATTTTCTTTCTCTACAAACAACCACCACCCACCTCTCCCACTGCAACTACCCTAGCAAAGAAAAATCAGAAAAAATTGTAACACTATATAAACTAGGGAATATCAAGCATCTGCATATGATTATGTGATATGGATGTATGGAACTCTCTTTCATATGAGGCTACAAATTTCCTCATTTCACAGTACCATTTGTAGGAAAGTTATGAAGAAATTACAATGAAAAAGGTGATCAACAACAAACTGTCAACAGTCTGATACCCACTTATGACACCAATAAAAAGGAAAGGAAATTCAGATACTACTTTTAGAACTTTATCAGAACCAAAGATTTCTCATTTGATATACTGTATCTTTAAAGTTATGTACATCAGAAAACACTAACAGGACCAATGAATTTTTCAAGAAAAGAGGGCAGGAAAATATAATAGTTACCAGCAATGATAAATAAGAACAGCTTAGTCCACTGTATCTCTTGATTAGATTCTTACTATTGCAAATGAATTGTAAATAGTACCACATTATTCCTAAAAGCTATATAGCACATGGGACTGATCACTCCCCTCACCTCATTCCACCTCATTCCTTTATACAGAATATATTTTGAAATTGTAAATTGAAAGAAGCCAAAAGTTATTTAGTTTGGCTCTATCAGTGCAGATATATTATGAAACTGAAAGTAAGTGACATGTAATATTTTTGAAATGTAATTTCTTGTAAAGACAGCTTTTATTAACCTGACATGTTCCACATCATTATGAAGTGTCGTATTAATGATCTATGGAACAAGTACCAATCTAATCACAACATGCTATCATAGAAGCATAATTTTGTTTGTCTGAATGATAAAAATTGAGTCTACTAATAATGTAAAGTCCAGGTTGGAATGTCAAGAGTATTATGAAGATAGATTGCAGCTCACTGTACAGATGGTCACTGAGCTGCAGTCAGTCATGTAGGAAAGACAATCACACTCACACAAACAAAGCATTTGGCCATAGTGTTCATCACAAAAAGAGCACACATACTCATTCATGTAATCACATGGGCACAACTTATGCAGATATGGCTGCTGTCTCCAGTCAACTGCCTGTGGCTCAATGACCATCTTCGCAATGTATCCTCATAATATCAGTAATAAAATAAAATATACAATGAACATCCTCAATTCAGAAAAAGCACCTGAATATTTGAGAAAATGATATTCTAATGTAATACAACAAGAATAATAATGAATGGAAGAGTGGATAAATGGATAATAATGGGTGGTACTATAAATTTAGAAAATCTGTTAAGCAACAGCAACAGGCCTATTTATTACGAACACCTTTCATTTTCTTAGAAACATTTGCTTCTATGTCAGTCATTTGAATAGCACATATTGTATAATTTTACATTAAATATTATTTAACTTATACATGTATGGTCATTAATGTACATATTCAGCTCTCTTTACAGGTGGAATTCATAATTTTTCTTACTGGCAACAGCTGGCTGCTTTATGACAAAAGAAAGTTGTCATGAAGTTAGCAAAAAATGGTCAAGTTATGTTTTTGCTCAAGTTACTTACCTTACATGCTTCTTTCAGCTCCTGTAACAACACATTACATAATTATTCTTTAATTAATATTCATTAATAAATCAATAATTAGGACTAACATTCAATAATTTTAGCAAATTAGTGAAATTTATTGCTTAAAGTAGTCCCATAGTTTCCAAATGATTTTATTTTGTGTTAGAAATTTCAGAGAATGTATGTCTGCAGTACATCATTATACTTATGTGAAAACTGAAAAGAAGAGTATTTAAGATATGAGATGTATTCTTACAGAAGGCTTCTGAAATTCAAATGACCCATTATGTGAAAAATTAAGATATTGTAATGCACACACTTTTTGAGGGCACACAATGCGCAGCCACAACGGCTGTGCCATAACAAAGAAAAAGAGCAAAATTATATTAATTATGTTATTCCAACCACAGATTCGGATTGCCAGTAAAATTATAATAATAATAATAATTTTATTGTCATTCAGCCATAACAGCAATAGACAAAGTCATACATATATAAACTCCTTGATACCAATATCAGACCGGGTGGAACCTTAATGAAAAAGTTACAACTTAAATCAATAAATTTAGGCTGTAATATTAATTTTAACAACCAAGGAGCATCACATAATGATTGCTTATGTAGAGGACAATCAAAGGGAGGGGACAGAGAATTTCTACGTTACCTGTTTGGTTAATGTAGAAATTGCTCAAAATGGAGAATTTCCTCTAGCAGTTTGTAGCCATTAAATTTAAAATCAAGCGGAAGCCACACCATGGCATAGGCATACCAGCTTTGCCCCGCACCCAAACAGGTGTCCCAACCTGAGTGTCCGAGACACTGTGCCACCCGTAAAGGGGGAAGCTTCCCCCAATGGTTCCTCTTCACTACCTTTAAGTTTGGCTACAGGAAATACTTCTGAACAGAAGCAGCACACTACGGTGCTCTGACCAGCTGACAGCCACACACCACCATTCAGTTGCAGAGCTCAGAAGGATTCACCTTGAAAACAGTCTAGGGCAGAAGTTACCACCATTAGTAAATTGTACATAGAAGGTAACTTTGGGAACCATCCACATCATTTAAAATTATTGGCATGTGGAAGCAAATTGCTAAAGAGCAATTTTATCATACTTTTCAGCTTGTAATGAGGTAAGTTTGACCATTTGGCCCCTGCTCTTGTTATAGTATTACAAATTTCAGGCTAACAACATTCTCTCTGGTTCAATAACTCTCTTTAGGGACTGCAAATATGTGGTGTTTTTTTTCCCAGAAGAATATTCATTTATTAACCATTATTAATATTTTCTGGTCCTACAGCAAGGTGGTTTTATGCCAAAATAATTATATTTGTGAAATAATATTAAATATGCAACAGGGCTACCTCATATTTCTCATATCTTTATGAAAACAGAATTTACCACACTTCTGCCTATTTGATCTGCAACTTTCCCACTGTCCCTTTATCAATTAATAATTAAAGTGACGAAACACCTGCCAAAAGAAGAAGTTGATATCTTTACGGTCCAAGGACAGCAGATCAATAGGTGAGTGAAACTTCCTGTTTGAGAGGAAATTCGATAGGCAGTGACCCTTCTTACTTCATATTGTGTAGAAAAACTTCAGCATTTACAATATTGTGGGAATAAAGGGTGGAAAACTCTGACATAAGAAAGGACAAGATGACAGGACACATGTTGCTAAGACATTACGAAATTATTTTCGTGGTATCAGAGAGAAGCACAGATGGACACAACTTTATGGGTGGGAGAGGTAGGGAATGAAAAGACAGATACAAGAATATATTCAACAAAAACTTGAAAGTTGGGTGTTAAGTGCTACTCTGAAAGGAAGGGAATGTTTCAGGAGAGGAAGGTGTGGATACACCAATAGAAGCCAATCAAAGGTGAATCTCCTTTTCTCCAAATGGCTGAACTCTACGAAACTCCTTAACAGTTTGGCAAATGATACATGCACTGTGCAATAACTCCGTAATAAACATAATCATACCCACATCATACCACAGCCCCATCCTATTAGATTCTCTGCTTGAGGAAGCTGCAGTGACTAACTACCTAACTGCTAAGCACTATGGAATTGCAAATGCCCTGTGTTTGTTTAAACTGAATTTTGCAATCTTTCTATCTTTGACACAAACATTTTTATTTGTTACTGGCATTTTTGTGCATATTTTATTACCACATTATCTTTTATGGATTCGCCTATTACTCCAAACTATAGATTTTAAACATGTGGTTTCTGGCACAAAAATTTTAGCACTTGGAACTGCGTCAACTTGCTTTGAAGGTGACTGTTGAGAGTCATAACAGCTACTGATGTTTTGGACACAATCCCAAAAAGTGATAGAACATTGAATCCTTCAAAAAAATTCAACAATCCAGGGTATATTCTAGAGAACAATGAAGGTATTTAAAATGTTTCAATCCCCTTCAAAATGAAGAGGGTTTTCTTATTTCCTTAGCTTTTCCATCACTATTCCACAATTTTTGTAAATCATCTGTAGAGACATATACTGCATATACTAGAAATCTGTTAGTCAACTAAAATGATAAAGACACAAGGAATTTATGATACTGCTACCAGTGGGCATTAAATTAAATCAAAAGGGAAAGTTGATAATATGTGCCAGACTGGTATTTGAACACTGGCTCCTGCCTAGTAGGCAGCTGCATACAGCAGTCAACACACCTGCACAGACTACCCTAGCATGCTTATCAGATGGTAATTTTTAAGTTATCCATACATTACTGACAAAGTGCCCCTACCATTACTTATTACCATATGCATTAGTTTTAGCAACACTTAATACTGATTCCATCATCTTCCTCATTCCACATGGGCGGTACAATACACAGCACAGCACCCTGGATTGCACTGGCTGCTTCACTACCCAAGGCATCTGGATCCTCCCCTCCAACACCAGCTCCTCTGAACTGTGCAGATGGGAGTTGTCTCTTCAACATATGCTACGATCCCACAACCATCCTGGCCGCAACCTAAGATAACTTCTCATCCCTGCACCCTATGCCTAACATCTCCCCCTCCCCTTTTCTTATCCCGTATATCATGTCTTCCTTGCAACTGTGTGTCACCACTTACAATATCCCGTAATTAATTACTTTTTATTTCTTTATTTTTCCCTTTTTTCCTATTCTTATTTTTCCTTATTATCCTTATCATTTCAAATCCCTCCACCCCCTCCCCACATTCCTCTACACCTCCCCTTTTTATCTTTTTCCACCCACCCCTTCACTGTATTCATTGCTGCAATACAAATTCCCGCCTATCAGAGCCTTTAAAATTCATCATGAAATGCGGAACTTTTCATCCCTACCTTTACCTGGCATTCGTCCTCCTCCACTCCCCACCTCACTCACAATCTAGATGCTTGTGTCACTGGAGTGGCCGGACATGATGATTGTTTGTTTATAGTTGTTCGAGTGATTGCATGAATGTATACGTTTCTTTTTCTGATGAAAGCCATGGCTGAAAATTTAAGCTGTGTGAATGTGATTATTTTCATGTCTGTCAGCAGCTCAGTGAGCCTCTTGACGGTGAGTTGTTACTTATCCTCCATTACTGACATTTCTATCCGATTTCCCATTGTTCAAATTATGAAGACATTAGTTATGTAATAATAACTGGTTTTCAAAGGAAATATGAAGCTATACCAATGTGTGCAAAATAACTTATTCAACACAATGGAACTGTAAGCTAAGGTGTATTGTTGCATTGAAATGGAAGAAAGCTTGACTTCGAAAGCAGGGTTGTTGACTGAAACAGCACTTATACTGAAAGCAGGTTTATTGCAAAATGAAACATACACGCAGCACTGACTGCCTCTCGGACAGATTGCTCTGCTATTTATACACAGAGAGTATGTACCAAAAATTAGATGTATAGTTAACATAAGAAACATGTAGAAATTACAAGTGAACATAAGGACATGTAAAACATTCTGGAAATGTTAAAAATCAAAAAACTAAATTTTTGCCGGTGGATGGGATTGAACCAGCGACTTTCAGCACCGCAATCAGTGACACTATCCCTTGCGCCACACAGGCAGTCAGTTAACATGGGGTCTCGCAGCATTGCTCCCTCTCCTGAAAAAACAGTGCCCCACTGTTAGGTTCCTTTTGGAGTCAGCTGAAATGTCGTAGATCTTGATCTTGTCATGGGTCCTCTGTATGGCAGTTCTGGAAAATCTTTTCCTTCTGCACAATAACCGATGACAGACGTTCCTGTCATGGCTTCGTAAGTATCATTACCATCTTTAGAGTCCTTGCACAAGAAGCCATTTTCGCCTATCTGCTTTTCAGGATCATAGTAAGGCTCATGCGGAGGACATGAAGAAAGTCTCTCTGTTTTTGTCGTTTCGACGACGGCTCTTCACCATCAATTTCATATGTGACGTCTGACAGGCGGCGTTTGACACAATATGGACCAAAGTATTGCTTCAATAACTTTTCTGTTAGTCCAACTTTCCGTACAGGGGTAAAACTCCATACCAGATCTCTGGGCCTGTACACAACAGGTCATTGCTTGTCATTATACCGCTGACGGTCCTTCTCCTGGGTGCCCAGTGTCCGTATGTGAACAAGCAGTCTTGCTTCTTTGACCCTGGTGATGAGCTATTTCACATAGTCATCCTGAGTGTCATCCTGTTGGAACGGAAACAGCATATCCATTGACGTCTCAGCTTCACGGCCATGGATCAGGAAAAAGGACATGAAGACTGTGGTGTCTTGTCTTGTAGTATTATGAACATATGTCACAACTGGCAGTATTTTATCCCAATCCTTTTATTTATTTATTGGTTTTTTTCTGTTGCATATGACCCAATTGAGGAGTGAGACTCCATGGTCATGGAACAAGTCAATACATTAATTGTTACACAAGAATGGTAATAGAAAATTTTTAAGTAGTCCTTTAAGATGAAGTGAAAAGAATCAATAAAGAAAAAAATGAATTAGCTTAATTGTTTAACTTTTCTAGGAGTTCCTCGACAGAATAAAAGGAGTGAGCCATGAGGTAACTCTTCAATTTAGATTTGACAGCATGTGGTTTAGTGCTAAGATTATGTAGTTCTTGTGGCAGCTTATTGTAAATGGATGCTGTAGAATACTGTACACCTTTCTGCACAAGTGTCAAGGTGGTGTGATGCAAATGTAGATTCGACTTCTGTCACCGAGTGAAAGCTACTAACTTGTGGGTATAAGCTAACATTATTAACAACTAACGACATTAAAGAAAATCCGTATTGTGACACCAGTATCAAAATTCCCGGACTACTGAAAAGGGGTCAACATGACGTTCGTGAACTTACACCACAAATTGCTTGAACCGCTCATTTTTGAGCCAGAAATATCCTTTTTGCATCAGGCGAGTTACCCCAAAAACTAACGCCGTATGTCATAAGTGAGTGAAAGTAAGCATAATAGACTACTTTTCGTGTTGAAAAATCACTTATCTCAGATATTGTTCTAATGGTAAATATAGCAGAATTTAGTTTTGGAACAAGATCCTGAACATGGGCTTTCCATGACAGCTTACTGTCTATATGAACACCTAGAAATTTGAACTGATCAGTCTCACTTATCACATGCCCATAATGTGTAATCAGAATGGCAGCTTTCGTCAAATTATGTGTTAGAAATTGTAAAAACTGAGTTTTACTGTGATTTAACATCAACTTGTTTTCTACAAGTCATGAACTTATCTCTTGAACTGCATTATTTGATACTGTGTCAATATTACGAGCAACATCCTTCACTACCAAGCTGGTATCATCAGCAAACAAAAATATTTTACAGTCACCTGTTATACTCAAAGGCATATCATTTATATAAATAAGAAACAGCAATGGTCCCAAAACAGACCCCTGGGGCACCCCATACTTAATTGTGCCCCATTGGGATTGCACATGATAGCCATTTTCTACACTGCGGAGAAATACCTTCTGTTGTCTATTATTAAAGTATGAGGTGAACCAGTTGTGGGCTACTCCCCGTATTCCAAAATGTTCCAACTTCTGCAACAATATTTTGTGATCAACACAATCAAACGCTTTTGTTAAATCAAAGAAGATGCCTAATGTCCGTAGCCTCTTATTTAACCCATTAAGTGCCTCACAGAGAAACGAAAATATAGCATTTTTAGTCGTTAAACTACTTCTAAAACCAAACTGTATGTTTGAAAATAAATTATGTGAACTGAAATGATCAATCAATCTTGAATATACAGCCTTTTCAACATCTTTAGAAAAAACTGATGGCATAGAAATAGGTCTATAGTTGTCTACATTATCCCTTTCTCCTTTTTTATAAAGTGGTTTCACTACTGACTACTTTAATCTGTTAGGAAACTGACCATTCTGAAAGAAAAAATTACAAATATGGCTTAGTACTGGGCTAACATATGGAGAACAGTACTTTAGAATTCTGCTAGATACCCCATCATATCCACAAGAGTCCTTAGTCTTTAGTGATTTAATTATTGACTCAATCTCACCTATGGAAGTATCATGAAGAACCATTTCAGGTAACAACCTTGGAAAGGCATTTTCTAAAAATGTTATATGATTACCTGTAGAAACTCGAGTTTTGTTTAGTTCCCCTACTATATTCAGAAAGTGATTATTGAATATTGCACATATATCTAAATTGTCAGTAACAGAAACATTCCTACTACGCACTGACGTTGTATCTTCTACCCGCTGCTGCTGACCAGACACTTCTGTCATGACTGACCAGATACAGTAGAACCTCGTTTTTATGCTTTTCAAGGGACTTCAGTAAAATGGTGTGAAATGCAGGAAAATGTAAAATGCAGGAAATAATGTTTTAAATGGTAAAATATGCTTACTGGATTAGCTTTGAATTTTCGTAGTTTATTTGTATAAATAATATAGTGAGGATAGTTTACAACTCACCGCAAAGACGTGGCGACGAGCTGCGACAGGCACATACAAAAGACACACACATACAACACATTCAGCTATCGGCCATGGCCTTCTTCAGAAAATAGAGCACTCACGCAATCACACAGGCACACAACACAGTCATACAACCATCACCTCCGACTGCCACACTTCGAATCACGCTCTGCAGCGAATCGGGGACGGGAGGGGAGGGGAGGGGGAGGGGATAGAAAGGTTACGTCACGGTGGTGGGGATGGGTTAGATGGGAATAACGAGATGCAGCTTAGGAATGGAGTGGGGAGGCGGGTGAGCGGAGAAAATAAAATAAAATAAAATAAAGTAAAATAAAATTTTATATATATATATATATATATATATATATATATATATATATATATATATATATATATATATATATATATATATATACACACATACACATATGCATATATACATATATATATACACAAACACACGATCACACATTCACACACCACTCAAAATAGGTGAGGTTTGGGATAGAGAGGTAGGAACTGTAAGGTATGGAAAAATATATATATAGGGAAGTTATCGTAGGTTGAGGCCTGGTTGATTTCGGGATCGGAGAATGTATTGTAGGGATAACTCCCATCTGTGCAGTTCAGAAAAGCTGGTGGTGGATGGGAGGATCCAGATGGCCCGGGTTGTGAAGCAGCCATTGAAATCAAGCATGTGCTCCACTGCATGCTGTGCCACAGGGTGGTCCACCTTGTTTTTGGCCACAGTTTGGCGGTGGCCATTCATCCTAATGGACAGCTGGTTGGTGGTCATGCCAATATAGAAAGCTGTACAGTGCTTGCAGCACAGTTGGTAAATTACGTAGCTGCTTTCACAAGTGGCCCGGCCTCTGATAGGGTAGGATAAGCCTGTGACAGGACTGGAATAGGAAGTGCTGGGTGGGTGGATTGGACAGGTCTTGCAGCGGGGTCTTCCACAAGGATATGATCCCTGTGGCAGTGAGCTGGGTTTCGGGGTGGCATAAGGATGAACTAGGATGTTGTGAAGGTTGGGAGGGCGACGGAACACCACTTTAGGAGGGGTGGGAAGGATCTTTGGCAGGATGTCTCTCATTTCAGGGCACGAGGATAGAAAATCAAAACCTTGGCGAAGGATGGAATTTAGTTGTTCGAGACCAGGGTAGTACTGGGTGACAAGGGGAGCGCTCTTTTGTGGATGGTTACTGGTGTTAGGAAGAGGATTTGGGGTGTGTGAGGATATGGCACGGGAGATTTGTTTGCGGACTAGGTCTGTGGGGTAGTTTCTGTTTGTGAAGGCCTTTGTGAGACCTTCAGCATATTCAGAAAGGGAATTCTTGTCACTGCAGATATGCCGTCCCCGGGTGGCTAGGCTGTAAGGGAGGGATTTTTTGACGTGGAAGGGATGGCAACTGTCAAAATGTAGGTACTGTTGGTGGTTGGTAGGTTTAATATGGACGGAAGTGTGAATGGAGCCATCAGTGAGGTGGAGGTTGACATCCAGGAATGTGGCATGGTTGGTTGAGGAAGACCAGGTGAAGTGGATGGGAGAGAAGGAATTGAGGTTCTGAAGAAAGGAGGATAGGGTGTCCTGGCCCTGAGTCCAGATCATGAAAATATCATCAATGAACCGGAACCAGGCCAGAGGCTTGAGGTTTTGGGATGCTAGGAAGGATTCCTCCAGACGGCCCATGAACAGGTTGGCATAGGAGGGTGCCATGCGGGTGCCCATGGCTGTGCCTTGGATTTGATGGTAAACTTTCCCCTCAAAGGAAAAGTAGTTGTTAAGTAGGATGAAAATGGTAAGGGTTATGAGGAATGAGGTATCAGGCTTGCGTTCAGAGGGACGTTGGGAGAGGTAGTGTTCCAGAGCGGCAAGGCCATGGGCATGTGGGATGTTGGTGTATAGGGAGGTGGCATCCACTGTGACAAGTAAAGATCCAGGAGGCAAAGGGGTGGGAATGGTGGAGAGTCGGTGAAGGAAGTGGTTGGTATCCTTGATGTGGGAAGGTAGATTTTGAACAATAGGTTGGAGGTGTTGGTCAACTAGGGCTGAAATTCGTTCGGTAGGAGCACAGTAACCAGCCACAATAGGGCGTCCAGGATTATTAGGTTTGTGAATTTTGGGGAGCATGTAAAAGGTGGGTGTGCGGGGTGTTGCTGGGGTGAGGAGGGAGATGGATTCAGGGGAGAGTTTCTGGGAGGGGCCATAGGATTTTAGTAGGGATTGGAGATCTTGTTGGACTTTGGGGATGGGGTCAATCTGGCACAACTTGTAGGTGGAGGAGTCAGAGAGTTGGCGGAGCCCTTCTGCCAGGTAGTCACTGTGATCCATAACTACAGTGGTGGAACCTTTATCAGCAGGGAGGATGATGATGTCAGGATTAGTTTTAAGGTTTTGGATGGCTCTTCTTTCTTCTGCTGAAAGGTTTGAGTTCTTGGGAAGGGACTTGGGAAAGGATGGTGAGGACAAGTTGGAGGTGAGAAACTCTTGGAGGGTAACCAGAGGGTGGTTAGGTGGGAGTGCAGGGGGATCTTTGTTGGATGGTGGTATGAATTGGGACAGGCAGGGTTCAATATTGGGATTAGGTAGATTGCGGTCAGAGGGATTGGTAGCAAAGTAGTGTTTCCATCGTAGGGATCGGGAAAAGGAGAGTAGGTCTTTGACAAGACCAACATGATTGAACTGGGGTGTAGGACTAAAGGTGAGACCTTTGGATAGAACGGAAACTTCAGTGGGGTTTAGGTTTTTTGTGGATAGGTTGACCACAGTGTTCTGGGGTTGTTTTGGTATTGGATGTTGTGGAGTAGTGGTAGGGAGTTTGGAGGGATGAGGTAGGTTCAAGAGGTCAGCTAAGCATGGTCTGGGACCCATGAGGGGCTCACGAGGAGGAACACTGTGGTTCGGATAGGGATTGGATATGGGTGCTCCAAGTCGGCAATATGATGTCAGCAGGCTGGACAGTTTGTGGAGGTGGTGTTTGGAATGCTCCTCCAGTTGCTGGAGAGCAAAGGATTCGATCTGGGAGATGGGATGTAGGTATTTTTGGTTACACAATAGTAATATCTTACGGAGGGAGAGAAGGTAGCTAAGGGATTTATGAGCCAGATTGACCCCATCCCCAAAGTCCAACAAGATCTCCAATCCCTACTAAAATCCTATGGCCCCTCCCAGAAACTCTCCCCTGAATCCATCTCCCTCCTCACCCCAGCAACACCCCGCACACCCACCTTTTACATGCTCCCCAAAATTCACAAACCTAATAATCCTGGACGCCCTATTGTGGCTGGTTACTGTGCTCCTACCGAACGAATTTCAGCCCTAGTTGACCAACACCTCCAACCTATTGTTCAAAATCTACCTTCCCACATCAAGGATACCAACCACTTCCTTCACCGACTCTCCACCATTCCCACCCCTTTGCCTCCTGGATCTTTACTTGTCACAGTGGATGCCACCTCCCTATACACCAACATCCCACATGCCCATGGCCTTGCCGCTCTGGAACACTACCTCTCCCAACGTCCCTCTGAACGCAAGCCTGATACCTCATTCCTCATAACCCTTACCAATTTCATCCTACTTAACAACTACTTTTCCTTTGAGGGGAAAGTTTACCATCAAATCCAAGGCACAGCCATGGGCACCCGCATGGCACCCTCCTATGCCAACCTGTTCATGGGCCGTCTGGAGGAATCCTTCCTAGCATCCCAAAACCTCAAGCCTCTGGCCTGGTTCCGGTTCATTGATGATATTTTCATGATCTGGACTCAGGGCCAGGACACCCTATCCTCCTTTCTTCAGAACCTCAATTCCTTCTCTCCCATTCACTTCACCTGATCTTCCTCAACCAACCATGCCACATTCCTGGATGTCAACCTCCACCTCACTGATGGCTCCATTCACACTTCCGTCCATATTAAACCTACCAACCACCAACAGTACCTACATTTTGACAGTTGCCATCCCTTCCACGTCAAAAAATCCCTCCCTTACAGCCTAGCCACCCGGGGACGGCATATCTGCAGTGACAAGAATTCCCTTTCTGAATATGCTGAAGGTCTCACAAAGGCCTTCACAAACAGAAACTACCCCACAGACCTAGTCCGCAAACAAATCTCCCGTGCCATATCCTCACACACCCCAAATCCTCTTCCTAACACCAGTAACCATCCACAAAAGAGCGCTCCCCTTGTCACCCAGTACTACCCTGGTCTCGAACAACTAAATTCCATCCTTCGCCAAGGTTTTGATTTTCTATCCTCGTGCCCTGAAATGAGAGACATCCTGCCAAAGATCCTTCCCACCCCTCCTAAAGTGGTGTTCCGTCGCCCTCCCAACCTTCACAACATCCTAGTTCATCCTTATGCCACCCCGAAACCCAGCTCACTGCCACAGGGATCATATCCTTGTGGAAGACCCCGCTGCAAGACCTGTCCAATCCACCCACCCTGCACTTCCTATTCCAGTCCTGTCACAGGCTTATCCTACCCTATCAGAGGCCGGGCCACTTGTGAAAGCAGCTACGTAATTTACCAACTGTGCTGCAAGCACTGTACAGCTTTCTATATTGGCATGACCACCAACCAGCTGTCCATTAGGATGAATGGCCACCGCCAAACTGTGGTGGCCAAAAACAAGGTGGACCACCCTGTGGCACAGCATGCAGTGGAGCACATGCTTGATTTCAATGGCTGCTTCACAACCCGGGCCATCTGGATCCTCCCATCCACCACCAGCTTTTCTGAACTGCACAGATGGGAGTTATCCCTACAATACATTCTCCGATCCCGAAATCAACCAGGCCTCAACCTACGATAACTTCCCTATATATATATTTTTCCATACCTTACAGTTCCTACCTCTCTATCCCAAACCTCACCTATTTTGAGTGGTGTGTGAATGTGTGATCGTGTGTTTGTGTATATATATATATGTATATATGCGTATGTGTATGTGTGTATGTGTATATATATATATATATATATATATATATATATATATATATATATATATATATATATATATATATATATATAATTTTATTTTACTTTATTTTATTTTATTTTCTCCGCTCACCCGCCTCCCCACTCCATTCCTAAGCTGCATCTCGTTATTCCCATCTAACCCATCCCCACCACCGTGACGTAACCTTTCTATCCCCTCCCCCTCCCCTCCCCTCCCGTCCCCGATTCGCTGCAGAGCGTGATTCGAAGTGTGGCAGTCGGAGGTGATGGTTGTATGACTGTGTTGTGTGCCTGTGTGATTGCGTGAGTGCTCTATTTTCTGAAGAAGGCCATGGCCGATAGCTGAATGTGTTGTATGTGTGTGTCTTTTGTATGTGCCTGTCGCAGCTCGCCGCCACGTCTTTGCGGTGAGTTGTAAACTGTCCTCACTATATTATTTATTCCAACCTGGACTTTCCATTATCGTAGTTTATTTGTGATATATGTACATAATAGGCATCTAAATACTCACCAGGAAGTTTATTATACAATAAAGGCTATCCAAATTTTTACTATTTTAAATGCAGGGCAGAACTGGTAATTTTATGGGAAGTAGAAATTTTTGACGTAATTTCATTCATTATTATTGATTAGTCAGCAAGACTTTTATTGACATTAATTATTTACGTAGTTAAACTCCTAAAGTTCCGTTCTTTTTGTATTTTTTGATGTTTCACATGACAATATTAGAGAATTTATTCACGTTCTTGAGTGCAAACATATGCATAACTATTTTTGTGATGTTTGCATAGGATTGGCATCTCACACTTATCGCTTTTTTGACAGATAATGTTCTTTATTAATCAGAAACATATATCACAAAAACAATGCAACTCTATTCTCACATCAACAAAGCAACTGGTTCTGATTGAGTACATGCCAGCTGCTCTGGCAAAGAAGCTAGCAGAAAGAGGAACTACACCACCACAAATCAGCATTATTCTCACGTCAAAAAACTGTTCTGTTTGTCTGAGTACACGCCAGACACTCTGGCAAAGAAGCTGGTGGAAAGAGGATCTACATCGCCACAAATCGGCGCGTCATTAAGTCAACTAGCTGCATACTGCCAACAACGATATACGAAATATACATTTGAATAAATGCAAAGTGTCAAGAAACTTGACTTCGAATAATTTTTATGCACTATACATTAAGGGGAAAGCCGTGCTAGTGTCAATTTATGTAGATTGCGTCATTTTTTCTTCACAAACATAGTTTTGAAAAGTGTAAAATGCGGGAAAAGTGTAAATATGTTAATGCAAAAACGAGGGCGAATTAACATTGTGAACATAGGAAATTTGACGGGACCAACAAAAAATAGTGTAAATGGCGGGAAAACGTAAAAACCGGGAACGTAAAAACGAGGTTTTACTGTAGTTTTAATTTTATCCCGAGAGTTTACTAATCTTTTTGCATACCACATACTTTTTTCATTCTTAATGACATTTTTCTGATCCTTACAGTACTGTTTGTAATGAGCTACTGCATCTTCATTCTGACTGCTTCTAACATTTTGATACAACTCCCGCTTAGTTCTACATGATACTCTTATCCCCTTTGTCAACCACCCTGGCTGTCTGTTACTTAAGTACCCTGTTTTGAGCGTTCTAGCGGAAAGCAACTTTCAAACAGCATAAGAAATGTGTTCAGAAAAGCATTATATTTATCATCTGCATTATCAGCACTATAAACATCCTGCCATTCTTGTTCCTTAATTAAGCTTAAAAAGGCCTCAATTGCAACTGGATTAACTTTTCTGAGTAGTTGATATTTATGTTTAACATTTATTTGAGAACAAATACTTTTTAGAATTAAAAGTTGGGCATCGTAGTCTGATAGGCCATTTACTATTCTGTTGACAGAGTGCCCCTCTAATAATGAAGAATGGACAAAAATATTGTCAATGGTAGAACTGCTATTTCCTTGCACTCTCGTTGAAAAAAATACCGTTTGCATCATGTTATAGGAATTAAATAGATCTAACAGCTGACTTTTCCTTGAGCTATCGCCTACACAATTAATGTTGAACTCTCCACACACAATTAAATTTTTATACTTCCTATACAGTGAACCCAGAACCAATCCCAGCATGGGCAGAAACATTTTAAAATCTGAGTCAGGGAATCTATAAATAACAACTATTACTAGTTTAGTTCCATTAACATTAACAACTCCTGCACAACATTCAAATATCTGTTCTGTGCAGTGTTTAGAAAAATTGATTGACTCCAATGAACAATCGTTTTTTACGTACATGGACACTCCCCCACACTGCAAGGAACTCCTAGAGTAGAAGGCATCTAACCTGTATCCTGGCAAAGGAAGTCTCTTAATTGTCACACCACTTAAAAAGTTCTCTGAAATACCAGTAATGTCAGAATCAGTATCAATAAGCAGTTCATTAACTTTATCGCTGAAAACCCTGTGTATTTTGATGAAAAACGGTAATTTCCTTATTACTTATATTCTTAGACTTTGTCAAAGGTGGTTCCTTTCTTAGAGGGACTTCCTATAAGCAGGAATGCCTATCAGCTGTCTTCAGTCTAAAAAAAAGTGCAGCCCTAACACCAACTACTACGGGAATTTTTCCATGAGTGACACCCCCACCCCCTACTACACTGTCACCTATATGCTTTGCCAACCTCCCCTTCCCATACCTATTGAGGTGCAGACCGTGCCTAGTAAAATCCGACCTTTGGATAGTCTCAACTGGCACCACTGCAATGTGATCCATGCCCTACGTTATCAGCGCTTTTTCAAGCCCCATGTTAACATGGCTGACAGCTGTATTATGATAAGGCCTATCATGACGCTGAAACAGCTGTACGAAATGCGCATTCACTTCTACTCAATATCGATGTACATCAACAGCATATCTGCTAATGTCTTCTTAAAACGTTCTGTAATATCATTTGTCCGAGGATGGTATGCAGTTGTGATTCTGTGGACAACATAACATTACCTCTGATACTAGTTTTGAATGGAATACTTTCCCACAATCAGATATCATCACACATGGTGCTCCATGTTTCAAAATAATGTCTTCTACAAGGAATTTTGCGATCTCTGGAGCTTCTGCAGTCGGCACAGGTTTGGTGACAGTGTAGCATGTGAGGCAGTCAGTGCAGACTATTATCCATCGGTTACCAGTTGTCGACTTCGGGAACTGCCATAAAAGATTGAACGCAACTCAGTGGAATGGAGCTACTGCAGTTGGAATCGGTACAAGATGCCCTGGAGGTAACTGTGGCACATGCTTCTGTTGCTGGCACACTTTATAGTGACTCATATGGTGCTTGGCAGATCGGTAGAGACCTTTCCAGTAATCCTTGTGTCTGATTCTGTCTAGGGTCATCACGAATCCCAGATGACCGGATATCGAAGCATCATGGAAATACTTGAGAATAGCTGGCCAGAGATGAGCTGGAATGACCAGTAGCCATTTGGGGCCCAGTGGATCGTAGTTGCTCGTATACTCAGCGCATGTTGCCTATGCGGGCTGCATATGCAATAGGCGTAATGCAGATTACATTACTTACATCAATACTTCACACATATACCCCCCCTTTAAAACCCCCCACACATTAAAGTTAATAAAATCAAATTGTTGCATCCTTGAGAGCCTCTGGTCACAGATGTACGGGACAGCGATTCTCGGCTGACGCTACAGTTCACTCTGTTTCTGAGTGGTCTGATGAAGGGGGGGGGGGGGTCACAAATAATTAACACATCTTAATATTCACAAACATTTATTCAGTTGCTATAATAGTGGGTTACATCACCAATGATTTTTATGCTAGAACAGCATCCAAATCGTTTATACCAAATGGCTACGGATTCCATTTCATTAATTCTGCGAACATTCCTCGTCCTTATAAAAAAAGGCATGTTTGATGTCATATAAGAGCTCACCATCCTGGATTGGTTCAGTGGTCCCGATACACATTCCTTTGCGTCTAAGTTGTGACTGCTCATGACAATTAGTGATCCAAATCTCTCCTTCAGCACCAGCAATGCTTATGATAGCCCCTGGTATGTAAATTTCTTTTGTGAGTGTAATATACATTTTGCTATCAACAAGCACTTCACAGTTTAACTGATCATCTGTGTTTGTGACTGGAACTCTTCTCATTGTCAATGGCGGGATTGTCACATTGTCAATGGTAAATAATTTCCTAGAAAAGTCTGTATCAGATGTACCCGTCGGAATGACTTCATCAATTTGTAGCTCCGATCTCCCACAGTTAATGATAGCTTGGGCTGCCTGAAGGAAGTCCCCTCTGAGGATGACATTATGACTACAATCTATTAAAATGACAAATTCAAACGGCTGGGTCCTGTTGTTGATGGTTATTCTTGCGACACAAGTTCCTGCTGGCTGGATGTACTTTCCATCTGCGACCTTCAGCACACTTGCCCCCGTATCTCAGAACATTGTATTCTTTAGTGTGCGGCAGTAATTATCCGACAATACAGAGAAAGGAGCTCCTGAATCAACCAGTGCCCGAACAGGTTGGCTGTCGATTTCCTGACATCTTAGTGACTGTCGTCCATGGAGGATTTTCATATGCGGCGGCATCACCTCTGTAGATGGTCACCTCACTTAGTTTTCCTGGGCACAGTGGCTAGGGGAGCGGCTGGTACCTCTGTACAGCGACGGTGAACGGCAGCAGCGCATCGGGGAGTGACCTCATCCAGGGTATGGCGATGGGCTTCTTCCCATAGGTCAACTGAACTCATCAGCAGGTGACTGCCTGGGACAGAACTGCTCTGATGGCTGACCTTTCGGCAAACTAATCATCAAATACTCGCCTTCTCTCTCTCTGCAGTAGCATACAACATGTTCAGGGTGCCCACAGTGGACACGTAGTGGTTCTTCTGTGGGTTGTCATAGTTGTCAGGGGAGTTGGTTGTGGCCACATCAGTCAGTTCATAGGCTGCCCTTTGACGGCTACAGCATAAGTCATAGCGATGCCATTCTTCATGTCAGGTGCAACTGGCGGGGCAGACAAGAGCTAATGTCTGAAATACCTCTTCCGCAGTGGCATCAGCTTCTTCGTGACTTACAGGACTTACATCCATGGCCATAATCTGATGCTCGCTCGGTCTAATAGTTTTGGCTGCCATAAATTGTTGTATTCTTCTCTCACAATTTGTCGTATGAGAGAAGCGAAGTCATGCTGGTCTTCCACAACGGCCATAGGGCCTACAATTAGGAGTCTGTCATACTTCTTTTTGCAACCCTCCTTTGTTGCATCTCTTCAATATGCTGGCACCACTTGATGAACTCTTCCATCATAGTGATGTCTTTTATCAGAAGAGCTTGGTACATGTCTTCTGCAATACCCTTCATCAGATGCGTGATATTGTCGGGCTCAGTCATATTTGGATTGACTATGTTACACAGGGCCAAAACATTCTGTATGCTCACAACGTAGTTGGGCCTGGTTCTTCAGGTGTTCTTCTGCTGAGCAGATTTGTTGCTGGGGGTCTCCAAACGTCTTCTTAAGTTCCATCTGGAATTTTTCCCAGTCATTCAGCTTCTCTTCGTTGTTTTGAAAGCATTGCTGGGCTGTTACGTCCAGGTAGAAATAAATGTTGGCCAAGCACATTGCATGATCCCACCTGTTATACTTGGAGACTCGGTTGAACCCTTTTAGCCATTTGTTGCGGTCCTGTCCAGTGTCTCCAGAGAACACCAAAGGGTGTCTGATGTGCAGCTGGCTTACCGCTGGTTTCGTGTCCATGGTTCTTCTGATGATACGTATTTTGGGAAGGATGTACTAGTTATATCCCTTGTATTCCGGTTCTAGTCAGTGTAAGCGACAGGTTTTACATTGCCTAATCAGAGCCAGTGATGCAGCTGTTGCACAGGATACCCTCACCTCCACCAAACAATGTCGTGTTGAAATGGAAGTAGGCTTGACTTCGAAGGCAGGGTTGTCGACTGAACACAGCACTTATAATGAAAGCAGGGTTATTGTGAACTGAAACAGACATGCAAGCACTGACTGCCTCTCGGGTAGTGCTCTGCTATTTATACACAGAATGTACCAGAAATTAGGATAGTTAACATAAGAAACATGTAGAAATTACAAGTGAACATAAGAAACATGTAGAATATCCTGGAAATGTTAATTACAAAGAAATAAATTTTTGCCGGTGGACGGGATTGAAACAGCAACCGCAATCAGTGATGCTATCCCTTGCACCATGCCAGCAGTCGGTTAACGTGGGGTCTCATGGCATTATCAGTACTAGAGAATATCAGCACTTATGATCAAATACAGATAAGGATTAATCAGTTAATAAGACTCCTTCTCAATCCCCTGTTGTCCAATGTTGGTGTGTCTTAGTTCACCAAATCCATTTCTTCTTGTTAACAGGGTGTAAGAGTGGTTTCCTTGTGGCTACATTACCTCGGAGGTTGTTATCTGCCATGCGTCGTCTCACTGTTGACTTATTTGTATTTAGGTCTTAGAGATGGTTAACATGTGAGCCAAAGGAAACTATTTCTGAATTTCAACATCTTTAAATTTGTGATTTCTGAGGAATTTTTGTTTACTGACATAATAAATTTTATTTTGCACAAAAGAGGTGGCCAGTATCAATCTATTAAAATTCATCTTAGTGTGTTCTTGTTTCATGTAAAAATGCTAAAACACTAACACAGCTCATATTTTTCCTCAGAATATGGACAAATTAGCTGTGGAGAGCCTGTTAATACTTATTACATTTGCAATGATGTCCTAAGAGCACTTTAGACAAATACAGTATGTGATCTAGACACCTCCCCAGAGACATATGTTGTGATGAGGTGTCACCTGTTTCAGAAGTCAGCATGTGAAATTTTCACACTCCTAATCATCCCTAGGGCCACTGTTTCTGATGTAGTAGTGAGGCAGAAAAGTGAAGGGACATATACAGCATACAGGTGGACCTCATCTGTTGGCTGACAGAGACTACCAACAGTTGAAGATTCACTCAAACTACTATGACATTTAGGTGGGAGGGAGAAAACTCAGATTTCACAGTCAAGCGACTGCCCATACGCCACACATCATACAGGTTGATGCCAAATGACACCTCACTTGGTGTAAGGAACCTAAACATTTAACGACTGAATAGTGGAAAAACATTTTGTGGAGTGACGAATCATGGTACACAATGTGGTGATCCAATGGCTGGGTGTGGATATGGCGAATGCCTGGTGAAAGTCATCTGTCAGCGTGTGTGGTGCCAACAGTAAAATCTGGAGGCAGTGGCACTATGATGTGGCCATGCTTTTCGTGGAGGGAGCTGCACCCCTAATTGTTTTGCGAGGCACTATCACAAGACATGCCTACATTGATGTTTTAAGCAACTTCTTGGATCCCACTGTTCAAGAGCAATTTGGGGATGGTGATTCCATCTTTCAACACCATCAAGCACCAGTTCAAAATGCTTGGCCTGTGGTGGAGTGTTTACATGACAACATCCCTGTTATGCACTGGCTTGCACAGAGTCCTGACTTGAATCCTATAGAACACCTTTGGGATGTTTTGCACTCCAACTTTGCACAGGCCTCATCGACCTACATCAACACCTCTATGCAGTGCAACATTCCATGAAGAATGGGCTGCTGTTCCGCAAGAAACCTTGTAGCATCTAACTGAACATATGCCTGCAAGAATGGAAGCTGTCATCAAGACTAATGGGGGGTCAATACCATATTGAATTCCAGCAACCTCTTAGGTCTGCTTCGGTTCTCTCCATCTTCAGAGTTGTTTTTTCCCATTTCCTCAGAAAGACTACCACATTTTAGCTACATTATTGCTGATGAGGAGAAATGAAATTATCCAGTACAATAGAAGCTATACCAACTCACATTCTAACAACAGCAGGAGACAGAGTTATTACAAAAGTATTTACAGAAAAACTTACAATAAATGATTACCAACCAGTAAAAGTCTCTGTGTATTCAGCTGTAGTTTGCCCTTCAGCAACTGTTGCCTTTTGAAGAAAACTAAGGAAGTCTGAAACAACATATCTCCTTGTTTTACCCACAAAAGAATCGCTGCACTGATCTTGTCATGTGTATCAATCATAATTTTTCTACTCATGAAGTTAGCACTCTTGTCCAACCATTGTCCTCTCATTCATGGACATGAGTACACTGTTGACTAATTATTATTCCTAAAGGTGTAATATTGTCACCTAAAGGACACGAATCACCAATAGCCAAAACCACCAAACCATTTACAAAGGGTGAGCAGCAAATATTATCTCAGCTGCACATATGCATATGCTTTGTGACTGCTTTGTTCAGCTGGCTCCAGGTCTTGTGGTATCCACAACATTTACACTATTCAATCCATTGTTAGAGAATGTCTTGTTCTTCACACAGAAATTAAAGTGGGGTAACATATCTCTCCTGGCAAAACCACAAGCTGTGGTGGTTCAGTCTCCACTGTGGGCACCGCTCAGCAGGTGACCACTAACAAGGACAACATTATGATTGAGCAATGTTAGACAAATTCAGGACATCTGAACCTTTGGTCACACCCTGACATCTGATACATTCTTGCACTACAAGACTGTCCATATCTTTGTACATACTGACACGCTGTGAAAGGAGGAGTACCTCAAGTCAAATTGTCAAAATTTGGTACAGTGAAACAATCCTTTATTATTCAATCACACACATTCTGGCATCTGTAGTCCCCTCGAGGTTTAGAAATTGATCCTTGCTCTTAGGATTTCCAATATAAACATCAGTTTCCAGGTAGTCACTGGGGCCAAGGTTTCATTCATAAATTGGCCAATATATGCACAACTAGGTTCTCCTAATTAGCCTCTACACTCTTGACATTTGATAGCTTGCAAAGAGAGCACCATCTTCCTTTGGAGTCTTTCCTTAATCACCGTGGCCTACAAAATTTAACAAGCTATCACCATATTTATCATTGACCAGCTAGCATATTTTCATCTGAGATATCGGGTTTTTATCCCTGATAGTGGTCATACCTTATAAAACAATAGTCATATTCCAGAATCTGTTCAATCTTTGATGCATTCACACCCACTTTTTAATCAGACCTGGAGACTCTGTCATACTTCAAGACTGATATCACTTTCTGTTATGTATGATCTATTGTAGTCACTCTATGCACAGTAAACAAGTAACTATTCAACCAACCTCCAGAGGCCATGGTAGTCAAGTCTGTAAAATCAACTGCACAAGCCATATCACTGGTCACTATATAGAAACCAAATGGTTCAGTGATTATGTGGGTATTCCACCACAATCAATGCACCATTATAAACAGCGACTTCCCCATTCCAAGCCTCTTCACTAAACTTCTCAGAAGTCAACCTGAAAGCTATGCATATTTACTTGCCATTAGATAAACGAGTCACAAAACACTGTCATAATTAATACTCCTCTTGGATCAGGTACATACAACAAACTCCACTCTGGAATTGTATCTGCTCCTACAACTTTTCATAAGTACTTGGAGCCAGTTAATGTGACATATTACAGCTTGCATTAATCATTTAGACAATGTAATCGTCACTGGACTCTCTAAATAGGAGCAACTGCAAAATCTCTATGTCCTCTTTATAACCCCACAAGTGGAGATCTTATCCAAAATGTAGGTGTATATTTGGAATATTATTTAAGCATATGAAGCCTCAAACCAATCAAATATAGGCGCAATAGTTTCTCTGCATTAGCTAAATAAATTGTCATAACACAAACATTCCTGAGGAAAATCAACTAGGTCTATTACTCTCAGTTTGTGCCATGGGATAGGCATGTTTCACAATTTCAAAACCATTTACAGAAGAAAGGAATTCAGTACAACTGGACCCCAGTGTGTAAGCAAGTCCTTAACCCATTAAAAGACAGTCTTAATATGTCACATCTCACACCATTCTCTCTCACATGTTTACTGGGACTGACAGCAAACACTTCTGCTTATCACACAAGTACAGGAATTAGAATGGCTCAGAATAGTCCATGTAATGATGTCACTGATGGCAACTCAACCTAGCATGAGTGTTTGGTGGCAATAGGCAAACTCGAACTTTGACACTTTGTTATTATTATTATTTTCCTTCAGCCTCAGACCAATGCAGGAATAGAACACTATGTATATAGGCCCTACATGACACATATCATGATTTAGACACTGAAACCACACTGTGCCATAGAATATGTACAACAATGTTCCAAAAATATTTATACATGAAGACAGAAAACAGTTTGGAAATAAAAAATAATTGCAATTATTGTTTGTGTTTGTAATGACATGTAATTCAATCACTTATTTATGTCAGTGACCTGTGTCCAATTACTTTCACTTCACCCTTTAACATTAACATTTGATAATGTTCTAAAACACCTTTCAAGCCAGTAGATACAGATGTAAAACATAAATAATAAAATGAAAGGATAGCTCCCTATGGTGCACTTACCTTACGTCAAGAGTGTCAACAATTCCGTAGGGACTGTACTTCACCAAGGATGCTTCAAACCAGTTATCTCAGTGTTCACTAAATATGCAATAAAAGACCTCAGTACCATATATGTGTGTGTGTAAGTTATTGTTAGCAGGGTGCCACCCTTATTGAAGTAGTTGAAGGACTGTTAGTACCTACATACCACAGCACATCCATAATTTTTTGACTAGGGCAGCAAAACAATAGATGAACAGCATCACAAACATCTCCCACATGATTTTCTTCCAGAAAACAGTGGTATCACAAGTACCCCCATAAGATTTTGGACATGGTCATGCCTTAAAAAGGCTACAGAAGTGTTAAATTGGTATGTTGAGTTCTAAAATTATATTTGAAGTACTTTTCAAAATCTATACTGCAACTGTGGATCAAGGGAAATGTGTCACCTCATTGGATATGTATCACATTTCATATTATACCAGGTTAACAGCGGTATAGGGATATGTTGTCGTCCAGATGAATAGCTTCTCAAAACTAGCACTTTGGCATGGGATTAAATTTTACTTACGATGTTGGTTGTCTAGTGTGGTGATGGTAATGGAGGAAAATGGCATTTGTATGATGTAGTCATTAGACAATTGTGTGATAGTGTCCATCTCATGAGATTTGCTGTTTCTTAGATGAAATAAATGAACACATTTTCTTGTTTGACATTTAATGTTTTGTTTTGTCACAATATGGCATGAGAGCTGAAGTTGACAATGACAACAATATGTTCCCTTTATGCTGATAATTTAGTGACCAGACAAGGATACAGAAAAGAAAATGTCAACACAAAGGGTTAATTCCTTCTTACATAAAATTTTACTTAATGCAAAGAATGACAGGTATAATTCTTTCTGTTGACCATGAACAACACAATTAATGGTGTTCCTGTTCTATTTTTCACATGTTCTTTTATGTACTCTTGTCCAAAATAAATTAATGAACATTGTAAAGGGAACATTTCTTTGTTAACACTGGCTCAATACAATCCCTCCCTACATAAAACTTAAGCCATGTTACAATTCATCGTAAAATTTGAAAGAGGGGACACACTGAACATTCTTTTTATATATCAAGTAACAATTAAAAGCTCATGAATTCCAATTAACTGCCTGCATCTGCTGCATCATGGTCACCTCATTTCCAGCTATTTCCATCTGTAGCCAACATCAACATTCTAGCTGAGCAACATCATAAGTAAAATTTAACCACAGCATGAACTTACGCTGATGGGGACAGTATTATGGAATGGGAGACATTCGCCTAAGCTTCCATGGGACATGGGGTTGTAATCAAAACTCATCCTTGCATGGATGACACTTGATGGCTTTCCTGTTAAGGCGGCATCTTGCAGCAGGATAACTATTTGTAATAGCCAACATCATGCAACAGTGTTTCAAGGTGCATGATTGTGAACTCATGTTAAGTCTGGGCTGCCAATCTTGATGTTTGTAACATTTCACAAGTACTTATGCCACCTCTTGCTCATGTAAGTACATGTCAGTACACACATGTAAGTACATGTCAGTACACACATATAGTTTAGTATGCTATAAAGATCATAATTATCCTTTTGTTAGTGGTAAATATTATTTAAAGTTTTATTTACAGGTACCAAAGAGAAAAAATATATAACAGTACATCACATATAATCTACATCACACTGACTTCAATTTTTGATGTTTAGTTGTACTGTATAATGTAAATAAAAGGGAATTTGTGTTGGTGCACATGCAACTACAGTACCTACTTCAGTATGCAATACATTATGATATATGAACAATAAACTAATAGCCTACTATACCATGCATCGAGCATTGTTCAAGTATGCCTATATGCTATCTCAAGAAAACTTTTAATATTACATACAAAATGCTTTGGTTGAAAATAGCACGGCTACTGTACAAGTGTGAAACTATTTGTGGAAATTTATTTCAGAAACAATTGTGCTCAATACGCCTTTACTGTAGGCCTACTACATATCAAGCCTCAAAAATCTCTCCAACTGTCATTAAAAGGTGGACCTACCTACAATTAATTTATGAAAATTGAGGACGTAAATATATAGGAATATTTCACGTACCAACCAGTGAAAGTAAACTTGCGAAATGAGTAAAAGGCTTCAGAAGGAGATTATAGTAACAGAGTAAGAGATTAATTGCAGTGATCTAAGGGCAATATATGTTTAACTCAAAGGAAGGCTAAGAAACTTTAATGGACGGATGGGACGGAAACATAATGTACAACAAGTAACATTTGAAGACATTATTGACGGGTTTACCAGAAACAACGACTAGGATGTAAAGCCAAAACACTACGTTAACATGAAAATTGATTGAGAGAAGAACTGAAAATGGTCTTTTTCGAAGCAAGAACTCCGCTCCAATTCCAATACATCAAGCAGTCTTTCTCCCAATTTGCAGTCCATTGTAAACACCCAACATTGTTACTTATGAATGCCGAATGGCACGGCTATAGTACTGAGACATGCTACAGTGTATGATGCAATGAATAGATCAACAGAACCGAAAATCAGGAGGCCTTAGGTCCGAAACACGTACTCCGCAATTTATAACAAGTAGCCTACCGTTATTTATTTTCCATTAGATAAAAGTGGTCTGAACTCAGTATCGCCAGCACCGAACTTTTCAGTCTTGAGGTTTGTATGTTTATCAGTTAAAAAGGTTTGAAAATTGCATCATTAAAATGAAACGGAATCTTTAGGCTACCTGTACCTAAAATTAAACTCCGAGCAGTGCCTCTCTTACTACATGGTATCATTGCCGTTGGTTTCAAGACAATTATGTTACTATTACTGTAAGCCATTGTTTGTGAAACTTAAAGTTATGACTGTCGTTCATCTCTATATATACACTGTGGTTCTGCATACCATGAACAATTTACCAAATCAGCAATTAAGAGAAAATATACATTCGTACAATACAAGAAACAAAAAACATATTGATGTACCTTTTCAACGATTAACTAAGTCTTTAAAAAGTTACGACATAATAGGTTCCAAATGTTTCAACAAATTTTCTTTTTGTAAATTAGATTGTCCTATTGAAAAGACCAAGCCAAAACTGTATGAGTGGCTGGTCGATCATCCTTTTTATTCAATCGAGGAATTCTTTGAATTCAGTCAAAAACAAATAATATTGTAAACTTTGGCATTTCCTGATGTATCAAATTAATCATCTAGCTCCCTATATTAATAGCATTAGTAATAAGTATTAATTTTTGATTTTTCTCTGTAACAGTTGTAACAGGTAGTCATAAAACTGCAGTAAATATCTCTCTGTAAACCATATGTTTTCCTGTACTCTGTTTTTTTCTGTATTGGTACATTTTGATGGATTGGGTTTATTACCCTATTTATTTATATGGTATCTCCTGTCTATTGATTCATTACAAAACCTATGTAAAAGTAGTAATCCAAACTCTTGTATATAAATTTGTACCTACTTTGTAACTTGACGTTGTCTATTGCTTTTGTAAGCCTAACGACAATAAAATATTATTATTATTATTATTATCTGTTCCGCTTCACAATTGGCAAAGTTATTAAAGAACACGGCTACCAAAAAGTTGAAAAGTATATTTTGCAGTTACGACCTGTGTTTACTCTTCCACTTTAATATACGGCACAAATTTTATGACACCGTAGCAGAACAAATTTTTAAATAAAAATTCTTACTTATACAATATTCCAATTGCACTCTGCTCATACCACGATTACACTTTGCTCCCGCGTGACGTCGTGTCAGTCCTTAATATTTACGCTTATTAGCACCATTACTACTAGCCGTAACGAAGTAAGCCGTTGTGAATATAAAATAATTTAATACGTTTGTGGTTTTGTGCAAAGTCGTTGTTGATATTCTTACAAAAATGAGGAGAGGCTGTACCTGGCGACTTTAGCGATTCGCCACCAATCTTCGTGTCTCTTCCACGACGTATTAATCCATTTCCTTTACAAGCGTCATGTTGGCTGCTCTGTGATGAGGAAGCGGGTTTCGCCACAGGAGCGAATGTGCTTCGCCAAGTGAAAGTGTGCGACTAGCTCTTGTTGAACAGATTCCATAATACGAAATGCCAACATTGTTACTTTGACAAGAATCACATTTTGTCACCAGAAAGCTTTCAGTCAAGCTGATTGATCATATGATGCACTATAAGTGCCGGTACAGTCCTGGTCAGTGCTACCAATGCTAAAAAATATTTTATGGTAAATCTGTATTCAGAAAGTGCCAAATATATGCTAAAAGTTTTAGGAACATGTTAGGAAAAATGCTAACACTGAGAAATAAGCAATATAAAGGGAAAAACTGTTAATGAAAATCCGTCATAATGACAAAAAGTAATAAAGTAAATTCATGAACAATTACAATTTTCGCATTCCATGATTATAATTTTAATTTGTTCATTTGGAAGACACTTATTTTGTCTGACACCAACATTTGATAATTATTTATTGTGTATTAAGATTTTGGAGACGTCTATGGTCCAAGTGTTGACGATAAAATCAGTCATTAGGTCATACAAATAAAAGATTTAGATCCTCCTCCTTTGTACTTTCTGGTATATATGGAGCCGGTGATTCTTGTGCAGAAGATGTGCATGCCGTGGCGCAGACACGGAAGGGAAGGGGGCTAATGGGGCTGAAGCCTCCCCCCTCCAGCATCCCCCAAAGATTGTTTAATTTTACTATTTTTATTTTTTTAAACAAGTCGGCACTGGAAATTTGAAATAGTACACATCAGTGGTGACTCATGCTCAGTTTCGTTGGTGGGGCCCAGACAAAAATTTAGTACCCATTGTAATGGAATCAGTCTGAAGTGTTCATTATATAACCTCCATTTATATAACATCATTTAAACACGTTCGAAAGATATTAAATATGGTACCAGTAATTATGCAGTAATTAATATAATCCACGAAACACTGTAGCTAATAAAAATTTATACAAATGTGCAATAACTTTTATTTTATTTTATTACTGTTATTAACTTTTTTTTGGGGGGGGGGGCGGGGGGGTATGTGTTTTTAATATTGTAGTTGGTCTGGTCCCCAGCTCCGCTGGTTTTCCGTGTACTTTTGTGGGTGTCTGTGTTTATGCTGTGTTGACACAATTTATTGAAGAACTTGGGGGGGGGGGGGCTTGAGCCCGTTTTCTGGGAAACTATAGTTACTGTGCCGTTAGCTAAAGTCAAGTTATGATTTAACATGCCAGAAAACTTTCTTGGGTTTCCCGTAGCTGATATCAACGACCCTTAGTTAACTAAGAGGTAACTTCGCCTTCTGTCGAAACAAATAGTACCGTACATTTCAATCGATAACAGATGGAACTACTAACGAAAATCGCAATTACTTGAATTTTATCGATTATTAAGTGAAATCGAAGACGCGTCTTAGTTTGTATAGCTGTTACGAGTTTTCTGTTTCTGTTTTCAAAGGCAATGGGTGACAAGCGAGGAAAAATTTGATACTATTTGAGAAAAATCTTTTGACCGACCATATTTTAGAAAGGAAAGTAGTTATAGTAAATGAAAAGACAGATGGTTTGACTGTTTTGGAAAAACAACACACCTTGGAAGATGTCACAAAACTGCAATTCCTTAAACAGACAAGGAGAGGAAACGGTAAGGCCAGTCAGAGAGCTGTATTCTTTTTTAAGAAGAAAAACAGGACAAACAAAAACGAAGACGGGGATAGCAATAAAATCATACGTATTACTTCTGTTGTCAACATATATGTTTATGAATTTAAGTTTTCCTCTTCCCATTGTTCTGTGAATGTGAAATTACTTTTCACAACACAGATTGTTCACTTTACGTCCACCCAGCCACCTACCCGAGCACCACGTTATAATAATAATAATAATAAACACTAATCACTTGAAACATTGATTGATTGTAATGGCAATTGCATGGCAGAACTCTGTTGTGCTTAATTAAACGTTTTATTATGAGAGCATGGCTTTGTGATTCGGATGTGGAAAAGTTTTACACCCAGATCGGCGATCGCGGGAGATAATGTTGGCAACTCAATGTCGAGATGTCACTTGACCAATCGCGAGGGAGATGCAGCTAATGTATACGTCACCCGTTGTCAACATTATCTTTCGCGACCGCCGAGCGCGATGTAAAATTTAACCCGGAATGTTGTTTTCCACGTTTTTCCCCGTTTGACCCCGGCAATGTCATTGGTCGGTATTTTATTATTATTCTGAAACACATATGAAATTCGCCCTCATTACACAGATCAAATGGTTGTCATCTAACACGAAAAACGCGTTGTGGTCTTTCAACAGCGCCGAGTACAGCAAAGTTTTCTTCTTCTGAACAACTGTCTGAAGCATCAGAAGAAGAAGACTGTGTTGACGTCGATGATGAAATAATTTCCATTCTTCAGTTTCAAAAATTTAAAAATTGTGTTAAAATTATACGGAACCTAGTAATAAAAAGAAAAACATATAACTACTGTTAAATAACTTCTGGACTTGCGTTTGAAAGTCCACAAGCGCTACGTAGCGGATGTAGTTAAAACTAACGTTAACGTGTAGCTAACCCCAGGGGAATGCGCATTTATCTTTAACGGACAGGTAACTACGGCTGTGGCGGTAATTGTTATCTCGGAAATCGATTTTGTACTTAAGGTTCAGGTAAGCCACAGGTAACTATGACGGGGCAGGTAACTACTGTTTCGGAAATCGGCCATTGGAGGTGTTTGGATTGAAACTGAAGTTCACCTGCACTTCTCATGCTGAAGTTCGTACTTATTGTAGTTGTGCTTCTGTGTACTGACTGTGATATCAAATTCAAAATGAAGTGTAGGAACACATATGTGACTTCTTCCCCATTGAGAATGCACCAGAGACTGACTGTGATATCAAATTCAAAATGAACTGTGGGAACACACATGTGACTTCTTCCCCATTGAGAATGCACCAGGGAGACAACAGGGACCCTCCTGGCTTTTGCCTTATGGCCAGGTAAAAACTCTGGGAAAAACATTGGCTAGGAGCAGTTTCATGTGTATTTTACCTAACTATCACGTTCACTAATGAGGTCTGTGTTCTGACAGATCATTTATACAGTAAATGTGCACCTCTGTTCTTCTGACTGGCAAACCTGTCAATTACTCTGTTGTTGAAGTTTGGAATATCACTGATTTCCTCCTTGTGATTGGAACAAACAGCCAGTGAGTTCAGCCTTTCCTGACTCATACTGTTCCTGAGGAAGATGTTGATTTTTAAGGTGCTGAAACCGCGTTCTGCTTCTGCTATTGAAGTGATGTAGTTGGCGCAATTTGTAATGCTTTGTGCATAGGCCTATCAGTGAACGATTCTTCTAAGGAATGTTCCACAAATAAAGTAAACAGCTCATAAACCGATGTAATGCCTCTAAATGTATCATTGTGATAAATCACTGACAGCTCTTTTTTTCAATTTATCGTAGCAAATAAAAGGAATGTAGTTTAATGAAAAAGTATTGGCCAAAGTGGCTGGGAAATGTTCTCTAAAAGAAGCAAACATGGATCATTGATTTCGAAGCTGATAAATACATGAGAGTTTTGAAATCTTTCTTTCAGTTGGTTGGTCATAATGTCACACACTTCTTTGGCATGTCGAAACCGTTGAATGTTCTCTTGTGTTTCAGATAGGGCATTGGATTTGGTAACGGCATTTGCACCTTGCATGTGAACTGTGTTATAGAAAATATCAACGTGTTTCATTATATCACAGAAAAAAATTAGGAGGAACAAAAAGTGTGGATTGTGAATTAAATTTATTAAGGCAAATGCTTCTCTTACTGTAACATCATTCCAGGAATCCTCTTCCTCAATCTTTTCAAAACATACCAATAAGTGCAATTAGTTCTCTTTCTGACAGTATTTATAATGCAGGACTGGATGTTCCATCTAGTTGAAGAGACTGAAGGCATTATTTTGTTGCAGACTGTCTGTAACAAATCACTTCCCTTGGGAGATGAAGAAAAAAAAACTTTGTGAAACCAGTAAGGCACTTGACGTAGCTTTAGAGCCCTTAGGGGCCCAGATCGCCAGCCCAAAACTTTGCGAACCAATGAACAGGAGGGGAAAGAGAAATACCGGCCGCGGTGGCCGAGGGGACTGCGGCGCGCCAGTCACGGTCTGTACGGCCACTACGGTCGGGGGTTCGAATCCCCCCTCGGGCATGGATATTTGTGCCGTCCTTATTGTAAGTTAGTTCGTAAGTAGTTTGTAAGTTTAGGGACTGACGACCCCGTAGTTAAGTCCCATAAGCTATACAAACATTTGAACATTTTGAAAGAGATATAGCTCTGTGACGTCACTGCGACTGCAAGGGGAGTACGGGTCTCTCTCGCGGCAGTACGCACTTGGCTGTTCTGACGTTTTATGTAAACACAAGGTTGCAGTCCTGCTCCTGACGGAATTTGTTGTTGAAACTATTCAATTCAAATGTTCAAATGTTTGTATAGCTTATGGGACTTAACAACGGGGTCATCAGTCCCTAAACTCTACTTATAAACTACTTAATACTAAGGACGGCACAAATATCCATGCCCGAGGGGGGGATTCGAACCCCCGACTGTAGTGGCCGTGCAGACCGTGACTGGATCGCCGTTGAAACTATTGAAGAATTCAGTTTAACATGAGCTGTGTAATTCCCACCTCATGTTGTAGCCGTTCTTCTACAATAAAAAAACAGGGGTAAAAGTTAAGCAATAAGCCGTTATTGCAATTTGCTTAGTTTATGTTACATGTGCAGAGGATGCACCAAAATACGCAACAGAAACGTGTTTGTTTTCTTTTTCCCCTCTGAATATTTGGAACTTTTAATTCTTATAATGAAATGTGATTAACCTTTCAAAATATATGTGGCGAAAACGTTGACACTGTCCTACACTGCAGATCATCTTACCACGACGTCTTATTTCGCATGCACATTTGTTGGCTTCGCCATGTCAAAATAGCTGTCACTGTTCAACATAACTTGCACTATGGATGACTGTCAATACATTCACGATTTCAGGTGTAAGCTGTGCATTGTTACATTTGGCCAAAACAGGCAATATCGTTAAATGACTAAGAAGTACTCGATTAACTTTTTTCAGTTATGCCTAAAATGGGTAAATTCGTACATGCAGTTATTGAACGTACCGGTGATGAAGTAGTGCAATTTATGAATACACAATTGGACATAACAGACCATCCGTCAGCTTTGACTCATGATGTCATCAACATGCCGGAAAAACGGTATGCCGGCCGCGATGGCCGAGAGGACTAAGGCGCTCCAGTCACGGTCTGCACGGCCACTACGGTCGGGGTTCGAATCCCCCCTCGGGCATGGATATTTGTACCGTCCTAGTTCGTAAGTAGTTCATAAGTAGTTTGTAAGTTTAGGGACTGATGACCCCGTAGTTAAGTCCCATAGACTATACAAACATTTGAACATTTGAAAAACGGTATACAGGATATCTTAATACTTCTGTATTGTAGGTTAGATAATCAATAATCTGTAGATATCTCCGTAAATTACAGACGTTCGTAAATAATTCTGCTGTGTATGTGTGTGTGTGTGTGTGTGTGTGTGTGTGTGTGTGTGTGTGTGTGTGCGCGCGCGCGCGTTTTCTGATATAAACATGACAGTTAAACACTGAAAATACCATACTACTTCAAGTTTTTACACAGAAACTCCGTAGCATGACATAGTCATCCAATTCTTCGTATTTAGTTCTCAATGCACTGCAGTAAACACATGACAGAAATTCCATTACTTTACCATCTTTTATTCATTCAAATACTATACCAAAACTATCTACAATAATGGCAGTATTTCGTTGTCCAGTACAGTTTCATGTCAAGTAAATACAGCGTAGATGTCACAGAATTACGGGGTAGGACGGTACTCAAAAGGAGCATAGTGGTTTAACATTTTATTTGATGGCGTTTTAAGGAACTGCATCTTCCTAATGTAATTCCCCATTGTTGACACTTCCATTTTTCGACACACGTACGTTCTCAGATAAATGAACTTTATAGTGAGTGTAGAGGTTCGAACGCAAATTGAACTCGGAACTGCATTCCATACACTTTTGGAACGTTTTGTGCAAATCACTCATGTTCACCAAAAGACGCAACAACGAAATAAATAAGCAGTAACGAAGTTTAAACGGAGCGCTCATTGTGGCAGGAAAGAGCAGAATGAAATAGGGAGATATGTTGAAGCAACATGACGTAAGCTTCCGACACCTAAACGTCAGAACAGCCAAGTGCGCACTGCTACGAGATAGACTGAGTACGGGCTAGCCGCCGTTGGCCCACGGCTGTCGGCAAGGCTGCATAACATCCACCAGGTACATGCTAGCGGGCCCTCAGGCAAGCGAAACCATTTGATCGAGTCATTGTAAATTGAGTTACTATGTCGAGGAGATCAGTCACACTTCAACTGTTTGATACAATACTGCAAAAGTATATCACAAATTTTCTGGTGGGGACGGGGCCTTGTGGCCCTATAGAACGAGCCGCCCCTGGTACACATGAAATAAATCACAATGTAACTATAATTTGTCAATCACAAATGAACGTGACAATGGGTCGCCAACGTGATGCCACCACTGAGAACGTGTGCTGCTGTTAGGGTGAAAGCATAGTGGAGCGGCGAGTCAAGAGTCCGGCTGCGAGTCAAGCTGCACGGCTCATAAAAATGCACGCAGTCTAATGGGGCAACGCATATTGGGAGCGGCAAATGGGGCAACGCATAGTGGAGCGGCAAGCAGCACTGCTTGCAGCGCCGAGACGCTTGACTCTCTGATCAGGAATTCAGCCCCGATTTCTTTGCAGCGCTGCTCCAGCTGAGACGCGTTCCTCGCTACGTATTTTGCTGCGCCCTTAATTCACACGTAACATTTATTTAAAACAGGTATTATTGCTTAAAAGTTAATGAGTAATTACGCAATCTTATTTGTCAGTGTTAAGTATTTCATCAAATTTATCATATTTGTAGAGCAAATCTGTGAATAAACGAATTTATAATGAACTAACTTAAACCCATGGCTCCGCTCGCGTATTGGTTGATTATCATAGATAAGCTATCTTTCTGTAGTGTGCTAGGAGACTGGTTTTGAAGGATGAAATGAAATACAATACCTTCTTTAGAAACAAACATTTTCAGTCAACATTATCAGGAAAGGTAGTAGTGTAGATCAAATCACACGTAAAAATGCACTCGTTTCGGAGAATCCAATCACGAAATTCAGCAATAATGATTGTAATAATATAACAGATCGATCACTTGATGTGATGGGCGAAAAATGAAATCGATTTTTTTTAAAGAGATGTATTAAAATAAATTTCTTTTGCTTTATTTATTCTTATATTTCCTTATTCGTATGCTTATCCTTACAGAGGAAGAGCTGAAGACATTGTAGCAGGCATAGACCAAAGATATGGTCTGTGGCATCACATTTCGCTGTATGTAACCTCCTTGCTATAGAGTCCCAAACGTCATCGCAGGCCTTCAGTCCGAATTTTTTTATAATTTGACGACTTTCAACCACCATATCTTCCACCCCCTTATAGCTATTGGCACGGAACTGCAATGGTGTACAATGGGAGACTTTGGACAACAATTACACACAGACCATTCGTTTGCGTTCTGTAATTTTCGCTGCACAGCGAAATATTAACACACAAACACATGCAGAATTTTCTATACACAGATAACTTTCCATCCCAATAAAGTAAACGCTTTTATCATTATCAATCCTCAAGCAACAATGCAACCAATAAAACCATTTTCAAATAGTAAATATAATTTTAAAAGAGTAATTATTGTTCCGCATTTCGCGTTATATTCTTCAAATTGCTTAATATCTATAAAACCGTGCCTAAAACGTTCCTCAGGTATAAATTAGTAACTGTACAAATATATAAGTCTGTGGGTCTTGTCGTTCGGACGTGATACGCGTACACCAAACAGACATTCACATTAATATATATAGATAAATAGCTATCCGATCGCCATAAAACCGTGCCTAAAGCCTTCCCCAGGTAGACATTAGTGAATCTACAAATATTTAGCTCCTTATGTCTTGTAGTTCACCGAACAGACATTCACATTTATAGATATAGATTGGATGATGTTGTAGTCATAATTTTACCTTAAGACCACTTCAGTTCATTACCTTTATTCCTAAAACTAATATTACGTAAATGTTCGTTTGTAACTTCTGCGTTCTGCCTTGAGAATAATACGGAATTTCTTTTTTTCTTTTTTTTTTTTTTTTTTTTATTATCCAAACATGTTTCATCGCAGTTGCAGCATCTATGCACTTTTTTTTATTTCTTGTTATTACATGTTCAGGTATTCCTGTTGTCTATTATTATTATTAGTAGTAGTAATCATTTATTTTAATTTTTTTATTGTGCCCCGAGGAAATCTTAGAAAAACAGGAATTCATGAAGACATAAAAAAGAAGAAATAAATAAATAAAGGCCCACTGAAGAAGCTGCAACTGCAACGAAACATGTATGGGTAATGTAAAGAAGAAATATAGTGTTTTGGTCAAGGAAGAGCAATTCAATTACAAAACAACTTCTGTTAAAACAAACGTGCACCACAGGAGCTTGAACATCAATATGATGTTACCTAGTTGCTTGCACTTTCCTTATTCTAATAAGACACCGAAAAAAGCGTAACACCGCGGTGGAGTAGCCGAGTGGTCTAAGGCGCCTCGCTGCGGAGCGCACGGTTGCTCGCCGTCGGAGATTCGAGTCCTCCCTGGGGAATGGGTGTGTGTGCTGTCCTTAATTACTCATTAACTTTTAAGAAATAATACATGTTTTTAAAAAAATGTTACGTGTGAAGTAAGGGCACAGCAAAATACGTAGCGAGGAACGCGTCTCAGCTGGAGCAGTGCTGGAAAGAAATCGGGGCTGACAGAGTGTGTAGCGTCTCGGCGCTGCAAGCAGCCCTGCTTGCCGCTCCACTGTGTGTTGCCCCATTAGACAGCGAGCAATTTGAGAAGCCGCCCAGCTTGACTCGCAGCTAGACTCTTGACTCGCAGCTCCACTATGTTTTCACCCTTACTGTGAGCGGTTTTAATGCCGCCGCGACCAGCTTTGATGTTGCCGCTTTTCTTACTGCTAAGCCGGCCGAGGTGGCCGAGTTGTCTGCGGCGCGCCAGTCACAGTCAGCACGGCCACTACGGTCGGGGGTTCGAATCTCCCCTCGGGTATGGATATTTGTGCCGTTCTTAGTATTAGCTTGTTCATAAGTAGTTTGTAAATTTAGGAACTCATGACCCCCGTAGTTAAGTCCCATAAGCTCTACAAACATTTGAACATTTTGTTACTGCTAAGCTGAAGTTACGAGCTGATTGCTCATTTGCGGCGACCTGCTGCTTAGCATGTCAGCAAGGCCATAGAGTGGAATCTTATGAATAACAATAGAGTTAGTTTAGTTCAATTTTTAAACATAGAGTCTCGTTTACAGGTTTATATACCAACTAGCTCTGCCGATGATGAGGATATCAAAGAAATATATGAGGAGCTAAAGGAAATTATTCAGACAATTAAGGGAGAGGAGAACTTAATTGTGATGGGAGGCTGGAATTCGGTAGTAGGACAAGGAAGGGAAGGGAAGATAGTAGGTGAATATGGTCTGGGCAAAAGGAATGAAAGAGGAAGCCGCCTGGTAGAATTTTGCACGGAACATAATTTAGTTATAACAAACACCTGATTTAAGAATGTTCAAAATGTTCAAATGTTTGTTAAGCTTATGGGACTTAACTACGGGGTCATCAGTCCCTAAACTTACAAACTACTTATGAACTACTTACGAACTAGGACGGCACAAATATCCATGCCCGAGGGGGGATTCGAACCCCCGACCGTAGTGGCCGTGCTGACCGTGACTGGAGCGCCTCAGTCACCTCGGCCACCGCGGCCGGCGGTTTAAGAATCACAAAAGAAGGTTGTATACGTGGAAGAGACCAGGAGACACCGGGAGATACCAGATAGATTTTATGATGGTAAGACATAGATTTCGGAACCAGGTTTTAAACTGTAAGACATACCCAGGGGCAGATATAGACTCTGACAATAACTTGTTGGTTATGAACTGTAGGCTGAAACTAGAGAAACTACAAAAAGGTAGGAAAATAAGGAGATGTGACCTGGATAAATTGAAGGAAACTGAAGTTCTTAAGAATTTCAGATGGAGCTTTAGGCAACAATTGACAGAAACGGGGGAAAATAAAACAGTAGAAGAGGAATGGGTAGCATTGAGAGATGAAATAGTGAAGGCAGCGGAGGATAAAATAGGTAGGAAGATAAGACCTACAAAACATCCTCGGATATCACAGGAGATACTAAATTTAATCGATGAAAGGAGAAAATATAAAAATTCAGTAAATGAAACCGGAAAAGTGGAGTACAGACGACTAAGAAATGAGATTGACAGGAAGTGCAAAATGGCTAAGCAGGAGTGGCTAGAAAGCAAATGCAAGGATGTAGAAGAATGTATAATTAGGGGAAAAACAGATACAGCCTACAGGAAAATAAAAGAAACATTTGGAGATAAGAAAAACAGCTCTATGAATATCTAGGACTCTGATGAAAAACCAGTTCTCAGCAAAGAAGGGAAAGCTGAAAGGTGGAAAGAGTATATAGAGAGGCTCTATGAAGGAAATGAACTTAGCTGCGATATTGTAGAAAGGGGAGAAGAAGTAGATGAGGATGAAATAGGAGATACTATACTGAGAGATGAATTTGACAGAGCACTGAAAAACCTAAGTCGAAACAAGGCTCCTAGAGTAGATGATATTCCCTCAGAGCTACTGAAGTCTTTAGGAGAACCAGCCATGACAAAGTTATTTCACCTGGTGTATAAGATGTATGAGACAGGTGACTTTAAGAAAAGTGTTATAATCCCCATTCCAAAGAAAGCAGGCGCAGTCAGGTGTGAAAACTACAGAACCTTCAGTTCAATAAGTAATGGTTGCAGAATATTAACACGAATTATTTACAGAAGGATTGAAAAGCTGGTAGAAGCCGACCTCGGGGAAGATCAGTTTGGGTTTAAGAGAAATGTAGGAACTCGGGAGGCAATACTCACTTTACGGCTTATCCTAGAAGATTTTGACAATGTTGATTGGAATAAACTCTTACAAGTTCTGAAGCAAGCAGGTGTAAAATATAGGGAGCGTAAGGTTATTTACAACTTGTACAAAAACCAGACAGCGGTTGTCAGAGTTGAAGGGCATGAAAGGGATGCAGTAGTTGGAAATGGAGTAAGACAGGGTTGTAGCCTTTCTACAATGATATTCAATTTGTACATTGAGCAAGCTATAAAGGAAAGCAAGGAGAAATTTGGTGAAGGAATTAAAGTTCAGGGGGAAGAATTAAAAACATTGCGTTTTGCCGAACGAAGCAATAAAGGAGGTAGATGAGTTTTGTTACTTGGGCAGGAAAATAACAAATGATGGTCGCAGTACAGAGGATATAAAAGGCAGAATGGCAATGGGTAGAAAAGCGTTCTTGAAAAAGAGAAATTTGTTAACATCGAATATTGATTTAAGCCTAAGGAAGTCCTTTCTGAAGGCATTTGTATGGAGTGTTGCCTTGTACGGGAATGAAACATGGGCGATAAACAGTGCGGACAGGAAGAGGATTGAGGGTTTTGAAATGTGGTGCTACAGAAGAATGCTGAAGATTAGGTGGGTGGATCGCTTAACTAATGAGGAGGTACTGAACAGAATTGGGGAGAAAAGAAATTTTTGGCATACCTTGACTAAAAGAAGGGATATATTGGTAGGGCACATTCTTTGACATCAAGGAAGTGTGAATTTAGCGTTGGAGAGATGTGTGTGGGGTAAAAACCGCAGAGGAAGACCAAGAGATGGATACAGTAAGCAGATTCAAACAGATATAGGTTGCCGTTCTTATGTGGAGATGAAGAGGCTTGCTCAGGATAGGGTATTGTGGAGAGCTGCATCAAACCAGTCTCTGTACTGAAGACCACAACAACAACGACAGAATCTCATATCAGTTACACTGTAAAGACCTTTCTCTCTGGCTAGTAACATAGAAGCTGCTCAATTATTTTACTAGCTGATTATATACACTTCATTTCCATCACATTGCTCCTATTCTAATTTTAAATTAATGCGAACCTACTCATTTTATTTCTTGTGCAATGGTTTTTCTAGTATAATTGTTTAAATTATGAAAAATCTAAACATAAGTCATTGGTTAAGAAATTCAATATACTTAAAAAAAATACCCCTCCCCCAGTACCAAATCCTGGCTGCACCACTGTGTGGATGCATATGCTCGTTTGTTCGTAACTATCAGAAGCAAGTTCCAGGACACTGTAAAAAAATGACGGCATTTTTCACACTTTTCAATCCAAAACTTATGTATAAAATGGCTTTTAATGTAAACGTTGACAAACTATGTTGAGTTCATTTTTAACAAATTAACTTGGCTGAATACAGGTTCTATGTCCACGCTATAATGTGATAAAGTTAATAATTTTGTTGCAAATTCAGCTCTGAAAAGGGATTTTTTCCCAGCAGCGCCTTTGTAGCGCAGAACTTTGCACCAAAATACATCAGTGGTCAAAGTACACTCCGATTGTATATGGACAATGTTTCGCCATTGATATAAGAGTTCGTCAGTTACTGTCGCATTCATTTTAAATCACTTCGCTGTTTCGATGATTGATAGTTTAAAGGCTTTCAGAGTTTCTTGCACAGAGAACATTGGATTTTTTTTTCAACTTTAAAGTTTGTAGTCAATCTCGTTTATTCGTTGACACGTTTAAAAATACTGTTTAATGTTTTGTGACTTAAACTGGGCCTGCTCACACCCCGCTGCAAACTCTACCCTCATTCTCCGCTAGGTGGCAATTTCTGGCTCTCACGAATTATTTGTATGTAGAGATTTGACTCTTTCCAATGACGACGAATGACGTGGGCTGTTCGGAAAGTATCATATTATGACACTAGATTGCAAATTGCAAGTCATTGAAGCAGTGTGGCATCATATTGGAACCTAAAAGAGTCACTTATAAGACCAGCGGCGCAGACAGGGGGGAGGAGGGGTGTCTAATGGGGCTGAAGCCCCCTCCCCAGCACTTCCCAAAGGTTTTTCAATTTTATTATGTTTTATTGTTTTCATTTTTTATTTTTTTGAAACAGGTCGACACCGGACATTTGAAATAGTACACATGTAATAAAATCACAATGTACCTATGATTTGCCAAGCACAAGTGAACGTGAAAATGGGTCGCCAATGTGGTGCCGCCGCTGAGAACGTGTGCTGCTGTTATTGTAAGTGGGTTTATAGTGCTATGCTAAAGTTATAAGGCGATTGTTCATATGCGGTGACCCTAATTAGTCAGCGCCGCCACCGAGTGGAATCATATGAATAACAATAGTGTTATTTTAGTTCAATTTTTACACATAGTCTTATGTGCATTAAATTGTAAAGACCTTTCTCTTTGGCTAGTAAAATAGAAGTGCTTAACAATTTTACTCCATTTCCACAACATTCCTCCTCTTCCACTTTCAAATTAATGCTGTAGTTTGCCCTCGCTTTCAGCCATTCGCAATAACTGTGTGGCAAAGACACATTTCCTGATATTACAAGGCCATCTCAGTCAATCATCCAGACTGTTGCCCCTCAACTACTGAAAAGGCTGCTGCCCCTCTTCAGGAATCGCATATTTGTCTGGCTCCTCCACAGATACCCCTCCGCTGTGGTTGCGCCTACGGCACGGCTATCTGTATCATTGAGGCACGCAAACCACCCCCACCTTGGCAATGTATGTGGTTCATGGGGATGGAATAAAACTATAAATAAAAAACAATAATTAGGGCAACCGACTGTGTAAATGTTTTCATTCGGTTGCTCCCAGCGACTGATTTCACTCAGAAAAAGGAATGAGTAGACCAACCGAAAGTGCAGATTTTTTTTCATTCAGTTGCTCCTACCTACTGTTTTCGCCCAAACAACGAATTAATAGTGTAACCAACTGCATCGATTATTTCCATCACTACCCCATACTTCCAGTCATTGTGTCGGTTTTCTTGACCGGAGCCTCTACCTTTCATTCAAGTAGCTCCTTATTTGGCCTCACTAATGCTGAGTGCGGCGCGCTTGCGAACAGCGCGTGATAGACCCGAACAATGACCCATCAAAGTAGTAGCGAAGCTCAAGAGTGCTTAGCTTCCATGATCTATCGGAAATAGGTCTCACAAGGGCTGAGTGCACCCTGCTTACAACCAACGCGTGGTAGACCCATGCAAGTAGTAGTCAAGCCAAACAGTGTTTAAATTCCATGAGCTATCGGTAACCGGGCCTCACAAGGGCTGCGTGCACCCTGCTTACAACCAACGCGTGGTAGACCCATGCAAGTAGTAGTCAAGCCAAACAGTGTTTAAATTCCATGAGCTATAAGGAACCGGGCCTCACAAGGGTTGAGTGCACCCTGCTACAACCAACGCGTGGTAGACCCATGCAAGTAGTAGTCAAGCCAAACAGTGTTTAAATTCCATGAGCTATAAGGAACCGGGCCTCACAAGGGTTGAGTGCACCCTGCTACAACCAACGCGTGGTAGACCCATGCAAGTGGTAGTCAAGCCAAACAGTGTAAAAATCCATGTGCTATCGGGAACTGGGCCTCATAAGGGCTGAGTGAAACCTGCTTGCAACCAATGCATGGTAGACCCATGCAAGCGGTAGTCAGGCCAAACAGTGTTTAAATTCTATGAGCTATCGAGAACTGGGCCTCACAATGGCTGAGTGCACCCTGCTTGTAACCAACGCGTGGTAGACCCAATACAAGTGGTAGTTAAGCCAAACAGTGTAAAAATCCATGAGGTATCGGGAATTGGACCTCATATGGGCTGGTGCACCCTGCTTGCAACCAACGCATGGTAGACCCATGCAAGTGGTAGTCAAGCCAAACAGTGTTTAAATTCCATGAGCTATTAGGAACCGGGCCTCACAAGGGTTGAGTGCACCCTGCTTACAACCAACGCGTGGTAGACCCATGCAAGTAGTAGTCAAGCCAAACAGTGTTTAAATTCCATGAGCTATCGGTAACCGGGCCTCACAAGGGCTGCGTGCACCCTGCTTACAACCAACGCGTGGTAGACCCATGCAAGTAGTAGTCAAGCCAAACAGTGTTTAAATTCCATGAGCTATAAGGAACCGGGCCTCACAAGGGTTGAGTGCACCCTGCTACAACTAACGCGTGGTAGACCCATGCAAGTGGTAGTCAAGCCAAACAGTGTAAAAATCCATGTGCTATCGGGAACTGGGCCTCATAAGGGCTGAGTGAAACCTGCTTGCAACCAATGCATGGTAGACCCATGCAAGCGGTAGTCAGGCCAAACAGTGTTTAAATTCCATGAGCTATCGAGAACTGGGCCTCACAATGGCTGAGTGCACCCTGCTTGTAACCCACGCGTGGTAGACCCAATACAAGTGGTAGTTAAGCCAAACAGTGTAAAAATCCATGAGGTATCGGGAATTGGACCTCATATGGGCTGGTGCACCCTGCTTGCAACCAACGCATGGTAGACCCATGCAAGTGGTAGTCAAGCCAAACAGTGTTTAAATTCCATGAGCTATTAGGAACCGGGCCTCACAAGGGTTGAGTGCACCCTGCTTACAACCAACGCGTGGTAGACCCATGCAAGTAGTAGTCAAGCCAAACAGTGTTTAAATTCCATGAGCTATAAGGAACCGGGCCTCACAAGGGTTGAGTGCACCCTGCTACAACCAACGCGTGGTAGACCCATGCAAGTAGTAGTCAAGCCAAACAGTGTAAAAATCCATGTGCTATCGGGAACTGGGCCTCATAAGGGCTGAGTGAAACCTGCTTGCAACCAATGAATGGTAGACCCATGCAAGCGGTAGTCAGGCCAAACAGTGTTTAAATTCCATGAGCTATCGAGAACTGGGCCTCACAATGGCTCAGTGCACCCTGCTTGTAACCAACGCGTGGTAGACCCAATACAAGTGGTAGTTAAGCCAAACAGTGTAAAAATCCATGAGGTATCGGGAATTGGACCTCATATGGGTTGGTGCACCCTGCTTGCAACCAACGCATGGTAGACCCATGCAAGTGGTAGTCAAGCCAAACAGTGTTTAAATTCCATGAGCTATTAGGAACCGGGCCTCACAAGGGTTGAGTGCACCCTGCTTACAACCAACGCGTGGTAGACCCATGCAAGTAGTAGTCAAGCCAAACAGTGTTTAAATTCCATGAGCTATCGGTAACCGGGCCTCACAAGGGCTGCGTGCACCCTGCTTACAACCAACGCGTGGTAGACCCATGCAAGTAGTAGTCAAGCCAAACAGTGTTTAAATTCCATGAGCTATAAGGAACCGGGCCTCACAAGGGTTGAGTGCACCCTGCTACAACCAACGCGTGGTAGACCCATGCAAGTGGTAGTCAAGCCAAACAGTGTTTAAATTCCATGAGCTATTAGGAACCGGGCCTCACAAGGGTTGAGTGCACCCTGCTTACAACCAACGCGTGGTAGACCCATGCAAGTAGTAGTCAAGCCAAACAGTGTTTAAATTCCATGAGCTATCGGTAACCGGGCCTCACAAGGGTTGCGTGCACCCTGCTTACAACCAACGCGTGGTAGACCCATGCAAGTAGTAGTCAAGCCAAACAGTGTTTAAATTCCATGAGCTATCGGGAACCGGGCCTCACAAGGGCTGAGTGCCCACCCTTGTCAACAGTGCGTGGTAGACCCGATCGGTGATCCATCCGAGTGTTAACCAAGCCCGATAGTACTTAACTTCGATGATCCATCGTGAAAGGATCATCACTGCAGCTTGGATGTTGGCCGAGAGACATGATTTTCTGGAACAAAACTATAAACAGATATTTCTCTCAGTTTGAAGCCTAGCCTGAGGCTGTGTTCCTATTTATCCGTATAGGCCTAGTATTTTGTAGAAGCTTAGTTACATACTGATTATTGCATTCTTATCACAAGCGAATTCTACATTTTATGTTGATATATGTCTTTCTGGAGAGGGTTGGGGGCGCTCATCAAAATGGTGTGCCCCTTCCGTCTAGGGAAAGAGAAATGCGGGGCGTGAGAGGGGGGGGGGGGGTTAATAAACCGTCGTGCCCCGAGAGCGAGTTAGTTTGCTGCGCCACAGGACGGCACGAGCTGTTATTAGCACAAGTTCATGTTCACGTCTGCCGCAGGAGTTATACGCGGAGGACTGGAGGCAGAGCCGTCGCAAGGCCAAGTGCCGCCCCGTGCGAGCTGCTAAATAGATAGTTATGTATTTTGTAACTTATCTATCGTTATAGGAAACAGAATACTATATTTATGTCTGCAAGCTTATTCAAAATGTTCAAATGTTTGTTAAGCTTATGGGACTGAACTACGGGGTCATCAGTCCCTAAACTTACAAACTACTTATGAACTACTTACAAACTAGGACGGCAGAAATATCCATGCCCGAGGGGGGATTCGAACCCCCGACCGTAGTGTCCGTGTTGACCGTGACTGGAGCGCCTCAGTCACCTCGGCCACCGCGGCCGGCGCAAGCTTATTAATTCAGTATTTACTTATGCTTGTTGCGCCTAGTGTACGGCCAAAAATGTGATTTCTTTCTCCGATTTACAGGAACAGTGCACTTTCGCCTATGTGCAAGTTATTGCTTGCACTGAGGCTTGATCTTGGCAGTATGTTCTCGTACTTGGAGCTAAGCACTTTTGTTGTCCTATATGTTCCATGAACAGCATTGAATTCATTTGCCACATACGACCGTGTCGCTTCCGTTTCCTTCCATCTCTAAGCATCGTTTGTTTTACATTCCAGTGGGTTCTTATTTTTCTTTATTAAGGACACAACACTCTCGCACTCACTTCTTGTAAAATTCAAGCTTCTTTCACGTCTGTTTTCCATAGCACCAAATAACAACTGTCTGCTAACCTCTTCCCTGCTAGTCAAATATAGCGAACAGCCGTTTATTCCGACGGAACTTTCATTTGTTTCTATTGCCAACATAGTCGAAATATATCGTCCCTTCTCGTTTTCTCCAGGTTAGCAAACGAGCGATGTATCTGGCGATGACAAACGCAATACACTTAACGAACACATTTAACTGGACGTTAAAGGCATCGTCTAGTTTACTAACGAGAACATTAACGAGAGATGGACGAACCGGTCCTAATTTTATAACTGAATCGGAATTGGAACTTTCTTATGGCTGCTGAAAAGACTCCATTCGTCTTCCAGAATATTAAAAATATACCACAAAATCTTACGCCTTCTTCTAAAAACTGATAGTTATGGGGGCTTTTGTTCTGTGTCGATCGCAGTCAAAGACCTTCCTATGCAACATCCTCAGAAAAAGTGGGCCACTTGCACGGTTCCACCGACAGCCGCGCAGCAACAGGTGTGCCTGGATGACTGGCCCCTGTTCAAGATATTTCCGTGTGACGCAGTAAGGCGACGCCTCTTGCATGCTCGGCTACATTTAAACTTGCCAAACACGCCCGGTTACCTGCGCCACGTTTCGGGTCGGGCAACTGTAACGCTCCCGGTTCGAATCCGTCCGGCAGATTAAAAACGTGGGTCTGTGTGCCAGCCAGCCTGAGTGCGGTGTTTATGCGGTTTTCCACATTTCTTGGAGAATGAGGGCTCGTTTCCCTGCTCCGTCTCAGTTGCACTTCGTCGGCAGTTGTCGCGCAAACATTTTCTACACATTCACACTCTCCATGATTTTTGTACACTGTTCGTAGACACTGGGATACACAGTTCCCATTACGCCAGTTGCCGACTATAGTGACCATTTACCCTCTGTTACGATAACTTGCGTCAACTTTACCGCACATAGTAAATTTTACGAATCAAAAATTTTCAAAGGTTTGCTAAGCTTAAGGGGTCATCAGTCTCAAAACTCACAAATTACGTATGAACTACCTTACACTAAAGACGACACAATCATCCATGCCCGAGGTGGGATTCTAACCCCCGACGGGCAGCGACCACGCGCATCGGAGCATAACGCCTCAATGCGCTTGGCCACTCCGCTGCGGCTTTACGAATCGAATCGTAGTGTTATACACTGACTTAAAAAATATTCAAAAGAGTTTAACAAGTTTGTTCGTGTGGTCATCTTCCGCGGCAAGTACAGAAATATTTGTTTTCGAAAACGAAACAACCGTTTTCTATCTGCAATTCTTTTATTTCCTCCATACGCGTTTCGCCCTTTATTTTAGTGCATCATCCGTGGATTCTATAAGTGGAAATTACATTTTTGCTTACTGATGTCGTCTCAACATATTACAAACAAACAGTTCACTTCGTTTTAATGAAAATAATGTAGGTCAATCACATTTTATAGTTTCACGATTTTTATGGTGTTCTTCCCACCTGGTCGCTGGATGAATTCACACACCTTCGTCACATTTTGCGTATTTTCTTCATTTTATCACTCACTATTTAAATGTTTACTATTTCACAGGCTTGAAGGGGGGAACCTCGTTGGAATCTCGTTTAGGAATTCGCTTGTTTGCATGTTTTGCCCACTTAACTGAGAATGTACATGGATCGAATTTTGTGTGTGTGTGTGTGTGTGTGTGTGTGTGTGTGGGTGTGTGTGTGTACGAAACAGATGGTGTGTGTGTGTGTGTGTGTGTGTAATCTCCAAAAATTGAAGTTTTTGTATTTTGATGATTTAGGCGTTTATTTAGATATTTTTTGTAGGGAGTGTTAAAGGGAAAGTAAAGGCCTGCCGCGGTGGCCGAGGGGACTGCGGCGCGGAAGTCACGGTCTGCACGGCCACTACGGTCGGGGGTTCGAACCCTCCTCGGACATGGATATTTGTGCCGTCCTTAGTGTTAGCTAGTTCATAAGTAGTTTGTAAGTTTAGGGACTGATGACCACGTAGTGGTCAGCTATACAAACATTTGAACATTTGAAAGTGAAGAGAATGGGCCTTTTCGTATTTGATCTATTAATATGAGCAGTGAGTTGTTTGGTATATGTACATGGTCATTAGATAGCATTTTGTTTTCTGCATTGGTTTGTAAGATGTATTAATTTTCCTGCAATGTTTGAAGGTGATTTCTGTTGTTTATTATGATTAGTTTCATGTCTCCTTCTCTGGATGTTGGTTTATGGTTGTGTGTTCTTACGTATTCTGGAAATGTGGAATGATTTGTTCCATACTTTTAGGCTCTAATGTGTTCTTTATATGTGATATCAAAAGTTCTGCTTGTTTGCTCTATGTATCTCCCATCACAATTGTTACTTTTCATTCGGTATATTCCAGCATTTTGGTATATATCTGTGTCTTTTGTTAGCTTCGGCGTGTATTTTTGGATAGACGTCTGTTGTGTATTATATGTTGTATTCCCCTATCGGTTGATTATTTTATGTGTGAGTTTGTCTGTATATCAGTGTATACCATATTGTCTTTCTCTTATATTTTTTTGGTTATTCTGGGTTGTTATGGTATTTGGTGTTTGTGATTGCGAGTGGTCCTGTTTACGGTGTGTGTGATTTGTAAACAAGAACTGATGGCTATCGCCGAGGAGAAAAAATGCGAATGTTATGGACAAAATAGTTTTAAGAATGCTGCCATACCACTGTGAACCGATCGCCATTGTTCTCATCACAGATTAACAATTATGTCGCAAAAAAAAAAAAAAAAAAAAAAAAAAAAAAAAAAAAAAAAAAAAAAAATTAATAAATAAATAAATAAATAAAATAAAATAAAAAATTTAAAAAAAATAAAAAATAAAAATTGCATAAAGTGAAAGTACTTCTGGTTGAAACAATCACTCAAGGAACGCCCGATAGGTGGAAGAAATGAGTGTAGCAAACTAAAGTGCTTGTGTCATAGGGAGCAGAAAAAAAAGGAGTGCTTAATTGTGTCCTTGTATACGTGGAAGAGACCAGAAGACACTGGAAGGTACCAGATTGACTTTATAATGGTAAGGAATAGATTTAGAAACCAGGTTTTAAACTGTATGACCTATCCAGGGGACGATATATACTCTGACCATAACTCATTGGTTATGAGCTGCAGATTAAAACTTAAGAGACTGCAGAAAGGTAGAAACGTTAGGAGATGGAACCTGGACAAATTTAAGGAACCAGAGGTGGTTGAGAGTTTCAGAGGGAGCATTAGGCAAGGACTGGTTGAAACGGGGGAAAGTAATACAGTAGAAGAAGAATGGGTAGCTCTGAGAGATAGGGTAGTGAAGGCAGCAGAAGACCATATAGATAGAAGAACAAGGCCTAATAGAAATCCCTGGATAACACAGGATAAACTGAAGTTAATTGATTAGAGGAGAAAATATAAAAATTCAGCAAGTGATACAGGAAAAGGGGAGTACAAACGTCTGAAAAATGAGATTGACAGGAAGTGCAGACTGGCTAAGCAGGAGTGGCTAGAGGACAAATGCAGAACCGTAGAATAATGCATAACTAGGGGAAAGATAGATACCGCCTACAGGAAAATAAAAGAGATATTTGGAGACCACAAAAACAGCTGTATGAATATCAAGAACTCAGACGGAAAACCAGTACTATGCAAAGAACTGAACTGTGCAAGGAATATATAGAGGGCCTACACAAAGGAAATAAACTTGAAGGCAGTATTCTAGAAATGGAAGATGAAGTGAAGGAAGATGAGATAGGCGATATGAAACTGCGAGAAGAATTTGACAGAGCGCTGAAGGACTTGAGTCGAGTCAAGGCCCCTGGAGTAGATGATATTCCGTCTGAACTGCTGATATCGTTGGGAGAGCCAGTCGTGAAAAAATTGTATCACCTGGAATGCAAGATGTATGAGACAGGGGAAATACCCTCCGACTTCAAGAAGAATATCATAATTCCAATCCCAAAGAAATCAGGTGCGGACAAGTGTGAAAATTACAGAACTATCAGTTTAATAAGTCATGGGTGTAAAATACTAACACGAATTATTTACAGACGAATGGAAAAACTTGTGGAATCCAACCTCGGGGAAAATCACTTTGTATTTAGGTAACATGTAGGAACACGGGAGGCAATACTCACATTACGACTTATCTTAGGAGTTAGGCTAAGGAAAGGCAAACCTACGTTTTTAGCGTTTTTAGATTTGGAGAAAGCTTTTGACAATGTCGACTGGAATACCTCTTTCAGATTATGAAGGTAGCAGGGGTAAAATATAGGGAGCGAAGAGTTATATTCAACCTATACAAAAACCAGACAGCAGTTATTAGAGTCGAAGGGCAAGAAAGGGACGCAGAGGTTGGGAACGGAGTAAGACAGGGTTGTACCCTTTCCCCAATGTTGTTCAATCTGTACATTGAGTAAGCAGTGAAGGAATGCAAGGAATAATTTGGAGAGGGAATTAAAGTTCAGGGAGAAGAAATAAAAACTTTGGTGTTTGCTGATGACAGTAAGTTTGTTCAAATGTTCAAATGTTTGTAAAGTCTATGGGACTTAACTACGGGGTCATCAGTCCCTAAACTTACAAACTACTTATGAACTACTTACGAACTAGGACGGCACAAATATCCATGCCCGAGGGGGGTTTCGAACCCCCGACCGTAGTGGCCGTGCAGACCGTGATTGGAGCGCCTTAGTCTCCTCGGCTACCGCGGCCGGCAGTAAGTTTGTCAGAGACTGCAAAGGATCTGAAAGAGTAATTGAATGGAATGGACAGTGTCTTCAAAGGAAGATACAAGATGAAGATTAATAAGAGTAAAACGAGAGTAATGAAATGTAATGTCAGAAAATCAGGCGTTGCAAACGGAATCAGATTAGGTAATGAGACAATAAAAGTGGTAGATGAGTTTTGTTGTTTGATAGAAAAATAATTTCTGTTGGCCGAAGTAGAGAAGATAAAATGCAGAATGACTATGGGATGAAAATCGTTTATAAAGAAGCGAAACTTGTTAACATCCAATATTAACTTAAATGTTAGGAAGCCCTTTCTGAAAGAATTTGTCTGGAGTGTAGAATTGTATGGGAGTGAAACGTGGACGATAAGGAGTTAAGACAAAAAGATGATATAAGCTTTTGAAATGTGATGCTACAGACGAATGATGAAGAACAGATGGGTAGATCACGTAACTAATGAGGAGGTGCTTAACCGAATTGAGGAGAAAAGGAGTTTCTGGCATATCGTGACCAAGAGAAGGAATAGATTGGTAGGACACATTCTGAGTCATCAATGAATCGTCAACTTAGCATTAGAAGGAAGTGCGTGGGGTAACAATCGTAGAGGGAGACGGAGGGACGAATACAGTAAGCAGATTCAAAGTGATGTAGGTTGCCGAACATTTTCTCAGATGAGGAGTTGTAAGCTACGGACTGATGACCACGCAGGTTGGCCCGATAGATTTACAGACATTTGAACAGGTTTCATTCTCATTACAATTCGTCGGTTCCGATTTTTTACTCATGCCATGCGTCTTGCTATTGAGAGACCCTACTTTTCGTTGGCCCCCACCCCAAATGTACATATGACACGCAGAGAACTACGGCTTGGGTAGGGTGGCACAGCCTCTGGCAGTGTTTACTCGCACTGTCTCGATTCGGCGATTAGACAGTAGGTTCCTGTTTCCATACTGGGTGTCTCACGAAAGACGTCCGCGAGGTACACGCGGAGACCACGGCCCCTGTGGACCGCCACCGCTTCCGCCGGACAACGCCGCATGCACTAATTAAGCATAAACAACTTTGCCATCTGATTATCTTCAGCTTACCTTTCTTTACAGCAGGTGCTCAAAACGGTGTCTCTCTGTGGAAAGAGCAACCTAACATCTCCTGAACACATTTCCAAACACTCGACGAATTTTGGCTGCCGAAATGTGGTAAATGTGTAGCCGTATCCTGTCTTTCAACTCTTCGAGTGTGTGGTGATTGCTTACACATATTTCCTCTTTTAACATTCCCCAAAGATAAATGTCACACGGATTTAGATCTGGAAAACGAGGAGACCAGTCAACTACCCTGTCATCAAAAACGCTTCGTATTGCTGCCAAAGAAGCAGTGGTAGTGTGTGGCCTTGCATTCTCCTGCATGAAATAACCTTACATCTTTTCGTTGGCTGAAAGTTCTCGAAAAAATAGGACGAAGAATAACTTTCACATACTTGTCAGAATTTATTGTTTCGTGGAAAAAGATTGGTCCAGTAATTCGCCCTGCACTAATTGCACACCACACTCCAGTTTTCACGTCATGTAGAGGTTGTTGATGTAATTCGTGAGGATTTTCCGAGCTCCAACGTCGATTGTTCTGAGAATTAACGCACCCTGACAAATGCATCCGCCGCGGTGGAGTAGCCGAGCGGTCTAAAGCTCTCGCTGCGGAGCGCGCGGTTGCTCGCCGTGGAGGTTCGAGTCCTCCCTGGGGCAAGGGTGTGTGTGTGTTTGTCCGTAGGTTAGTTTACCTAGGTTTAAGTAGTTTGTAAGCTACGGACTGATGACCACGCAGTTTGGTCCGATAGATTTACAAACATTTGAACATTTTAGAAAAAATGCAGCCATGCTTCAACAAAAATGAGGATTAACTTCCCCATCGCGCTAAAACAGCCAGTCACAATAACGACGTCGAGCAGCAGTACCTGAGTTTATGAGTTCATGTTTGTAAATGTTCAAATGTTTGTAGAGCTTATGGGACTTAACTGCGGGGCATCAGTTTCTAAACTTACAAACTACTTATGAACTAGCTTATACTAAAGACGGCACAAACATCCATGCCCGAGGGGGGATTCGAACCCCCGACCGCAGCGGCCGTGCAGACCGTGACTGGCACGCAGCAGACCGCTTGGTCACCGCGGCCGCCTGTGAGTTCATGCACCACCGTTATTCAAATGTTCAAATGTCTGTAAATCTATCGGACCAAACTACGTGGTCATCAGTCCGTAGCTTACAAACTACTTAAACCTAGGTAAACTAACCTACGGACAAACACACGCACCCATGCCGCAGGGAGGACTCGAACCTCCACGGCGAGCAACCGCGCGCTCCGCAGCGAGGTGCTTTAGACCGCTCGGCTACTCCACCGCGGCCCACCGTTATTTTGTACGTCTTCAATTTCAGTTTGCATGCAGCTCTGTGAACAGATACTCCTGACACACCTGAGTGCCAAACGGCCCAGAGATTTTCTCAGATTTTTTCTTAGTCTTTCCTCTGTCTCATCTAATTTATTTTCGGTTAAAACACTACCTTCTCTAGGCCTTCATTTGCCTAACACAGATCTATCCTGTTGAAATTTCTTCACAAATCTACGAACCGTCGATTCATTGGGAACATGCACACCGAGAAATTTCCGTATGAATTCAAGCCGACATTTCACATAGGATTCTGTTTTTGCACAGTTCAACACAAAAAACACTCTTTGATCCTTCGTGTATACCACGGCGTATGGAAACTCAATAGCAAAATCTAAACAGAACACCCAAATACTCAGTGACACAGTAAAGGTACGTTGACACTGGCCACAAACAAAGGTGCCATTTGACTTTCGCCACGGAAAATGCTAGTGTCAATTGCAAATATTTGGGTGGCGCCACTCAACTGTCGCAACTCGAAAAAGTGTAGGTCATTTGAACTTTGTGGCGCCATTTCTCAGAATCAAACCAAACCGCCACCATGTTTATTTGAAGGCTATTGCCCTATTTGGTGTTTTCGTATATTTATGGCTACGTTTTACAAACAATTTTAATTGCTCATCAAGTTAAAGATCATTCCAAAATATGTGCTTTTAAGTATGATTTGTTGGGTAACAGTGATAGTTAGACATCGGAATGCAGGACAAAGTTTTCATGAGCATACTGTAGTCAATTTGCGTATTTTATTATGTTCTTATAGAGTGTATGCTTAATATTCGTGTATGACTAAACAGGTGTTATTGAGTGATTACTGAAAGGAGATTTGTAGGTACATAACAGACTATTTAATTCTACAAATGCGGAAAATAAGTGTGGTGCTGGCAGTGTATTCAGATTCTGAAATTGGAATTTTCATTTCTCATAAACACTTGCCACGTGGATTTTAGAAAGAAAGTGACAAGGTTCATGTTGTAATTTCTGACTGAGTGTATCTGTTAATTAAAGGAATGAACTGTATTACAGTAACTGTCAGTGGAATTGTACAAAGCATAATCTCAAAATCGATATAAATTAAAAAGTCGTCATATTTAACTGTTGGGCAAGTGTAGCTAGCTATATTAGGTTTCAAATAAGCGTCCATTACATTGTAAATATCATCCAGAACATTTCATCAGAACACTGAACTTGTTTTGATGACAAGATATCAAGTTTGAAGAGATGACAGGTAATGGCCAGGTGTCAAATATCACAGTGACACTTATTGTATCACTTGATCAAGTAGTGTGTTTGTAATGTTGTAATGTTGCTTGATAAGCAGATCCCAATCGAAATTTACTTTTTTTATTCGTAATTGGTTTAGTAATAGAGTTTTGTTTACATGTGCTACTAGATTTATACCTGTCTTTAATATACGAGTGTTTTTATACGCAAAATACATTTCCAAACAACTACATTTACAATTTACTTCCCTCTTATTGCAGTCTTATGTCAATTCTAAAACGATAACCTAAATGGCAAAAACAATGTCTGTTCGAAAAATCTGAGCTGACGCCATGTAGGCAGCCATGCATCCAGGATTCTGACGAGCGAGTGGAAACGGCTGTGACAGCACCACTTCCATATAAGCCGTAATGCCACATGCAATGGCGCCTTTTTTGTGGCCAGTGTCAACGTACCGTAAGTGTAGAAGACGCACAACGCGCCGGATTCGGAATAAGCATAGCGGCCATCGCCAGGCGGAGTGGTGGTAGCTGGCAAACGAGCCACGCAGCCAGCGGATCTCTCCTAGGAGAGACACTTTACGGTCACAAAAACAGGACTATTTTAAAATAAAATTTTTGTTACTTGTTGACTTTTACCCACAATATGCTTTTCTGAGAGATATCGATTTTTAAATATGTTTCTGAACCTAAAAATATTGATAATGAAGTAGACCGTAAAGGTCGATTTTCTAATAAATTTAACTGAAAAATTCAAAACATTTACAAAATCTGGTAGAACTATTATCAATAATAAATATTTTTTCAGAAGGTGGGGTAGAAGTCCGCCCTCCACCACAATTCTGGTATTGAGATGATTAAAATAAGTCTCAATTGGTGTTTTTCGTTGCGATGTTAACCTGTGGAACATTGAGTCACAAAACAACATTGCAAGATCACAGAAGAAATACAAACATTTATTTTTCTACTGTCAGTTGTAACCAACATGCTTGCATGCAGTAAAACAAAAGAAACGAGAAAGAAAAACATTTAGCATACGAGACACTTACGTGATGGCCAGGAGCGTGCTGGCAGAACTGGTAACAACAGCGTGAACAGACAGGAAAAAAATACACTCAACACAGCGGAAACGACACAGAGCAGCGCGCAGTGAACATACGAAAGCGCGTGAGCATTGTTCGAGACAAGGAGAGATGGTAACTGACCCCCTCTGGGTGGCCATGCGTGCAAATGAGAGTCATTTATCTCTGACAACGGTCACAAGAAAGCAATATATATATATATATATATACGCCTAAGCCGCTTTTCAATCTCTCCTTGCAGCGTTTATAGCGGGAAATGACAATGGTCTCAGAATATTAAAGTTTTCTTCAGAGTATGTTACTTCTGACAGCGATTATGTAAGCATTGCATTTTAATTATGTGGACTGAATGTAGATTTTTCCGCACATGTTAGAGACAATTCGAGCTGACATTCTCTCTCAATTTTAAGAAGCTGTTAAGATGTCCATAGTACATCCACTATTATTTTTCTGTCCCAGACAGAAAGAACTATTCTTGCAGTATGATACGTTTGACAGTGAATGCAGTCGAAGCCGCAATACGTACCTGGTTAAACCGTTTAGAGCTTTGTGTCTATTGTATCAGATGACACGTAACGTGCCCCTAGACTTACAATCTACTTCAGCTAAGTTATACTAACCTAAGGATAACACACACATCTATGCCAGAGGGATGATTTGAACCTCCGAAGCGGGAGACCTCGCAATCCGTAACGTGGCGCTACAGACCGCTCGGCTACTCCGCGCGTCGCTAGTTTAAGTCTGGGGACTAATGATCAGAGTATGTAGTTTGGACCGATAGGATTATAAACATTTTATTTTTTCCAACTATTTCTTCCCTCCTCTATTACCTTCTCAACCGTGTCTTTATTCGTCTTCTACTCCACCTCTCTCAGTTCATCTCTCCTACCCCTATCTATGAAAAATTACATATATCTACAAATTTCCATGACAATCGGTGAAACAGTTTCGAAAATTATTGGATGGTATCGTCCGCCATGCAAGTTAAGAAATTTTGTGTACACAGCGACGTTCCTCTTGTATGGAAGCTATACGGTGTAAATTACATAAATATCGGAATGAAACTTCATTTGTAGGCATTAAAAAAACCTTCCTCATGAGCGGACGGCTTATATCTCATAGTTTATGACTCGTTTCTCCTGAACTATGTGTCGTAGGTGGTTCTTACTCCTACAGCACTATTAAGGAATACGTGCACCAAATTTAGTTGGAATCGTTCCGGTGGTTTAGGAGGAGCCGTACAACATTGCTGCGTGATGAAGCTGTTTTCATGCTTTCCATTGTTCAAACGTCATTTCTCCTGAACTACGTGTTGTGCGTGATCCTTACACAGACAGTGACTTTCAGTAATCTCTACTTTACCTTGATGTTCAGTTGTCTGAGCGCGCCAGCCACAGATGTTCATATTTAATTTACTGCCAAATTCAAACAAGGCTTCTATGATGTATTACAAAACAACGAAAAGAAAATACGTTTCGATTTCGCTCCCATATCAGCCTATTGACTTAAATTTCAAATCGAGAGGTAAGCAAGCAATGCTTTCACCCAATTTACATGGGCTGCCAAATCCGTATTTCGTAAAACGATTTCCCAAACCCGCTTTTGGTTGGACATCTAAACACTGAAAAATCGATTCTGGAAATCCAGTTCTGTAAAATAGTTTTCCAGTTCCACAATCGATTTTCGTGCCCTTGTAAACGCATCCGTTATTGAAACGTTCTTGTCTTGTCAGATTTTTTTCTTTTGTTTGTCATACCGACAAAGTGACATATTATGCAGTGAAAAAGAAGTATAAATATTAGAGGGAGCAATGAATTTGTGTGTTTAAGGAAAGAGGAAAGAAAAATAGCGATTGTGCTGACTTCAATCAGGAACAGAATCAGCTATTTACCAGCCGCCATATTGTGAAGGCTAGAAAATCCGCTTGGGGGGTACAGCATGTAAACACGACAGCGAATAAACTGTTTACGAAATTCAAATGTTCAACTGTTTGTAAATCTATCGGACCAAACTGCGTGGTCATTGGTCCGTAGCTTACAAACTACTTAAACTAAGATAAACTAACCTAAGGACAACACTCACACACACACATACACACCCATGCCCCAGGGAGGACTCGAACCTCTGACAGCGAGCAACCGAGTTCTCCACAGCGATGCGCCTTAGACCGCTTGGCTACTCTACCGCGGCTACGAAATTCAATTTTCGTTTTCCGGAAGATGTGTTACATGTAAACGTAGTGTTTGTCATGTCATTATTGATGGAAACTCGTTTGCCAAATCCTAACATGGTGGACAATACAAAATCTTGTGTAAAACATATGAATATGCAGGAACGCTGCAATTCTATGCTCAGACACCAGAGTTATACATCCAGTTTCTATTGCGATCACTGGTGACTTTCCTCTTGGTTTGAACGTAAGCGTGCATAATTTAATCAAGACTGTAACACAACTGTAGATTTGTATGCAATACAAACTCACACACATACGGACACTCTATGTATAAAGACTAGCTGTTAACCTGTCGTTGGCCGAGTATGAATTTGTTCCATTCTTATGTCTGTTCATCCCTTCCTACCCTCCCGTCGTAGCCTCCTGCTCTACTCTGTCTACTTCACCAGCATCTGTTGTGAATTTCAGCCTGTAGTTTCGTTTTCACGAAGCTCAGTTCTTATGACGACATTTTTCGTAAACAATGTGACACGCAATAAAGTAATTTTCTACGGACATGGAGTGGAATGTTAGGAAACTGCAAGTGGAACTTTTTGCGAATAGAGTTACTAGCGAAGCAAATTAAAACCTGTTGCGTGAGTTGGCCGTTTATCATGCCTCTTATTAGATATGACACAGTATCTCCTGAACAATGTGCCGTAGGCGAATCTTACCACTGCAGCAATTATGCTTCTCGGTAAGGTATAATAAGGTAAAGCAATCAACAATCCGAAGATTGGTTTGAACTCCACAGTGCTTTACTAGGCATGATCCTATTTGGATGTGGTATGCCGTTGCCTTCCTCCGACCTTCGAGCAGACTTCCCCAGCCACTTATAGGGGAACCCACAGCTTAAGGATACCGGACCACGGTGCTACTCGATATTTTCACATCAGTAACCTTGCCAGAGGTGAAAAAAATGTAAAGTGACAGATAAAAATCCTAGGATCTGACGGGGATCTAACCCGCAACATTTGGATTCATAGTCTGGCACTCTACCACTGTACTACCGAACCGAACCAGTAACGAATATGTGTGCACCAAATTTGGTTGAAATTATTACAGTGATTTAGGAGGAGATATGTAACATTGTCGCGTCATGCAGCACTTTTTCGTGCATTCTATTAGTTATAACGTCATATCCCCTGAACTATGTGTTGTACGTAATCATTACAACCATACTGGCCGACTTCTTTGTTTAAAGATCAAATGTGCAAAATTTCGCCAAGATCGGAGCAAAACTGTGGATTTTGTCGAAGTCCATAAGTAAAGTACCCTCCGCCACTAATCATTTGAAATTTTATATAGACGATTACCTTTGTCTTGCTCTGAAGGTTAACTGTACAAAATTTCATCAAGATCGAAATAAAACTGTTGATCTGATCGACGTCCGTAAGCAAAGTTCCCTCCGCCACGCACCATACGCGTCATATCTCCTGAACAATGTGACATAGCTGGTTCTTACCCCTACATAAATTGTTACTTCATGGTAAGGAAAATGTACAACAAACTTGGTTAAAATCAGTACAGTGGTTTAGGAGGAGATGTGCAACATTGTTGCGGGTTGCAGCAGTTTTTCGCACATCTCGTTGTATATGACATCATGTCTCCTGAACTATGTGTTGTACTTAATCCTTTTATCGAAGGCGACCATTTTCTTGGTTTGAAAGTCACGTATCAATATTGGAACAAAACTGTAGATTTGATACGCAATAGAAACACTAGGAGACACTACTTTATTTAATTGTAAATATGTTTCATTTCCTCGTTAGTGCGACGATTTACAGGAGGATATATACCAGGATCGTACATTTAAAACAGATAATAATTTTCCGAAATGCTGTCACCGTTTCGCTTTGTGTGTGTTTAGTAAGTGCGCTCTTATCCTGCAGCAGCGTAAGTGACGTTTTTCCTTTTCATTGTGTCCTCAAGTGGTCATAAAAATTCTTCTTGAATTTATTATGAATGATTATTTTAACTGAGATGTAAGATAGATTTGGGCTAATTTTTGAGATATCTCTTCTCATTTTTTGGCTAAAAAGTCTGCCATCTCATTACCATGGATTCCCGTATGTGGTGGTACCCATTTCAGTTCCAGATTCGGTAACTGAGAAAATGGAGCATTTTATTTCATTTATGCAGGAATTTAAGGGTGTCTGGAAGGATGCTATCGTCTGTATCGCAAAAATAGAAGCACAAAATATAACAACCTTTTCCCTCGAACTCTCCATCGAAACGGAAAGGATACTGTCCGACAGACTTGAAAAAAACTCTCCAGCACAAGCGACACCATCGATGTCAGTCAAGGCTCCATCTGTATATATTTGTAGCCATTCTGTGTGTATATACATTATCGTTTGTAAAGCAAAATATTTTACGAATTCTGAATTCACTTCTGTTTTTCAAATCCTTTCTTTGAGTTCGAATTTGACTGAGTATAATTTAAGAAGGCAGACTACTAACTATTGTAACATAGTTACAGTAAAACATATATTCTAATGAGGATACAAATGGGCGTTGATCCAGGCTAAAACAAAAACTTTCCATCCCGTGATCCTAGTTCAAATAGTGACGTAGTACCAAGGCCCCAAAAAACGCGAATCCGACCTCAACGTTTTCGAACATATTTCTTACAGCCGCGGCGGATTAGCCGCGCGTACTCGTGCGCCGTGTTGCGGTACGTGCAGCCGTCCGCCGTCGGGGGTTCGAATCTCCCCTCGGGCATGGATGTTTGTGTCGTCTTAAGGGTAAGGTAGTTCATAAGTAGTTTGTAAGTTTCGGGACTGATGACCCCGCAATTAAGTCCCTTAAGATTTACAAAGATATTTCATACAACGCTACTACACTGTAAAGATAAGACATTAGTTATATGCAAGCAAGACTCGCGAAAGAGAATTGAGATTTATAAGATTAAATGTAAAAAGCAAGTGAAACAGGAAAAAGGGAGTACAAACGTCTGAAGAATTAGATTGACAGGAAGTGCAGATTGGCTAAGCAGGAGTGGCTAGAGGACAAATGCAGATCCGTAGGAGAATGCATAACTAGGGGAAACATAGATACCGCCTACAGGAAAATAAGAGATATTTGGAGAAAAGAAAAGCAGCTGTATGAATACCAAGAACTGAGACGGAAAACCAGTACTAAGCAAAGAGGAGAAAGCTGAACTGTGGAAGGAATATATAGAGGGCCTATACAAAGGAAATAAACTTGAAAGCAGTATTCTAGAAATGGAAGACGAAGTGGGAGAAGATGAGATAGGAGATATGATACTGCGAGAAGAATTTGACAGAGCGCTGAACGACGTGAGTCGAAACAAGGCCCCTGGAGTAGATGATATTCCGTCTGAACTGTTGATGTTTTAGGAGAGCCAGTCCTGAAAAAATAGTATCACCTGGTATGCAGTATGTATGAGACAGGGGAAATACACTCCGACTTCAAGAAGAATATTGTAATTCCAATTCCAAAGAAAGCAAGTGCAGACAAGTGTGAAAATTACAGAACTATCAGTTTAATAAGTCATGGGTGCAAAATACTAACACGAATTGTTTACAGACGAATGGAAAAACTTGTGGACTCCAACCTCGGGGAAGATCAGTTTGGATTTAGGAGAAATGTAGGAACACGAGAGGCAATACTCACATTACGACCTATCTTAGAAGATAGGCTAACGATAGGGAAACCTACGTTTTTAGCGTTTGTTGATTTGGAGAAAGCTTTTGACAATTTAGACTGGAATACACTCTTTCAAATTCTGAAGGTATCAGGGGTAAAATATAGGGAGCGAAAAGTTATATTCAACCTATACAAAAACCAGACAGCGGTTATTAGAGTCGAAGGGCAATAAAGGAACGCAGAGTTTGGGAAGAGAGTAAGACAGGGCTGTAGCCTTCCCCCAATGTTGTTCAATCTGTACATTGAGCAGGCAGTGAAGGACTGGAAAGAGAAATTTGGAGAGGACATTAAAGTGCAGGGAGAAGAAATAAAAACATTGCGTTTTGCCGATGACATAGTCATTCTGTCAGAGACCGCTAAAGTTCTGGAAGAGCAACTGAATGGGGTGGACAGTGTATTGAAAGGAAGATGAACATTAACAAGAATAAAGCGAAGGTAATGGAATGTAATGTCAGAAAATCAGGCGATGCTGAAGGAATTAGATTAGGTAATGAGACAATAATAGTAGATGAATTTTGTTATTTGGGTAGCAAGATAACTTCTGATAGCCGAAGTAAAGAAGACATAAAGTACAGAATGGCTATGGGAAGAAAAGCGTTTCTAAAGAAGCGAAACTTTTTAACATCCAGTATTAATTTAAATGTTAGGAAGTCCTTTCTGAAGGCATTTATCTGGAGTGTAGCATTGTATGGAAGTGAAACAAGGACGTTAAGGAGTTCAGAAAAAATAGATAATAGAAGCTTTTCAAAAGTGGTGCTACAGACTAATGATGAAAATTAGATGGGTAGATCACGTAACTAATGAGGCGTTGCTTAACCGAATCGGAGAGGAAAGTAGTTTCTGGCATATACTGACTAAGAGAAGGGATAGATTGGTTGGACGCATTCTGAGACATCAAGGAATTGTCAACTTAGCATTAGAAGGAAGCGTGTGGGGTAAAAATCGTAGAGGAAGACCGAAGGACGAGTATTGTAAGCAGATTCAAAAGGATGTAGGTTGCCGAACGTATTGTCAGATAAAGAGACTTGCAGAGGACAGGGTTGCGTGGAGAGCTGTGTCAAACAAGTCTGCGAACTGAAGGCCACAACAACAACAAGATTAAATGCGTATTACATAACTCTTTCTCCCGATTCACTGTCGGCGCTTTAGTTTCTAAATGTGCCGCACAGGAGCGTATTTTAATGTTAGCAGGAGATGAAGAGGTGTGTTAGCGGCCGACGGCAGAGTGTACCGTACATCTAGGCTGGGGAATTTGGCGCTGCGATCGAAGGGGCAGTGCTTTAATTTGCGCTTTAATCCGCCAGGGCGGGGACTATAGGTGCCGCGCGGCTGCTACGTCATTATCGACGTGCGGCTGAGCTGTGCTCACGGCGGAGCGGGGGCTCTTCGCTATCAGCTGACAGCATCGGCTCGCCATGTTTCCGGCTACCCGGCCACCTCACTGACCGGCTTTATGCAGTTCATTACGCCAGGGATCACCAAACCATTTTCTCAACGGGCGCGGTAACTGGCAAAATGACGTGCTCTGGCCGCATCAGCATTTTGTACAATACTTGCAAGTCACAACGAAATCTCTGCCAAAATGAACGAAAATCAAAGCAGCGTTCCATACTGATCGTGGGTGACGAGCTTGCAGTGCACAAAAATGCAAAACCAACAATTAAGCGACTTTAGTAGTAAGATAGTACATAAGACCTAGTACGTACGGATCTAGGGCAGTGCTTTCCAAACATTCCCTCATGGCGACACCATTTTTTAGCTTACAGTTTTGCGCGACACCCTTTCACTATTATAAATACATATTGTAGGATTTGTTGGTTCTAGCAGAGGGGGGTGGGGCGGAAATGAAGTATCGCTTAAATGTAGTTTGTAAAAGAAACTGAAATCCTAGCACGTATTGACATGTTTAATGTTGATCCTTACTGCAAGAAAAATGAACATTAGGAACTACGAAGATGTACAACAGAGTAACACCGCAGACAACAATGCCTAACTCACAGAGTAATACTTGCTTCTTCTACATGCGACCCAACTTCCGAAACACGAAAACTGAGTTTCGGAAACCGTTTTTCGCTGTCGTGTGTACATGTCAGGGTCAGATACGGTTTTGCTGGATCGATTGAAAACGGCGTCTGGAAATTAGCTGCTCGGGTTTCTGATTTAGACAGTACAGTGGCTGTTCCCTTTCAATTCAATATTATCACATTATTTTCAGAAATAAAGAGGATGTATTCATGACAAGTGATTAATTATTATTTAAGTTCTATTGTTAGGTTCTTGCTTCACCACGTCCTCAGAAGTCCCGACATATTCTAAAAAATGGATTAGTATTTGTGACAAGTAAGAATATGAATGTCATTTCTGCTCCCAGAAACACACAGGAAAGATACAGGAAACTGAGAGAAAAAATATTAACGCAGACGAGGGTTCGAACCAACGATCACTGCATTTACAATCTACTCTCAGTTAATCACCCAGCCATACTACATATTAAACATCGCTACTGAATAGCTTTAGTCAGTGGACCATTGTGACTGCTTTTACAATCTGTGACAGCTTTTACAGCCACTGTGTCATTGATTGACATTTAATTGTAAGAAACGCTACCGAGGGTGACATGGATTTGATAAATCCATTAAAAAACGCTCAGGTGCAGCTCTTTGAGAAGGAAATCAGACTACACTACACGTTAATTGTCTGCTCAGCCGCTAGGTGGCAACTCTACTTCAGCAGCAGTAGACACTCAGGGTTCGTTCAAGTAGCTGCCAGTTCCAGCAAATTACGCATGGGAAGAGCGGTTATCGAGTATTAGCAGCAGCTCAGCGCATGCGCAGTTTGCTGGAAGCTGGCAACCGGCAGCTGCTTGAACGAACCCTGAGTGTCTACTGCTGCTGAAGTAGAGTTGCCACCTAGCGGCTGAGCAGATAATTAACGTGCACCGATCATTCCTTTAATACGTGATCTGTGGTGCACTGAATGAAGAGAAGCATGATTAGCTGCAGGCGAGTCTTCAGGGTAGTATGAAGAGAAGGATATTTTGTGTTATTTTATGACAAGTTTTTTGTTTAGGGTCTGATATTGTTTGTCCCGCGGCATCCTTGATGCTACTACGCGACCCCCAGGGTGTCGCGACACCCAGTTTGGGAAGCTTTGATTCTAGGGGTACCAGAGACGTCCGTATTTATGCGGACATTTTACCGTTGAATGTAGCGTCCGCATACATTTATATGATTTTTGCCAAGTCCTGATTTTTAAGTTTTGGGAGCTAGGTCAAAACAAATTTTCTTTTCATTTTCTATCAGCAAGAATTCGTACACATTTTCGTAACGAACATCATTGTGCTTCGGTTACTGAATTACACAATGTTGTCTGAAATACAAAATTTCAAATTCTGGAGGTAACAGAGGTAAAATATAAGGAGCAAAGAGTTAGATTCAGCTTGTTCAAAAATCAGACAGCAGTTGTTAGAGACACAGGGCATGAAAGGGACGCAGTGGTTGGGATTTGGGAAGGGGAATAACACATGGATGTAGCCTTTCCCCAGTTTTATTAAATATGTACAGTGAGCAAGCTGTGAAGGAATGCAAGGAGAAATTTGGAGTCGGAATTAAAGTTCAAGGAGAAGAAAGAAATACTTTGCGGTTCACTGATGATACGGTAGTTTTGTTAGAAACAGAAAAGGACCTGGAAGAGCGACTGAACGGAATGGACAGTGTCGTGAAAGGAAGGTATAAAATGAACATTAACAAGAGTAAGACAAGGGTAATATATTGTCAGAAAATCGGGCGATGCTGAAGGAACTGGATTAGGTAATGAGACAATACATGTAATAGATGAATATTATTATTTGGGTAGCAAAATAACTTCAAAATGTTCAAATGTTAGTGAAGCTTACGGGACATAACTACGGGGTCATCAACCCCTAAACTTACAAACTACTAAAGGCGACACAAACATCCATGCCCGAGGGGGGATTCGAACCCCCGACCGTAGTGGCCATGCAGACCGTGACTGAAGCGCCTTAGTCCCCTTGGCCACCGCGGCCGGCAAATTTGTTGACATCCAACATTAATCTAAATGTTAGGAAGACCTTTCTGAAAGCATTTGTCTGGAGTATAGTATTGTATGGCAGTGAAACGCGAACGATGAGGAGTTTAGACAAAATATGATAGAAACTTTTAAAAAGTGGTACTACAGTCGAATTATGAAGATTGGATGGGTAAATCACGTAACTAATGAAGAGGTGCTTAACAGAATTGGGGATAAAATAAGTTTTTGCCAACTCGTGACTAACAGAAGGGAGACGTTAAGGGATCGTCAACTTAGCATTAGAAGGAAGTGTGTGGGGTAAAAATCGTAGAGGGAGTCCGAGAGACGAATACAGTAAGCAGGTTAAAAAGGATCTTCACTGCCGTTCTTATTCGTTGATGGAGAGGCTTGCACAGGAGAGGTTAGCATAGAGAGCTGCATCAAACCAGTCTGCGGACTGAAGACAAAAACAACAAACTGAATTACTTCATTCGTTATTTACTTGCGATCGATCTGTTGCACTCTTAAATTCGAAAATATAGGCTTATATTGCTTACCGTCGATGTTTCGATCTTTTCAACTTTGGTACCTACATTTACTTTTCACTTAACCCTTTGTTTTTGTGCAATATACACGTCTCTAGCGAACTAGTGTAATCATCCAGGTGCCCCTATATATTATCTGTTCTTTTCTAAGCCTATCATCACACTGAGTAGTTTTCAAATGTGAAATACAAATATTGAATTATCTCGGCTGTTTCAGGGCACTGAATTACATTCAGTGGCGAAGTTGAAAATTTGTGCCAGACAGGTATTTCAATCAAGATTTCCAGCTTTCGACCAGCGGTTGCCTGTTCGATTAGTCTACCCTACCAGTCCTGACCGAATTCTCAAATTCTTGCACAGTGTAACATTATGTACAGTTGTTCGCAAATTTATCTGTATTACTGCAAACGATCGGACGTATTTGTACATTTGCTGAGAAAATGTCATTTGCTTGTTAGGGACATATATATAATTATTGATGCGGTGTCTGTTCTTTAGAAAATGGGAACAGTCACAAAGTAATACAATATTTCTGGGTCTTAAGTTATTTTACTATTATATATATGGTAAGTTAAGTCGTGTACAGCTACACAAAAGCTTTTTTTAATGTATGTTTGAACGATAAAACTTTAAGAAAAGATTCGGACCAAAGAATAATTCACGTGATATAGGTATGTGTGTCTGTATTATTGTTAATTTTTCTTTCTTATGTAATAGATTTCAAATATCGAATCTGTACGCATATTTCATCCTAAAATGTACAGGCTGTTCTTTTTGCACTCCAAAATGTGGGAACCCTACGCGTATCTGAATCTTACAAACTGATTAGAGAAATGGTTGCCGAGTTTCCGAAGAGATGTTTGGCTTTCGATATATCATTAAGTTTGGTTTAGTGTTGCTGCCTTCAAATATTCCTCAAATTAGTTGGTTGTATTGACTGAACTTGACATGTTTTCAAAATTTTTGCTCATATAAAAAAGTTGTTCTTAACATACCAGCGGCAAATGTTTCAGCTTCGGAAACTTGGCAACAAATAAGCAGCAGTAATATTCGACAACTTTTTTCCTCTACCCTTCTTTTTCAACTAGTAAATTCCTTGAAAATTTGCGTGCTCCAACTGCAGTTTAACTGGATTCTGGAAGAGGAAATGTCACTTTCTTTTCTGATAAGATTTCAAAATGTTTCTCCAAAATATGCTTCAAGTAATGAATCATTTTTTTCTGGAATAAATTTGACGTCTTCGGTGGTTGCGGCACAAAACAATTTGAAATAGTGAAAATATGAGGGTAATTCGGAACCTAAGCTCCGTTTGGTAATAGAAAAGAAATCGAGTACAGATAAAGAAAGCAATATATTTTACAAAAATGTATGATTACACTACTTTTCAACATAGCCCCCGTTATTTTGCATGCGTTTATCATAGCGTGGTATTGGTTTTTGTATTCCTTTGTCATATAAGGTTGAACGTTGTTGAAGCGCTTACCACTAAGAAAGGACTTGAGATTTCGAAAGAGATGAAAACCGTTAGGAACGAGGTCCGGACTGAACGGAGGATGGCCAAAAACGTCCCAGCCATACCTCAGAAGGAGTCGTATTGTCACATATGCAAGAGATATCCACTTCGCTCTCGTTATGCGCTTGATTATGCCCTTCCTTAAACTGTTGGACGCGTTTCCTTTCCATTGAAGCAATCATTTCATTTTCTTAGGTGAATGTCACTTAGTTTAACGTTCGTAGCATTCAGAAAATGAATCACACATGTCAGTTCACAAGGGGCAGGATTTTCGACCAACGATGAAATTATGAACAATCATTACGAACGGCACACAACACAGACTGAGCTAGAAATTGTGTATTTACTCTGCTTGAGGCGTAAAACTACGGCGCATGAGCGAGCCTGCGATCGCAACAGTGCCGTGGAGAAGAACTAAACGTAATTTACTTCCACACTTCCTCGCAAGGAAAGTTTTCTCCACTTAATGTCCCACAAACAAAATAATGATAGACTTAGGCGAAATCTTTGAATAATTCTGTAGAGTCGAGATTGTCCTTTTACTGGAGTTTAAAGTTCTTTCATGTGGATTTCGATGTCGACCGTCGACCAAAATTGAGAACCTTGAGCGCCAGGTAGGATCTGACACCTACGGATCAGCTGTATATGTTTCAGTAATAAGAAAATGTATTTAGTTAGTAACTTTGAAAAAATGAAACAATATTATACCGTATCTGAGCCACCTCACTCATTTGTGATAACGCACTGTATTCAGAAACAATCTCTCGAAGAGAAACCTGGAACTGACAGTGATTGAGTGCGTGTTCCCGAATGAAGTTCGTGGCAAAAAAGACTGATTTCAGTAGACAAAAAGTCGTTTTTCTACTGATTGCTTGGTGATGTATGATCTAGAGCAGTGGTTTTCTCAGTGTGGTCACTACGGAATTAGCGTGTCACATTACCCATTCAGGTGGGTCTCCAGACGGCTTTAAAATAGCAAACTAAAATACCTTACGGACTGATAATAGTGAAATTGTGTGTTAGAAGACCTATTAGTTTCATTCCATAAAGGAAACTAACAAATTTTACATCTTTTTTATTTAAAATTCTAATTTCATTATGAATTGTTATTAGTAAGAAGCAGTTTGCAAGCCTTCAAAAGCTAAAACATTCAACATCTTTGAAAGACTGTCTAATGGACCTATGTGTTTCTTCTTCGAACACTCTCTTTAAAGACTCGAGCGTCTCGCAAATTTGTACGAATTTATGGGATGAATTATTACTCTTACTTGTGCGAGCGTGTATTTTCCAGTTTTTCTTTTCTTTTTCCTTCTTTTTAGTACATGCAAGAATAAGCTGCGTAGAAAATAGTTTACACTGAAAAACAACATTCTAAAATATAGATAAGGAAAGTATTACAATTTAAGAAACCTCATTTATCTTAACACTTTATTTGTATAAACCACGTTTATTGCACAAAATAGTGGTCTTTTGGACCTGTAATGTGATACCAGGTCGCGAATTATTTTTCAGAAAGTTTATGGATTGCACTATAAAAAAGATTGGGAACCACTGATCTAGAGTATGATCAGAGCAGCAAGAAGTTGTAGATCCTCAAGAAAGACCCCATCAGTGAACGTAAGCAAATAGCAGCCAGGATGTCTCCACTCTAATGGACATCATACAGTATCCTAAACAAAATATTTAAATCGTATGATAACTGTTTGTGTTCCATACATAGGACGAACAACACGAGATCATCTGTTTGTTGTCAGTACTGACCGAGTATCATGCAAAGGTTCGTCCTCTTACGCACCACTGAGTTATGTATTTTTTTTTCTCTGTTTGTCCCATACCTCTGAGTGAAACCGTCTTCTTTCCTTAGAAGTACAAACACAAAGGAAGACCAGATCTCGACAATAGTATCTATTAGTATACGAAAACTTCCCGAGGTCGGTCAGAATATATCAAATATCGATAGCACTTCGCGAGATCACATACGATAAAACTGGCGGAAGAAGTAGAATAAAACTTTCTATAATACAGGAGAACCTGGGAAGTAAAGGAGTATTGGTCATCCCATCCATACATTAAATAAATTCAAGTATCGCTGACGGCCTGTAGGAAGTGACGTCGTGGGCGATATCCAGCCCGTGGGCCGTGCTTTGTTGACCCCTGAAGTCCAGAGCGAACTATGCCATTAGAAAAAATTAGACAGGTTGTGTCATACGAGAGTCGGTCAATAAATAACGCTCCAATTCTTCGATAGCCGTTGGTATACTGGGTGATTCAAAAAGAAACAACGGATTTCAGTTCTTTATTACAAACACACTCTAAGAGATAGAAACACATTGCGCATGTCACTGGATAGAGGAAGGTTCAAAATTTTGACACAGCTGCGCTACTGTCTGAATCAATACGGTGATTACACGACAGAGTTATAATCTTGGATGCTTAGAATTTATGCAAAGTCAACCCACTGTTTAAGTGCAACCTGCATTCCGATGATGATTCAGCTAGAAGCTGCTTATGTATGATCAGAGTTATGAGTAGCATAAAAAAGTCCCCGGAGTTCCAACAGTGCCCAAGAACAAAATTTTGACTATTTGCCAAGAACAGAAAATAAAGAAATGGCCATCCCTACAATCAGCACTTTTCCACTGTCACTTCTTGTATATAGTGATAACTGATGCGCCTCCATCGCACAGTGGTAGAGTGCCAGACTATCAATCCAAAAGTCGCGGGTTTGATCCCCGCCAGGTCCCACAATTTTTATCTGTCACTTTTATCACCTCTGGCAGTATTGCTCTTGTGAAAAATAGCGAGTAGCACCGTGATTCGGAACCCACGTTAAACTGTAGGTCCCCCTATTACTTATTGGCTGGGTAAGTCAGTTCAAAGGTAGGAGGAAGGCAACGGCATACCACCTCCAAACAGGACCATGCCTAGTAAAGCACTGTGGTGTTCAAACCAATCTTCGGATTGTTGACCGCTTCACCTTTTTTAGAGATAACTGATAAAGATTTTAGGAAACGGGTAAATAGCGTTTCTGGATAAATGTCCTAATAATTAAAATCTGAGCCATCTGCCGTAGTTATTTACATATTTGTGGCTCATGGTGCAGAAACGGCTAAAACAGGTACTTGTGATTTTGTGCACACGTACTGAAATTTTCATCTTCTGGATTGCGGTTGCGGATAAAGAAAATGTATAAAGTTTCTCGAGAATATCACCTTAAAATCATATGGTAAAATTTTCGTTGGTTTGCAAGCAAACAGAAAAATTAATGAAGTGGCAAGCCACATAATTCGTGGTTTTGCTACCCAAAAACTCACTGATACTCGTGGTTTTCTCACATACCGCCCATGAGTAAATAGTGCTTTTATAAGCCATACAAAGTTCACCCGAGACCACACCTAATGAACTAAAACTGACCGATTTGCTCAATTTGCCTGGCCTGCAGCGGCTGCGTAATGTTTAAATTTTGAGTTTGTTCAGTGGTGTAATTACTGCATGCCCATTCTTCCAATAATTAAACAAATGAACGCCAGACCCAGCGCTATCCAATACACTCTACCCCCTTTTGATAGTAGCCATGTTTGCAAAGTTTAGAAACCGTGACTGTGTGAAATAATGAATTAATATTAGTATTTTTGCTACCAGTCACTTTATTTGTTAGTGTTTAATCGAACATGGCACAACGCGTTTCGAGTTTTTGCTCATAATTAAGGCGCTTTTTATACATACAGAAATGCTCATGTCACCTACATAAACAAATCGCACCATACAGGAAGACAATCAGAAGACAGCACTAAATCTTAGTTTATGCGCACCCACTGCCCTCTCCCAACTACTCCCAACGCCAATAATAACAAATAGTCTTTAAATAAGTAAATCATAGGTAACGCAAGCATTTCTGTATGTATGAAAAGCGCCTGATGATGAACAAAACCAGCTCGAAACGCGCTGTGCTACGTAAAATACTAAGAAATAAAATGACCGATAGCAGAAATACGAATATTTATTTGTTACTCTACCCCTTACTTCTGTGAACAATAGAGCTTAATATATGGGCTCCTGGAGAATCTCATTTTAACACGCGGCATTGTCGAACATATACGATTTTATAAAAAAATGTGTCGCTAAATTTAGATTTTGCTTGCCCATGGACAGCGTCTCAAGACCCGTGAAACGTGAAAAGATATTGTGTAGACTAAATAACAATGCTTATTCGAACCGCTGCAAGAGGCGAACTATTTAAAGACAATAGAATAAAATCTGTACCTTTCTTCTACATGCTGAGACCATTGCATTATTTTATCTACGACAAAAAGCTGCGATGCAGAGCACGGAACATAACATACAAACACACGTACAACATTCTATCACAACAATATTTACATTACTCTTAACAAAGACATTTAAGAGTCTTGCACATTATTTGAGCTGTTTAATTTTGGCGAAGGTAAAGCCAAGATAGGAATGTGTTTCGAACCTCTACTGCCAAAACCAAAATTATAAAGATTTATCTTGCCCACATGGCAGTTATATTACAGGAAGCTGATGTTCAAAAATTATTTTGTTTTGGTATGCACACCCACATCGCAATAGCTGCATTTGTTGCTCACTTTGAGATTCCCTGTTTGTGCTATAGAGTTCTAACAGTATACAGATGTATGTCAGGAACATCTATTTTATAGTCACAAACTACCAGGAAATGATGGATGCGCTATTGCATTGAAGTAAATTTGAAAGGGTAGCCATGTTTTGGAAAAAGATGATTTAACAGAAACGAGACAGTTCCTCAATGTAACTTTGATAATATAGTTTCGAGCTTATGTTAGGATGCAATTTTAACGACGAAGGCGCTTCCTGAATATTAATAATTTTCCACCAAACAATGGTTATGCTGGCATCGAGAGCTTTCAAATTCTGAAAAGAAAACAGCTTGTTATCCAAAGCGTTTTTTCTTTCCGAATTCAATGATGACATAGCTGTGTGAAAATAAGCAAACCAATTAAACATAAGAGAATATTCGCAGAATCTGGTTTTCGGCAACAGCTCTCTGAGAACACCTATAGCATAGACAAAAAAAAAAAAAAAAAAAAAAAAAAAAAAAAAAAAAAAAAAAAATCCCTTGATTTCATGAGTCGTCATTATTTCCTCTTTGGGACCATCTCCTTGGCTTTACCTTCTTTTGTTTATTGCGTCGTTGACGCCGTACATAGATTTTATACACACATGAGTGTTAAGCTAAATACATTATATGCTAACAACCATCTACTAACAGTTTACAAGAGCCTTTTTTATATTTCTGCTTGATACGAGGTTATGCAAATGACACAAGGAATAACTTTCAGTCTATCCCTAATGTAATGAGCTAGATTCATAATTTGACATTCAGTGGAAAATAGTCGTTTTCCTTTAGTAAATGATCGTCCTGCATGGCTTAATGTCGTGTTCAGTTTTGGGCTACTACGTTGTCAAGTGTATTAGATATTGCCCACATTTGTCTCTACAATAACTCGTAATTGCTGTATCTTTAGGTTACTGAGCCTGGATTTACTTGGTTTTGCAATTATATTTCTGGTAGTATCCCCAATTAATCTTTCATTATTTGTTTCGTTCTTATGGTACCAAGGCATTCTCTTATTCCACAGCTCCATTAAAACGAAAACATAGGGTTTCAATTTGCATATTTGAGAGTACTCGGATTTTAATTTTATATTGTACCAAATTAGTTTCCTATTCAATTGTAATTTATTTGGCTGATCAAACTAGTGTTAAATTTTGGCAAGTTTACTGGAAAATGTGAGTGGTATTTCTGATATAAGATAGCAATACATCGTCTCTTGTTTCTTCCGAGTCCTACTTGCTCTTAAAGAGTGTCAGTCATTGGGTTTCAAAATAATGGATGAGAAAGGAGAAATATTTGCTGTTTTTGCAATGTAGTCTTATCGTTACTCTCAATATTTCCAGTAGGCTAGTTGTACCACTAACAATTACCTGTGACCGAATCTACTTATGATTTGGCGTGCAGTGGCATTTTAGCGTGCAGCGATAGTACTCACCATACAGGAGGCCTCATGTAACTTTCCCAGCTTCGGACGGATGAAAGGTCTGTAACATAAAACCAACACATCATATTCTGGATACTTCTGTGTTTGTGGATTTTAGCAGACTACTATACAAGCGGGCTGACATGAGTACATTTTCTCTTAGTCGTATGTTATGCACCCTTAGCATGTGTGAAGGTTCGTCTATAGCCATCCTTCCACATTTATAAGGAGTTGAGAATATAGTTAGAGAAAAGCTTCTAAACAGACTGCTGGAATCCGGACGACGTATCGGTCTGGGGGAATGTATCCAGCTAATTTATGTCAAATTTGTTCCCTGAGTGGACCGCTGGATTGAGTAAGCGGCTAATAGTAGCGAGTTCCGCAACTATGAGGCTTCAGTCGTGGGGTCCCGAAAGAAAAGTCACTAGAAATACGTCCTGCAATGTTAACTGTTCATTGTTTCAGCGTCCACATGGATTTAGAGTGGTTATAGTGAAACACAACTGGAGTAACTTTAATTTTTGTGTCTGTGTGATGAAAACGTTCCAGTGTACAAAATACCCCTTTACTGCTAATTAAGAGATACCTCTCGAAAGTGACAAACTAATTATTAAATTATATATATTTTTGACGAATTACAGCGTTCAAATGAATGAAATAAATCGCAATTTGCGATGTTATGGCTTCACTGTATTAGGTTTAGATGAAATACCAAACTGTTGCGAATGAAATTTTGTGCCCGGCCGGGATTCGAACCCGGGATCTCCTGCTTACTAGGCAGACGCGTTGACCACTCCGCCACCGAGGACGGGAAGAGTCCTCTGCACTGATCACTGTGTCCTCGGTGGCGGCGTGGTCAACGCGTCTGCCTAGTAAGCAGGAGATCCCGGGTTCGAATCCCGGCCGTGCACAAATTTTCATTCGCCACAGTTTGATATTTCATCTAAACCTAATACAGTAAAGCCATAACATCGCAAATTGCGATTTATTTCAAACTAATTATTCTTTGTGAAAGCTTCGAGTTCCATGACTTTAACGATCTATCAGTGACTGCGAATTCCGCTTATTTTCTCTTAATCTGATTTCAGTCAGGTATGGGTCTGTTCACTATAAATAATAGCGACTTATTTCTCTGTGGAAGTTTACCCTGAAGAAATCACAAAATTTCTTGAAATTAAGTCAGGGTCGTTGGTAGACGATGAAATTTTCCCCTGGTATATACTGTCTTGTAGGCCCGGCTTGATACATAAACCGTAACGCATGGTACGGATTTCTAAAACAGTAATAATACAATCTAGACCAGTCGACCGCTTACAGCCGACATAACTATGGACACGCCATGCATGCAAGTTGCCTACGTCCAACGGCCCAACTCTGTAACTACCGCTGCGCCTACAGCTCCACGTTTATGCTATCCCGCACAACTGAACTCTCGTGTGGGTAGCCATCTAACATAGTGCAACACTAATATCGACTATGCCTTCCGGGTGACGCAGGTCAAGCAAACCACGGAATTGTATCCTTCCGCCATCCACATACATTCTCCGCAATTCAGCCAAAGGTGCGCGGCGGATGGTGTTCAGTACCACTACTAGTCACTTGCTTTTCTGTTCCACTCAGGTATAGAACGTCGGAAAAACGATTACTTGTATACATCTATACGAGCCCTAATCTCTCTGATCTTTTCTTTGTGGTCTTCACGCGAAATGTATATCGGTGTTAGTAGAATCATTATGCAGTCCGCTTGAAATTCCTGTCCTTTAATGTTTTTCAACAGTGTTTCTCGAAAAGAACGTCGCCTTCCCTCCAGCGACTGTCATTCGAGTTCCCGAAGCATCTCAGTAACACTCGCGCATCGATAGAACCTACCAGTTACAAACCAAGCCGCCTGCATCTGAATTACTGCCATATCTTTCTTTATTTAAAACCGATCTGTTGGGGTTCCCAAACACTTAGGAAATTCTCAAGATGGGTCGCACAAGCGTTTTATATGTGGCCTCTTTTAGAGACGAATCACATCTTCCCAAAATTCTTCCAATAAATCGAAGTCGACCATCCGCCTCCCCACGACTGTCCTTATATGCTCGTTTCATTTCATATCACGTGCAGCGTTAAACCTAGATATTATAATTGACGCGACTTTGTCAAATACCGCAATACTAATGCTGTATTCGAACATTACGGATTTGTGTCCCCTAATCATCTGCATGACCTTACATTTTTTACGTTTACAGCTAGCTGCTATTCCTTACACTACCTAGAAATTTGTTCCAAGTGATCCTGCATCATACTAAAGTCATTTAATGACGACAACTTCCTGTACACCACAGTGTCATCAGCAAACAGCCAGAGATTGCCTCATTCTGTCCATCAATTAATTTATGTAGACAGAATATAATAAAGGCGTTATCACACTTCCCTGAGGCACTTTTGACGTTACCCTATGATGAACACTCGCCATGGGGGACAGCATACTGGTTTCTACTACGTGTCTTCGAGACACATATTTGGGAACCTATTCCATATGCTCGTATTTTCGTCTGCAGTGCGGTACCGTGTCAAACGCCTTTCGAAATTTGAGGAATATGCAGTCTGCCTGTTGCCCTTCATCCATAGGTCGCAAGGTGTTCAAATGTTTGTTAAGGTTATGGGACTTGACTGCAGGGTCATCAGTCCCTAAACTTACAAACTACTTATAAAGTAACTTAAACTAAAGACAACGCAAACATCCATGCCCGATGGAGGATTCGATCCCCCGACGGGGAATGGCCTCGTCCATCGGAGCATAGCGCTTCAATGCGCTTGGCCACTCCGCCGCGGCTCGCAAGGTGTCATGAGAAAAAGGGCAATCTGACTTTCGCACGATTGATGCTTCCTGAAGCCATACGTAACTGATACTTGTAGAACGCCACCGAAGCATGGCCTGTGAGTTCGCCACGAGTACCGATCCTGGATTCAATACAAGAGCTACTCTTCGCTACCAGCTTCGCCGTATCCTCTCTTTCGGAACTGGACACTGGTACGCTGCAACGTCTACCTTGGCCCGCCTTCGGACTGAGCTTCGGCTATGCTCTTGGGACTTCAAATTTGGTGATATTATCGAAGAACTATTTGATTTCGTTGTGGACTCTACGTTCGACTTAGAAGGTTCTTGTGTGTGTGTGTGTGTGTGTGTGTGTGTGTGTGTGTGTCCTTCAATTTCCGACTTCCGGAGTGTGTACCGGAACATGTAAATTCCTAAGTTTCGAAATATATTTCTGTTGTGCTATCAACATGTGAGCTTCCCGCCACAACACACAATATGGATTTAGATTCTCAATGTTCCACTTGTAGTGGAGTTAAAACTATTAGAACTCTGTCATTTCACTACGTTCAGGTAAACCATACATCAGGTTTCATTATGAACAACTACATGTTCATTAAACACCTAGTTGCTGTAAAGTAAAAATTCATGACTTATACCACATTATAACACATAAAAAATTTCTATTTATTCCACGACATTTCTGGACAGTTTGGAGCTATTTCATTAAAACTTACTAAGTGTAAAGTCACTATAGGAATAAGCGTTAGTCGGTAGACAACCTTTAGCAAATTCATATGCTAAGGCAATCACTTAGACCGACATATTTCGTCTTGAATATAGAAAGATGACAATTTACAGCAATAGTGGCTCTTTCAAATTCTAAAATCAGCAGGAGTAAAATATAGGGAACCGAAGGTAATTTACAACTTGTACAAAAACCAGACAGCATTTATCAGAGTGGCATGAAAGGGATGCAGAGGCTGGGAATGGTGTAAGACAGGGTTGTAGCCTTTCCTCAATGTTATTCAATTTTTACATTGAGTAAGTTATAAAGGAAAGCAAGAAGAAAATTGGAAGTTCAGGGTGAAGAAATAAAAACCTTGCGTTTTGCCAATGACATTGTAATTCTGTCAGAGAAAGCAAAGGACCTTGTAACGATACTGCTGACCCCCTCATCTCAATGTTATCGTACGATACTGTCTGCCTGGTCCTCTCACCTCAATGTCATCCTACGATACCGTCTGCTTCGGATCCGGAATCGTGTGGTTCAATAGTAATAAAAGTTGCGTGTGAAGTTAGTTGTTAAAAACGATATAGCCAGCCTAGGAATCAGTGTAGGACAGTGTCTCGGTGACACTGTGATTAAAACAAGTGATAGATTTCATTAATTAAGAGATTTGTTTAGAGGCCTTATAGACAGTTCTATAAACAATATTTTAATCATTGTATGTTATTTAAAGACTTAAACAGACGAATTGTAAAAACTTTTGTGAAAAACAAAAAGACATTAAAATAAATAGCATTGTATATATATGTTAGGCTCATAAACAAGTTGTGTTGACCAGCTAATTGTGTTATTTCGACTATTACATTAATTATCAATATATTGACTGAAAAGAGATTTTGAGTATATTTTGTGAATGGCCAGAATATTTGATAGTTCTTAAAATACATGCGCCATCTAAAATTATTGTATGTATAGTTTTCATTTTATATTGTGATTATTTTTGTGTACATGAAATGTTTTCTTTGTGTGTTTGTTAATTGTAAATTAGTATATTCAATTGTTATGAACAATGAGTAATGTAAGGTCATTATTGCCAATGTTATATATTTGCCTCACCGCCTTGCGTGGGGGAGTTCGAGTTTTAGTCGTTTGTCAAGTGCACTGGAAGCTATGTCAGTCTGTGTTTTGAAATGGAAGTACTACCGTTCTGATGCTTTGTAATTTATATATGTTTTGAAGTTGTTATGTTTTGGTGGAGGAGAAGTTTGATTCAAATTAAACAAGAAGTGAAAAATTGTATCTACGAGTATTTATTTCTACCACGACGCCCCAGGAGAATAATGTTGCAGCGTGCAGAACCCCCATACACCGTAGCGTTAAAAAAGCTGAGTATCGGTAGAATAAACTGTAATTACTCAAAAATTTATTTAATTATTATAACCTGGAGGAGCAGTTTAATGGAATGGACAGTGTGTTGAAAGGAGCATATAAGATGAACATTAACAAGAGCAAAACAAAGATAATGGAACGCAGTCTTAGAAAATCAGGCATTAAAAATCAGGAATTAAATTAGGTAACAAATCGATAAAGGTGGTAAATGAGTTTTGTTACTTGGGTAGTAAAATAACACACGATGGTCGCAGTACAGAGGATATAAACTGCAGAATGGCAATGGGAAGATAAGCGTTTTTTAAAGGAGAAATTTGTTAACATCGAATATTAATTTAAGCATAAGGAAGTCCTTTCTGAAGGCATTTGTGTGGAGTATTGCCTTGTATGGGAGTGAAACATGGACGATAAATAGTGCGGACAGGAAGAGGATAGAGGCTTTTGAAATGTGGTGTTACAGAAGAATGCTGAAGATTAGGTGCGTGGATCGCGTAACTAATGAGGAGGTACTGAACAATATTGGGGAGAAAATTAATTTCTGGCATACCTTGACTAAATGAAGGGATCGATTGGTAGGACACTTTCTTAGGAATCAAGAAATTGTGAATTTAGCGTTGGAGGGAAGTGTGAGGGGTAAAAATCGCAGAGGGAGACCAAGAGATGAATATAGAAAGCAAATTCAAATGGATGTAGGTTGTCGTTTTTATGAGGAGATGAAGAGCCTTGCTCAGGATTCAGTAGGGTAAGAGCTGCATCAAACCAGTCTCCGGACAACAACAACAGTGACTTATCATGACAAATAAATCACAGAGGTTGTTTATTGCTACATTGCGAAGTGGACTTAAGATCACCATGTTTCACTCATCAGCTGCTTTTTTTCGCTTTCTCAAGACTGGGTTCAGCCAAGACGTCTTCTTGTGACTCAGATAATAGACTAGGGTGCACATTAAAAGTACATAATCTAACCTATATCAAATTTATAAGATCACCTTAGTATCGTCCGAACAAGTCGCTGCTCCCATTAGCACCGTTGTGTGGGGGAATGCAGTCGATTCACACATACGGTTAACACATTATACCGCTTTAGTATGTAAGCAAAACTGAAAATATGAAGGAAAGGTGGGGAAAGAGGAAAGTTACCAAACCCAGCAAAAACTAAAGAGAAATGACGAAACTCATGGGGAACCTCTTTTCTCCCCGTCGAAGTAGTTACTTGCATTGCATGGACTCAACGAGTCGTTGGACCGGGGAATGACCGAGCGCTCTAAGGCGCCTTGCTGCGGAGTGCACGACGCATCCCCGGGAAGTTCGAGTCCTCCCTCAGGCGTGGGCGAGTGTGTTGTCATTAGCATACGTTAAACTTGTTAGTAAGTCTAGGGCTTGCTTCAGCAACCGTTTATGAATTCAAATTTTTTAAATCTTAAGTGTCTTAACTACGGTGTCATCAGTCCCTAAGGCTTACAAACTAATTAAACTAACTTAGACTAACTTATGCTAAGGACAACACAAACACCCATGCCTGAGGGGCGAATATAACCCCCGACGGCGAACAGCAGTGCGTACTGCAGCATGGCACCTCAATTCGCACGGTTATTCTGCCGCGGCTACAGGTAGTTGAAATGTTGAAATGTCTGTAAATCTATCGGACCAAACTGCGTGGTCATCAGTCCGTATCTTACAAACTACTTAAACCTAGGTAAACTAACCTACGGACAAACACACACACCCATGCCCCAGGGAGGACTCGAACCTCCACGGCGAGCAACCGCGCGCTCCGCAGCGAGGTGCTTTAGACCGCTCGGCTACTCCACAGCGGCGCTACAGGTAGTATCACAACATTTCATTATGATAGTTCTTAAACTATATCTATTTATATTAAAAGGGATAAACAACTGGTGCAGACCAACCAGCCTACGCATGCGAAGCAGCGGGCTTTAAGCTAGTTTGTTTATATACTGACGTATGTAGCTCAAATTTCACTTGTTGCCAGAGTTATTCTTTATGGATAATCTTGTTTCGTAATTTCTTTTTTCGTAGCAGATGGACATGAATTCGAAGCTGAAACAGCGTGCTGTCATTGAAGTCTTGACAAAGGACGTGTGCGATCCTGCTGACATCCACAGGAGGCTGAAAAATATCTTAGGAGACAGCACGATTGGCAAGAGCAATGTTCAGAGATCGATGAAGAAAGAGAACCAGCTCTGAAGACAAAAGACGCATGAGAGGCTCTACTGAGACTGGTTGAACTAGTTAGTGCAGTCAGACAAATCACAGTTGGTCAGCTTGCGCACAACTCGACAGTGGCCACAATGCCGTGAATGAGAGGGTGAATGGTATTGGAAGATATGTGCGAAATAGGTACCGAGGCGGATGACACGTGACTTGAAGGACAGAAGGGTGGAAATCTGCTCTGAACTGCTGGAAGCATTTGAAGCTAGGACAGTCACGTTTTTCTCTGATCGTATACCAATTAGGTTCCTCTCAGAGTATGCTGATGCAATAACCCCACATCTAACGATCATCGTAAAACCGCTCGCTCAGCGAAAGATCTGAACCCAAAGACTGGAAAGTTGCACAGGTCACTCCAATATTCAAGAAAGGCAATAGGAGTGATCCGCAGAATTACAGGCATATAAGGCCTATATCATTGACGTTGGTTTGCAGCAGGATTTTAGAACATACACTTTCCTTAAATATTATGAACTACTTCGAAGAGAACGACCTATTAATTCACAGTCAAGATAGATTCCAAGAGAACCGTTCTTGTAAAACCCAGCTAGCTCTTTTAGTAACATGATGTGATGAGTGCTGTGGTGAAGGGATGTCAAATACATTCCGTTTTTCTAGATTTCCGGAAGGCTTTTCACATTGTACCTCACAAGCGTGCTTATGGAATACAGCCACAGTTGTATGACAGGATTCTTGATTTTCTGCCAGAAAAGAGATAGTACGTTGTAATTGACGGCAAGACATCGAGCAGAAGAGATATCTGGGGTTCCACAGAGAAGTGTCATAGTGACCCTAAGGAGCTCCCTTAGACTGTTCGCGGATGATGCTGTCATTTATCGGTTAGTAAAATTACCAGAAGATCAAAAGCAATTGCAAAATGATTTTGATAAGATATCTGGATGGTACTAAAATTGGCAATTGACCCTTAATAATGATAAGTGTGAAGTTATCCACATGACCACTTAAAGAAATCTGTTACATTTCAGTTACATGATAAATCAGTCAAAGCTACAGACCGTAAATTCAACTAAATATCTAGGAGTAACAAGTACGAACAACTTAAATCGGAAAGAACACACAGAAAATATTGTAGCGAACCAAAGGCTACGATTCCTTGGCAGAACACATAGAAGATGCAAGATTCAGCGTCGCCAGGAGCACCTCTGAAGATGTCCAACACAGCTCTGTAATGTAACGTCAGGAACTTTTCAAGGTTGACAGCCATAGAAAACAGAAGATTCACCAGCAACTATGACATCCCGTTGGGAAAGCCTTCGTTCTGTGATAACAAATTTTACTCAGTTTTTCATCACCTTGAGTGCCAAGTCCCATGACCGCATACTCTGAGCTATCATTTCGACGCCTCTATACCATGAGCTTTCGACACTCCGCGAAAATAATGTTTATGTAATAATTACAATTTTCAAACAATGCAGGCTATGTTGGCCAGTAACTACATTCTTTTCAATGGACGTTAAACTGTTTGCTACAGCTTTTGCCAAACTTAGAGGATATCTCGCAGTAATAGCAGGCGATCGTTGGGAGAGGCATCGTGTGCTACTGTTAAGACACCCGCGAGGATGTTGCAGCGCGTTCTTGAGGTCTCTTAGAACAAGACGCGTCTTGGAGCAGCTATTTATATCCACAGTTTCACTGCGGGCAGCTCAAAACTTGACAGCTAACGACGCATGCTGTCAGTTGCAAATCTATCTCGCCTGTTGCTCTGAAACATGGCTGAAAGTCCAAACACCAGTGCTGACCATGGTCCATGGTACTCTAATTTCTTCTGTAACCGTATTTTCCTTATCTATCTCATCTAAACACAATGTCTATTGTTTCCTTTAGGAAATGTGAAATCGAAACGACCCGATGTTTTTATTTAATTTGCTGCCATTTTACAAAAATATGCAGCCTAGATGTCATGACGGGTCGTATTTTTATTTTTTATGTATATTTTTTGTAGAATATCATGTTTCATATAATGAATATTATGCGTTTTTATTATTTTAGTTAAATCTAATGAAGTTGGAGGCGTAAAGGTAAAAATAATTGCAGAATTGAAATATGGATATTTTTGAATCTAAGAACTTGTGTAGCAAAGGAAGGCAGAAGGAGGATATGAAAAAGTGTAATCGATGAGAGGTTAAAGAGGGCAGGTTAGTCCTATCACCTTACGCGACCAGGGGGTGAAAGTCTCGGTATATTCGTTGAGCAGCTGACTTATTATAATTCCTAACGTTAATTGTATCTTTTTTAAATATGATTTATGTATATCTTAGCAGTACAATCATCTCTCACTAATTCAACAATATACACGGTGAATCTAAATTCTCACAGTCGGGCTTCGCAGCGCGATTTCTCACCTGCCAAAAGTGTCTCACAAAATTTCGCCCTGCGCATATTTCCGGCATGATGTCGAAGACTGAGATGGGTGTGTGTGACATACGTCAGTTTGTTTCAGAATTACACTTCTACACTACAAACTTCTGGGGGGCGTAGATGGCGTATTGAGGAAAAAAGTGAGCATGGAAACCCATGCCCGGAAACGCCATTAAACGACGCCACGGAGAGTCCTAGTTGCAGGCAGCGCCTGCTGCCGCTAGACATCCCCTCCAGGAACTGAGACGCTTTGTAGCGTCTTTGGATGACGTTTCCGGGCATGGATTTCTGTGCTCACTTTGTTCCTCAAGACGCATTCTACATCCCCCAGACGTTTGTAGGTGTAATTGTGTAACCCTGAAACACCCTGACGTTTGGTTCATACACTCATCTCAGTATTCGACGTCCATTTACTGCTGAAAATATGCGCAGGGCGAAATTTTGTGAGAGACTTTTTTTTTTTTTTTTTTTATTGCTGACATGTGAGGAATCGCTCTGCTGCGCCCGACTGCGCGAATTTAGATTCACCCTGTATATGAGATGCTACAGATGAGTTTAATTTCTGAACTTACTGTGTTAGGGCTTACTGTTCTCATTGCCTTAGGTTGTTGAACAGCAGCTATTTTCTCTATATCCTACTAGTGCATTGTTCACTGTGTTGTGTACTCAGTGTTACTGTATTTTTTGTAGTCATGCAACCCTCTCCTGGGAAATGATGCTGAATGGTTTCAAATATTTTTTAGATGTGTCGTAGACTTTATTTCAGGCCGTACAGGCTGCTTTCATTCTAATGGCGTTTGCTCGATTTCTTTTGTAGGATTGTGTGGTGTGTGTGTTCTGAGTGGCAGGGTATCTTAAACCTCTGGGACCAATAAAGCAAGACGTTTTCAAGCTTTTGTATTCTGCTGTTTTACAGTTTGCCCAGTAATATCGTCGTTTGTTGTCTTGCCTCGATAGTTTCTGTTGTTCCATAAATACTAGGACAGCCAGGCGTGTTAAAGCGTTCCATTTCGGAACGGGTAGGTGCGTCGACCGCGGTTGGAATCCGCCCGAAGGTTTAACGACGGGGAGGAGGGTGGGGTGGACGGTGTGTCTGACAACTCGGTTGTGGTTTTCAGGCGGTTTACCAAATACCACTTGTTGAATACCGCCGGGTAGTAATCATTCTACACTTCATGTACATTATTCGGAAACATTTAGAAAACGTTTTAACATGTTTAATACTATACAATAGCAACCCTGCCGACCGCAGGTCAAAGCGGGATACAGCAAAAGATGAAAAATATTCAAATGTTCGTAAAGGGACCAAACTACTTACGTTCAAATGTTTGTAAATCTATCGGATCAAACTACTTGGTCATCAGAGTCCGTAGCTTACAAACTACTTAAACTAAGGTAAACTAACCTAAGGACAGCACACACACCCATGCCCCAGGGAGGACTCGAACCTTCGACGACGAGTAACCGCGCGCTCCGCAGCGAGGCGCCTTATACCGCTCGGCTACTCCACCGCGGCACTACGTACGTCATCGTTCCCTAGACTTACAAACTTATTAAACTGACTTATGCTAAGGACAACACACACGCCCATGTACGAGGCAGGTGTTGTGGCGTAAAGTCAGCGCCACACAGCAGACGTAAGAGAACGATCGTGGAGAAGGCAGCGATCGACCGAAAGCCAATCGTAAGCAGGCGACGCACATCCTGGAGGGAGTAACCGAAGATGAGCGCCCTCTACAAGCGGCTATATCTAGGCCGACAGACGTCTGGACGCCAGTCAGTTACTAGTGACAACTCAGTCAATTACTATTCAGAACTAGATACTAGTGAGCACTCGTCAGTTACTATTCAGATCTCAAGCAGTTACTAGGTAGCTACGAAGTCTGAATGCGGCTACGAAATTAGCAGTAACTAGGTCACAGCGCAGCTAGCATCATACGGAAGACACCGCGAGAAGAGAGAAGAAACAGACATATCTTCTAAATATGAGTATTGTAAATTTCAGTCAATAAATATCTTTTAATACTAAGTATATCAATGTTTTAGATGTGAAAGGATCCTGCACCAATATCTTCATTGACAACCAGACCGGGACGAGTAAACAACAAAAAGGCGACGAGGTCACAACAGGAGGACTGTAACCTCCGACGGGGAGCGGCCGCGCAATCCACAGCATGGCGCGTAAGACGACGTGGCCATTCCTGCGCAGCTAAAGATGAATAAGAACAAGAATTGATGATTGTGATGAGTTACGCAGAGTGGAGACTTGTGTTTATGTGATTTCGCGATTACCGAGAGAAAAAGGAGAACGTGAAACCCAGCAATAGCCTGATAACTGTGATATAATTCTATCCAAGTAGCGGCGCTTTTCCTAATTGCGAGATCGATTGCGACACAGTAGATCTGTTCCAAATCGACTAGTTCAAGTGAAAAAAGAAATACTCGTCATAAACATAACTTTGTGTAACTAAATTGTGTGATAAGGGACAGATCTTTTTACGTATCTTTATTTTTACATTTTTCTTTTAGTGTGTAAGCTACCCGCATATATATTATTTGCCATTTAGAAATTATATCTAGCTTTATCAAGAGATATTGGAGATAAAAGAAATATCTTATTTGCGGTGTGATAATGAGTTGTGTGCGGAATGAGCTCCTATTATCTATCCTTCACTTACTAAAAACGTGTTCGCAACTGCAAGTGCGATTAAGCACAGTTGCATAGTGTTGCATTAAACTACTATCACAGTTATTTTCTTGTGAAGTAATTACAGTTTTCGGACAACGCAGGATTTGATCGACCATATTTACATCCCTGGTTATTCCTGTCTAGTAGGCGTTATACTGTGAGGTATACAGCTTGCCCTTTATTCACATGAAGTGATAAGTGCCATCGACATTGGATCTCAAAACGATTCCATATTTCTGGATTTCCGGAAGCCTTTTGACACTTCTAATGAAATTGCGTGCTTACGGAATATCTCCCCAATTATGCGATTGGATTCACGAGTTCCTATCAGAAAGGACACGGTTCGTTGTAATTGACGGCAAGTCATCGAGAAAAACAGAAGTGATATATGGCGTTCCCCAGGGAAGTGTTAAAGGTCCCCTACCCTTCATTGTGTTTATAAACGATTTAGGATACCATCTGAATAGCTCCCTTAGACTGTTCGCGGATGGTGCTATCGTTTATCGGTTAGTGAAGTCAACTGAAAATCAAAAGCAACTGCAAAGCGATCTAGACAAAATTTCTACATGGTGCGAAAATAGGCAATTGACACTAAATAAAGAAAAGTGTGAAGAAATACACATGACCACTAAAAGAAATCCGCTGAACTTCGATTACGCGATAAATCAGTCAAATCTTAATGTCGTAAATTCTACCAAAAACCTAGGAGTTACAATTACGAACAACTTAGACTGGAGAGAACACATAGAAACTATTGTGGGGAAGGAGAACCAAAGATTACGTTTCATTGGCAGAACGCTTCGAAGATGCACCAGCTCCACCGAAGAGACTGCCTACATCACAGTTGTGCGTCCTCTCCTGGAGTACTGTTGCCCATTGTGGGACCCTCACCAGGTGGGACTGACGGAAGACATTGAGAAGGTTCAGAGAAGGGCAGCTCGTTTTGTTTTATCACGTTACGGAGGGGAAAGCGTCACGGAAATGTTGCACGAATTGGGGTGGAAATCATTAAAAGAAAGACGTTATTCATTGCGGCGTGATCTGTTTGCGAAGTTTCAATCACCGACTTTTACTTCTGAATGTGAAAATATTTTGCTAGCACCCACCTACTTAGGGAGACATGACCATCCCAATAAAATAAGAGAAATCAGATCGAAAACGGAACGATTTAGGTGTTCTCTCTTCCCGCGCGCTATTAGAGAAAGGAACGATAGACAAAAGTTATGAAAGTAGTTAATGAACCCTCTGCCAGGCACTTAAATGTGATTTGCAGAGTATCTATGTAGATGTAGCTATAGATGTAAGGTGACGTATGGATATTTGTGCCATACTAGGACTCGAAGCCGGGTATTTGCTTTTAGCGAGCGGCCAGCATAAACCATTAATATTTTTGACTGCATTTTTTGGAAACAGCTACCTTATTTTTTAAAATAAAATACGACAGTCTAGATCGCAAGATGGTGCGTTTTTAATTGGCAACCGGCAACTGCTGGCAGTTGACGCCAGCTCCGGCCACCGCCACCGTCCACCAAGGTGCCAAAGGCCTGAAGATGGTTCCGTAGAACCGAAACCGGTTGCCAATTAAAAACGCACCAAATTGCGATCTAGACTGTCGTATTTTAATTATTTAATAAACCATTAGGCTATCCGTCCACGCCTTCCACATGCTACACGAACTAAAATTTACCCCATAGCGCTCGCGCATCCCGTATTTCCTGCAGAGGGAGAGATTTACACTGGTCAAAACGATTAAGGGATCAGTTGAGATAAATAGGTTCTGAAGTATTCTCATTGGTAGAATGAACTAAAATGATTCGAAGTATTTGTGTCGGTTCTACGGAGTGGAGACAACAACATTACGGCAACCGATACAGTGGTAATAACATAAAGTTGCTTTTCGTGTTGACTCGTGTTAACGGTATCAAACGAATTACACAAGCAGTTGGGTTCAGATAGTGTAGTGAGTAGGAAGTGGTATGCAACAACAACAACGTAATTTACCCTAAGCTATGGCATGGAAAGCTACAGAAGCGGAACGGACACAGTAAGGTAGCTGCAGCTACTGGTCACGATTTCAGACAAAAGGAAGCGTTAAAAGAAGGCAAGGCCAAGGTCGTTCACGGGTAATAGATGACAGTTATCTCCGGTTAACAGACCGTCGAAAAAGGAGACGGAATGCAACAGCTGCAACACACCCTCCAGGCAGCAACGTGACGCGCAATATCGACACAGACCGAAACCGTAGAGAATGTGGCGTTCGGAAGAATCTTTCTTACGTACAGGAAACATCAGCATAGGATGGTGATGGACGAATGCTGTGGTGGACAGGGGTCTGTATTGCCGGACGTACGGACCTCTATATAGTTCAGAATGGCGCTTTGATTGCTTAGAGGTATAGAAACGTGAGCCTTCGACCTTTTGTTGTGCCCTACGCTGGTGCCGTACGAGATGGGTTCCTTCTGGTGGACGATAACGCTCGTCCCCACATATCTGCACTGGTCGACAACAAGCTTGAAGCTTAGGAAACTGAACGAATGAAGTAGTCAGCTTTTTCACCGGACTTAAATACAGTTGAGTATGTCTGGGATGCACTTGGCTGATCCATTGCAGGCATACCAGCACCTCCCTCAACGGTTGCAGAGCTGGATATTGCACTCATGGAAGAATGGCTTGCCGGCCGCGGTGGCCGAGGAGACTGAGGCGCTCCAGTCACAGTCTGCACGGCCACTACGGTCGGGGGTCCGAATCCCCCTTCGGGCATGGATATTTGTGCCGTCTTTAGTATAAGGTAGTTGATAAGTAGTTTGTAAGTTTAGGGACTGATGACCCCGTAGTTAAGTCCCATAAGCTTAACAAACATTTGAACATTTTTTTGAAGAATGGCTAAATGCCTCTCAACTGATGATTGATAACGTCATCCTGTCCATGGCATGCAGTTGTGCAACTGTACTGGCCGTCCGAGGTGATCACACACCATATTAGAGGGCAACGAGAATGATTTTCTCATTATTATGGTAGCCCCAGGGTGCCTCGCTTTAAGTAAATGCCACGTTTATCTCGAGCCTTGACACAGCAAGCTATATACTGCCTCACAAATTACAATTGTAACCAATATCTGAATAAAATACGTTTTTGTTGTGGTCTACAGTCCGGAGACTGGTTTGATGCGGTTCTCCACCGTACTCTATTATGAGCAAGCCTCTTCATCTTTTCATAAGAACGGCAATCAACATCAATTTACTGTATTCGTGTCTGCGGTTCTTACCCCACACACTTCCATACAATGCTAAATTTACGATTCCTCGATGTCCTAGAAGTGTACTCCTAACCATATGTGTATTTTGTATGATATCGTAACTGATCCCCTAATTGTTTTGACCACTGTATTTAGTGTCGCATGCTTTGCTTTGGCTCGAAAAACACTGTGTAGTGTCGGTGTTTATGACTTTTTCAGTGCATTGTTTGAAGGAAAGATACACTGCCGCGATCACAGCTGTAAAAAAAAAAAAAAAAAAAAAAAAAAAACCAACTAATGTACTCACATTTGCAAATATGTTTAAGCATCAGCTGCATTATTACTTGGTGAAAGAGAGAATTGGACCTGACCTAGTCTCCGGATTTATCGTTTATCGTGAGCTGTCGCCATAATCAAATAACAATTATTCCCATAAATTACAGGCTGTTCAGTTGCAGGCCCAGATATGGTACTAAACAGCGTCCCAGATGAATTCCATGGGTTTCACATCTGGCGAATAAGATCGCAAAGACATCAACGTGATGTCATCACCCTCAAAGCATTGTGGCACAATTCTAGTCTCGTCTCATGGACAGTTATCCAGATGGTTGTGGAAGACATCAAGCACGAATGAGACTAGCTGATCGTCAAAAACACGTAGCCCACATCTGTCATAGTGTCTTACATATTGCCGTACTACAATTTCCATGGAAGTCCAGGTCAAAGTCCCCTTAGCATATCACTGACCCCATGAGCCGGCGTCTGCGGTGAGATGCATCTCTCGAGCAGCCATTCCTTCGGATGATGCGTTCCTGGATACGACCTGATACAAAGTGTATCCATCCGATCAGATGAAACTTTCAAATTGGCAGACGGTCCAATAACAGTGATCTCCTGCGCACAGAAATATTGCAGCTGACGATGTCACTGGGTCGACAATGTACATGTAGCTGTCGTCTGCCATGGAGTCCCATGTTCAGCACATTATCTGAAAGATGTTTTGCGAAAAAATGTACCTTCAGCGGTGTTGTACTTTATCGCCAGATGTGACACCGGTGACTGCCTATCCAACGTTAAAAAAATTGACAAGCCTCCAAACCACATGGGCTCTGGTGAAGCATGGATGCTACCATTTTGTTGCCACAGTATTTAACCCAAATTCAATTGCCCGCTTATGGCAGTAGCACATGAACAACTGACTAGCTACGCCTTTTCCAAGATGTTTATTCTTAGGCTCCTTAACCAGCCATTAGTCACGTTTACATTGGGAACTCTCCGCATTATACACCGCAAACCACTCACGGTGTGTGGAGGGTACTTTGTGTTCCGCGAGGGAGTAGCCGAACGGTCTGGTGCGCCCTGTTACGGATAGAACGGCCTCCCCCGTCGGGGGCTCGAATCCTCCCTCGGGCCTGGATGTTTGTGTTGTCCTTAGGATAGTTTAACTTAGTTTCAGTAGTTTGTAAGTCTAGGGACTGATGTCCAACGTATTTTGGTCCCATAGAATTACAAACATTTGGACACTTGAACTTTGTGCACCACTGACACTCCCTCCTCATCCTGTTCCAGTCGCGTCTGGGTCTGGACTCCCATTCGAGAGGATGGTGGTTCTAATCCACCTCCATCCATCCAGATTTAGCTTTTTCGTGATTTCCCTAAATCACTCCAGGCAAATGCCGGGATGGTTCCTATGAAAGGACACGGCCGATTTCCTTCCACATTCTTACCCAAATACTTCGAGTGTAAGCTCCGTGTCTAATGAACAAGCTGTCGACGGGATGTTAAACCCTAAGCTTCCTTCCTTCCTTCGCGTCTGGGTCGCGGGTAAAATGTTTGTAAACAGACATCCCCATGGTTTCTAATCTTTCTAATGTTGTAATTATAGTATTTTGGCAGGGTATACGTAGGATGAAGTAAGATATATTTTGAATTTTCTAGAAACGTAAGTTACGCTTTGGGAAGTTTGTCATAAGTCTGCCGTGATAAATAAATTATTTATTTCATTATTATTATTATTATTATTATTATTTGCATCATTTGTCACGGAATTTTTTGACAAAAACAGAGCACACACTTATTCATACAATCACAGAGGAAAAACTAACGCTCACATGACCAACGTCTTCGACTATCGTGGGTCTTTTACGGAAAATGGGGAAGTCCTTCCGTGGGCGGATATTGTACACTCGCGAGATGGCGTCTAAGGGGAAATACTACATGTACTAGAGGGTGTTCAAATAAAAATGTACGAAACGTCATTGTGAGTGTAATTGATGTCTCTACTGTGTCCTTCAGTTCGTTTTCCAAGTTTAAACGTCCCCTTTTGAGGGTTTTTTTTTTTTTTTTTTTTTTTTTTTTTTTTTTTTTTTTTTTTTTTTTTTTTTTGAGCGAAGTAACTGTTGGAGGTCGGAGGGCGATATGTCCGATCTGTAGGGTGGATGCTCTCCTTTCACTTGAAATTGGCCGTTACATTTTGTGTGACCCTGGAGACGTGTGGACGCGCATTATCATGGAGCAGAATCACTGGCTTCATGAGCAGCCCAGGCCGTTTGCTCTTGATGGGCTTGCGTAAGCTATGGAGTGTCTCACAGTACACGTCACCGTTAATCGTTTGTTCGTCCTCGTGGAATTCGATTAATATCGAACCTCAGACGTCGAAAAAGACGGTGAGAGCCTCACCCTGTCTGTTGAGGGCGCAGCCTTCAATTTTGTATGGGGAAGTGACGACATTACTTTCGCGTTACTAGATGCTGCACTACATTATCCAAAGCAGCATATTCAAATTTCAACCGGTTTGATTGTTAAGACTTTTCATCAATAATCATGAGGTAATAATAATAAAGGTCTGACAACGAAATGTTAGGATTAAATTGGATGTAAAAAGGATGTATTCTTTCACCCTTACTGTTCGTACCATCCAAAGAGTTAGAAAAGAAATAAATTAAACGTTCACTATTGGGACTGAAATGCACGTGGAAAAAATGACAATAATAATATATAACATTGCTACCGTCAATAAAAATTGAGAAGAATTGAATGAATTGTTGAATTGGATAAAAATTCTAATGAGAACATATTGTGCTGTGAGGGTAAACCAAGAAATGCGTTAGCGATAGACTTAACATCATCACCGGGGCAAAATAATGAAGTAAGGTGGACATTAAAAATAGACAAGAAAGGACAAAGACGGTACTCCTGAAAACAATAAGTTTCTTGGTATCATATATTAACCTTAATTTGCGGAAAAAATTATGAGAATGTACATACATTTTGAGTATGGCATTGTTTTTGAATGAATCAGGGAGTGTGGGAAAACGAAATGAGGGCGATGGTAGCAGCTTAGAGTTGGCGCTGTAGAAGAACACTGTAAATTACGCTGCGTTTGCAAATGCCATGGTATGTGCAGGAATCTAATTTCTTGTAGGGCCTCGCCGGTTATTTGAAGAACTTAAGGAATATCTCTTCTTCCATGAGTGCAATATCTAGCTCTGCAACCGTTGTGGGAGGTACTGATCTGGCAACAATGCGTCTGCTAAGTGCATGCCAGACATGAACAACAGACGGTGAACAACTGGCCACTACATTAGTTCATTTACCTCAGCTTCGAGCGTAATACACCAGTGCTGCTCGGTGGGAATGCGCGCTTCGTCCACTAGAGGGAACCCATCTCGTATGGCACCTAGAGCCCTGTATTGGGAGAGTAGCGCCAACCTTTTATGTGTGCCTTGCCGACAACCGCCGGCTGCTATTGGTCAGTTGAGCGCGGGTGGGGCACGTCCGCCATTTTAGGCCTAAGCAATCCATCAGCGTAAATGACATATTTCACTTAACTAGCTGTCATTTTAACATTTAGAGGTGTTGGAAATGTGTAGACTCATTATGTATGAAATTAAGAGCTTAACATAGCATATTCCATTTTTATATGGTGAAAAATGCCGCATTGTTGGCAGTGAATTGTTATACTAAGACAGTCCGAGGTAGCATGTTTTACGCATTCTACGGGCGAAAGAGATGCGAAAAGATGCGAATTGTGGGTACACCACATTGGAAGAAAAAGTGCATTTCCATACGAGAATGCAAAATTTTGGGAAGTGAGTGAATTTGTATTGAAATATCAAGTAAACTTCTAGGTTTATCTGTTCAAGTTTCTTGCGAGCAATGTTGGACGGACAAAACATGTAAGAGAAAATATATTTATAAAAGATACAAATACATGAAAATCTAACATAATGTGCCGTATTTGACGAATTTCGTATTTATACTTAGCCTCCATATTACGAAAGTTTGGGCGGTAAATGAAACCGCCCATTAAATAGATCTCCAAATCTCGAATTTTAAGATAAAGTTTATTTTACTGAAGTACCCAGCAGTGCGATAACAATGTGTAAAAACTTAAAGCTTCCCAAAATGTTAGCTCAGTTAATGTTATGTGATAATATCACATGTAGGTTAGCACACAACACTTATCAACATTAGGCACTAGTTTAATGGAAAGCAACATGTATTAATTACATTTACTTTGATGAAAACCAATATATTACATATAAAAACATCAGTCCTTAGCTAATTTGAAAGCAGGAACGTCACTTATTGCGAAAGCAGTGCATTTGGTACTGGGTTTAAATTTTAGCACGAAACAATTTTACAACTAGTTTGCTCAAAAATAAAGGTCTTGATCTCAGATTACCAATTTTTCCTTAATATTCGCTGTAGATGTGATGAAACGATTAAAAACTTAAGTTCATTGTTTACTTAACGTATGGGCATTCCACGTCGATGTACAGACCGCTTCCCTTCATCATAAATGTTACTTTAACAGCGCCGTGCATAGCGCTGCTATTGCGAGATAGGCCTACAATGGCGGCGGTCGCCCAGTTGGCGCTAATCTCCCAATACAGGGCTCTAATGGCACCAACGTAGGGCACAACACTCTGAGCACTCAAAGCGCCATTCTGAACGATACAGTGATCCACACGTTCGCCAATACTGACCCCTGCCCACACCATTCGACCATCACTATGATATGATGTTTCCTGCACGTAAGCAGGATTGTTCAGAGTTCCAGTTCTCAGCAGATGAGGGAACGACGATTATCCGGTATACAAAATCTTGACTCGTCTGTGAACAGAACACGGCGCCATTCGTTACGAATCCAATCTTGATCTGACTCCGCTCAGTTTCTGCGTGCTAAACGGGGTCGTGGTTTGAATGGGACGTACACCATATACCTCCGTGCGTAGAGGCCACATTTCAGAAGGCGATTTAGGACTGTTGTTGCCTGGATGGTGCGTTGCTGCTGAATTGCATTCAGCATTCTGTCTCAACGGGCTGTTAACAGGATATATCGGTCATCTTTTGGCGATGTTACCCGTGGATGTCCTTGGCCTTGCCTTCTTTTAACGGCCCCTGTTGTCTGAAATCGCGTTCAGATCTTAGAAATTACACTTTAAGATATTGCTATAACTGCAGCCATAGCGGAACGTTATGGTTGCATTTCACTACCGCTAACACTATGTGAACACAACTACTTGTGTAATTCGTTTGGTGAAGTAAAAGCAAGTCAACACCAACTCCCTGTGCACCAACTTTCTGTTATTACCATTATTTCGGTTGCCTTAATGTTGTTGCCTCCTCCCCGTGGAATCTACAGAGAGAAATCTGACCATTTTAGTTCATTCTGCCGATGACACCATTTTCGAACGTATATATCTCTATTAACCTAATTGTTTTGAGCAGTTTATAAGTCCCTGGCATTCCTCTGGGCTCAGCTGACACCAAATCGTTAAATCGTTATCCATGCAAGGAGCCTGAGTTCGAAGTAATCCGAGATATGTTCGATTGAGTTCTGGGGCGGTCATCTCAGTCTTTGGATCTTCCCTGCATGTTCCTGAAACAATTCCTGGGTGGCGACGGAATGATGCAGGGGTGCGCTGTCATTTTTCAACCACCACAGAATCTTACGGCTAAGAATGCATGGAGATGATACCCGAGCAACTCAACATAACGTGGATCTTTCACACACTTCCAGAGTAACTAGAGGGTCAAGTCAGTCTCAGGATTGTGTTAACAGACGCACACGTGAGCGACGCCGGCTCCATACACGTCCCGTGTTGAATTTAGTCCTGATTTATTGCATTGTTACCCTCCTGTCACAACTCCCGACCCGTCTCAGATGTCGCCTGTCACGTTCATCGAGGATGGCTGGACGACTTGTAATTCGTTTTTTATGAACTGCGACACCCTCATTCATTCACAAAATTCCCTGAGCACATTTCAACGTATGAAACTCCAGTCCTACAGACATACGTCGGGAACCGACCACCGTATTCCGTTCGAACGGCGTCAGTGTATGACGGCGCAGTATGTTACATAAATCATTTCCACGACCGTGTCTGAAAAGATCTCCTATAAACTGTAGGTAGCACAGAGTGAGTGTGGCACGCAAACATCACACCTGCGTGATCTGCAATGCACTACCTCCTGTTATTTGCTAAGCCAGTCTAGTTGGACTGCTAAGGTGAAAAATAATTAGATTCTTTACAGAGTAGTAAGGAGAGGAACATGTGATTTGGAAAACAATTCAAAGAAGAAGGGACTGAGATAAAGAGGGTGGCACAGGATTAACGGGTTGCATCAAACCAATCCCAAGTTATCTTGGTCACCCATAAGTTTGTGTTAAAAACTCATAAAGCTTTCGTTTTAGAATGTTTCAAAATATTTACATTCATGAGCTCCTGCCCTACATTGATACAGGTGAAAGTAGTTTTACAATAGCTGTTGTTCTTCCAGAGATATTTTGGGTAAGCAAGATAATTGGGACACACACACACACACACACACACACACACACACACACACACGCGAGAGAGAGAGAGAAGCTACTAAATTGTCAGAGTTAATGTGTTCCAGTCTTCCACCAGTATGTTTGTGAGAAAGAAATGCATAAGAGAGAGACTTACCCGAGTTGCCGCCATAGAAAGAGCTGTATGGGGATTGGTAAAGCTTGGTCGTTATAGCTGTCGTCCAGAGAGGCTCGTCGATCCATTTCTTCTGATCTGAAAATAAACAAACGGGTTAATGGCTATTGTTATCGACTGAGTAACAGAAATTCTATTAAAACATCATTGGAGATTTGTCGTTTGGAACTTCCTGTAATGTGTTTAATGTGCTATACAGTGGTCGTTAATATTTGCAAACAACTTTTCTACTTTACCCACCGGACCCATTTAGAAGAATTTAATTGTGCATAAAGATTTTTATTATGTCATAAAATGGCAAGCAAAAACGTATATCTTGATTCAATACGAGTTTCAGTTTTTAAACCATGAAAATTATGAATCTCAAAAAGTCTGAGCATGAATCGCTAATGAAGAGAATTATTTATCAGAAGTGTTCGTGGAGAAGTGGATATTTGTTTTATTATCTTTCATTCTTTATTTCATCTTTTATTAAGATGACGACAATTTCGGCCTATAGTCCGATCTTATCGTGTGTACTACAAGCTTTTAACGGCAGCTTCGCTCGCGCTGACGTCCTTGCATATGTGTCAAAAACCATCGAATGTACAATAATTTGGCAACTTAGTTCTTAAGCATGACCAGCATCATCAAAATAAAATAAATTTTTTTCTAATTTCCCGGTTTAAATATAAACCGTTCGTAGAATGACGATAAATATTGTCCTTATTTATCGATATGAAAATATAGATATTATTAAATACAAAAATAAACTGTTGCGTCTTAACTTAACCGCTTACTGAAAAAGTTATAGAATATGTAACGTGTACATTATGCAGGATTGAAATGTCATGGGGACTGATGACCTAGCTGTTTAGTCCCCTCAAAATAATAACAATAACAACAACATTAAATGTCACAGAAATCGGTTCGGCGGTTTGAAAAAGGAAGAAAGCCTGGAGTTTAATGTTCGGCGGTTTGAAGACGCTGACGTCTTGTGTAAGCATGGTGTTCATTATGTTGAATTGTATCACGTTTAACATATCAACCTTTAAGAGTATTTTAATAAATGTGATAAATTTGCAAGGTGGTTAGAATATAGGGAAACGCCCTTACGCAGAAAATGTTCAAATGTTTGTTAAGCTTAAGGGACTTAACTGCGGGGCCATCGGTCCCTAAACTTACAACCTACTTATGATCTACCTTATACTAAAGATGACACAAACGTCCGTGCCCGAGGGGGATTCGAACCCCCGACAGTAGCGGCCGTGCAGACTGTCACTGGCGCGCCGCAGACAGCTCGGCCACTGCGGCCGGCCGCTGAAAAAGTGAAGCCTCCCTCTGCCGTATTGATGAGTCTTGGAGAAGTTTTCGTGCTGTAGAGCTGATGTCACTTATAAAAGGAATAATACGTCCAGCAGTCTTGCCATGATGTACAACATGTTAAAAGCTTGAAAGTTACCATTAAAACTTAATTTTTCAAAAACCTTATGATTTATTTATTAGTATTTATCCAATAAAATATATTGTTTGAAATTACATACTTTGTACTGACTGTCAATTCAATGCATTAACAGCAAGAGGGTCGACTTAACGCATAATTTTAATAGAGAAATAGTATTCCATAACTCACCAAGATGGCAGACAGGCTTCAACTGACGTATGTGCTCGGCATACATAACGCCATCTCCCTTTATTTTAACCTCCTTGTAAATTTCAAACCTCAAAGAATTATTTTCTTTTCCAAGGAGACTTCAAGCGTCTCAGAAGCTATAAGACACGTCGATGCTTAGCTGCTCCATATTTCGAGCTTTATACCGAAAATCAACAAATATCTTCAATTACAATCTAAAGTAGCCTATGTTCATCTTTAGCGTACGAGCTATCTCCATACTCAATTCCATCGCAATCAGTTAAGCGGTTTAGTCGTGAAAGCGTAACAGGTAGAGCTTTTTTCGCAGTTATAATATTAGTATGGATGCGCTATTTAATTTTATGCATCGCTTTTTCCGAAAATCAGTATATACTGCTGAAAGCTTTCAATTAGCAAGATGATCTTCTTTCCAGATGTACTAAATGGTATCAACAGTGTCTGCTGAACAACCGTTCAGCGAATGTTGCTGCATATGGCCCTCCGCAGCAGTCACCTGTTAGTGCACCCAAGCTGACTGCTGTTCTCGACGACGAAGCTGATCTTTGCATGCCAGTACACGTCCACTTAGTGGCGACAGTTGGTTTTTGCAGTTTATTATTATCGCAGGCATCAATTACAACAATAAGTCCAACACCCATTTAAACAAGACAAAATGTACAGATAAACATGTGGAATTATTTATAATAGATAAATATTCAACGTCTCAGACTACACAAAGATATTGGTTCACTCAGTCCAATAGAGTGCCTCGTCGAATGCTTCTTGTAACTTCTTAATGCCATCAAGGAAATGTCTAATAGGACACTCACCTACCATGTGTCTCATTGTCAAGATTCCATCACAGTGACTCGTACTGTCACTATAAAAGTCACACTTGTTCATGTTATGTTTGCACATACCTTATTCATCTCGGTAGTTATTCAACTGTATTCACACCTTCCTTGGTTGATGGAAGTCCGGAACTACTACTATTGGATTATCTATTAGTTCATGGTTCCGTGTTCTCGTAGTTTTCCACTCACGTTTCCACTTTGTGTCGTGATTGAATCCTATGGAGAACTTTTAGACATATTTCATAAGCTGGCCTTCTGAATTTGAGGCGTTTCCTGGGTAGTTGTGGTAAGTCGTTGTGAAGAGGGATTGAGTTAGTTTTGGAAATTTTCTAGCAAAGCTTTGAAGAACAGCATTTCGTCGGAGGTCAGGTGGGCAGATATTTGATAGCACTGTAGGTGCAGATCTGACTGCCACTACTCATAGCTGCGTTCAGTTGGACGTCTACTTTCTTTACATGGGAGCAGCGGAGCCAAACTGGTGCATGTAGAAGTATACGAGCACAAGCGAACTGATATGCTTGCTCCCCATTTACAGCGTGACAGCTTTCTCACCAGATTCACCCACAAAAAACATCGATGAGAAATAATATATATGATGTTCCGGTTTGTCCACTGTCCATGATTCAGTATCGTTCAACGCTGGACTCCAAACTACGTATCTTCCTACATGCAGTCAAACTAGTTTTCAAAACAAGAACTGTTCAAAAAATGTTGCCATGGTAAGCATCGATATGGGCCATAGCCGCTATTCTGATCCTGCTACCGGAGACGTTCTCAAGGAAGCCAGGGGAACAAGATATGGTATGAGCTATGGAATAGACTGAATATTTCAAAAGTTTGTCAGCATGGCAATGGAAAACTTTTATACAGCCTTATTTCAAAATTAGATTTTCTTCGATAATGTGGTACAATTTCATCAAAAACAGAGACATTAAGCTTTCATTAACTGTTGTTAGAACGATGATAAATCAACGAAGGGATCTATGCTGACACAAAGGACAAATTTATAACGCCCAAGGTGTTTCATAGTGTTATCTATTTTTTTGGAACAATAAGTTATTATATAGATCACACATGTTTGTAAACTGGTGCGATCTACTTATTTTTTAAAAGGAAGTTTTGGCCCCCGAGATCGGTACACTTCCTTTTTAATCTCAACTGACCGGTTTCAACAGACTTACTGTCATCAACGGTTCTCACAGTGTCATTTGAACGGTATCTTGTTGGCTGTCACGTCTCACGGGAGCTTACACATGTGGCGCAAAGTGTGTTTTAATGTTTATCTTAGTTCTGACGACCCAATTTGTAACGGTATTGAGGCAGAGGAAGTGTGAAAATCCAATGACGACAGCAATCTATCGAAATCGATCATGCGAGACTTATAACAACATTACAGTGATCTAAGGGGTTGATAACTCATAACCTATATAAAACAGAGCAAACGACTTTCATGAAATTTGAGAAATAATGTTCCATTTGTAAACTGTAAAAATTTAAAATTCAAGTTAGTTCGCGACTCTGTCTTATTCCAAGCATTAATCGAGACTTGCGGGGTCTGCTGCTTTGCTACATCTACATTTTGTCGTTGACATCGTATGCTCTTAAGCCAACAACGTGCATGTCTGCCCCGATGTTGTCACTCCATCTCTTAGACGGTCTTCCTGGTGGGCTTGTTTCTCCTGGGTTGATGCGGGGCCCTGTTTTTGCAAAATAGTTGTCCAGCTTTCTTCAAACGTGGCGTACCAGCGGAGAAGACCTTCCATCACTTTTTTTATGATTGGCGCGACACCGAAACTTTGCTGGACTTCTGTATTTTTTACGTGGTCAGATCGGGTCAGCCCTATGCACCATCGAACCATGTTCATCTAAATTACATGTAACATTTGTTCCTGTTGTTTCGTCATAGGACGACACTCAGCAGCGCGGTCATATAAACTTTTGCCCTTATATACTGCGGCATCTTTTTATCGCCACCACCTGAGCCAAGTTGCATTAACGCCCATCCGAGTATCAAGAGTTGTGTAACAGTCCGAGCTGACGACGGACCCCAGGTACTTACTATGCATGGTCTTCTGCAGGTCTTCGTCGGCCGCAGTCTAGGCATTCGTCTTCTGGACATTGAAGTGCAGTCCATTTTCAGCCAGTTTGTCCTTCCACGTTTAAACCTGGTGCTAGAGTTCAGGGCGGATTTGTTCGGCAAGTACCAGTCATCGGCATAAAGACGGGTCCATGGAGGTCTATGTCAGCTGTTACCGTTTCCATGCAGAAGATGAATAGCAATGGTGAAAGGGCAGTACCTTGACGAACGACCACAGTGACATCGAAGGACGGATAAATTCTAGCAGGACTCCGAACAACACTGATTGAATTACGGTACAGAATTCGCACCCAGCTTGCATACTCTTCAGGGACGCTATTATTATGAAGTGCTCGCCAAATAAGATCGTTTGGGATACGGTTGAATGACTTTTCTAGGTTAGAAATGCTATGTGTACACTCTTCTGACTCTGTGCCTTTCCATCAAAAGGCGTTTGGCATGGATAGCATCTATGGTACTAAATCTCTAAACAAATCCACACTGGTTTGATGTTACAGAGAGAATACTTCTGAGTCTGTTATGAAGTACACGTTCAAAGATCTTTAAGAGGAGTAGAATAGGGCAATACGTCAAGCATTCATTCACGTCTCCTTTTCCTTTCTAGATTGGAACTCTTATGCTAGTTGTCCACGAGTGTGGAAGTTGTTTCTGCTTCACGGGAATAGCCGCATGGTCGAAGGCATCATGCTGCGAAGCGGCCGATCCCGCCGGAGGTTTGAATCCTCCCTCGGGCATGGGTGTGTGAATTGTCCTTAGTATTAGTTTGAGCAGTTTGTAAGTCTAGTGACTGATGGCTATAACAACAGTTCGGTCTAAGAGGTTTACAAACATTTGAAGTCGTTTTTCGGCGATGATTCGGTTGAAGAGTGAGACAAGGGCTTCTGAATCGCTTTCTGGGCAATTTCCTTAGCGAATATGTTCCCTCAGCCATTAAATTGGCTTCCCATCGTCTGGTACTTCTCTCGATATATTTTTTTCTAACCCACACAGTTCATAAATTTTCTTTTGTGTTTCGTTCTTACTTTAAATTTCTACTTTTTTTAGTCAACGTTATTGAACAGTTACAATTTGAATAAATGAAAAAAAAAGTATTTAATTTCGGCAGTTAGTAGTAGTAGTAAACTGAATGATAAATAACTAACTAAAATTCCTACAATATTCATTCAAGATTTTTTGTCTATAAGTTAATTAATGGAGAAATAGTTTTTTTTTTTTAGTTACGAAGTTCAGTCACTATTGTTCTTGTTTTATATATATTTTTTCAGCTCCGGCTTGCTCCTTTAACAGATTATGTGAAAGAGTAATTAATAAAGTGTTAATACTGTAAATACATTTTTATACATTTTCTACCGACATTGTATTGTTGATGCTGTAGTAGACGTAGGAAATCCCAGGCGTAAGTCCATATTTAAGGCCAATATTCCAAAATACGTAGGTTAGATTTTCATGATTAAGAAATAAATTGGAACAATTCCGTTTAGAACTTCAGATATATTTTTAAGAAAGAAAATTATACAGTTTTATACACTTGCACTTGACTACGAAAAAAAAAAAAAAAAAAAAAAAACATACTACTCTTGGCGAGTGCAAAAAGCAGACTGTCTCTACTTAAGCTGTCTTCGCTTGTTATATTCATTAACATCTGAAAGTGATTCTTACCCTGTTTCATTTATAAATGAAACCTCTTTGAAGAAAGTATATTAGCATTTGCTTTTTTATCGTGAATTAATTAATATATACATGAATATACAAAAAATAAAAAATGTACACTCGTTATATCAATTGTGAAGAAAAAAATATATTGTAAGAAGACATTAATTCTTCTACCGCTCTTAATGTATACTTTTTTTCCTCCTACTCCTATGGTAACGCTACATCATGTACATTTCTATGCTAACGTGGTTTATAATTTTTCAAGATTTTGTTAAATGGTTGTTGTCAATATGCTAGGAGTCATTCTTTAGACGGACCCATAGGTTACTAGTTTGCTTTTCTTAATTTCATCTGCAATTTTCTTCAGGTGATTTCACATTGCTGTGTTACTTCTCAAATGAAATATTTGTGGTGCTTTTCTGTTTACTGTATGACGTTATTTTATCCATCACACTGTTCGCTGTGTTGCACCAGCCTCGTTACCCTTACTTTCCTATCCAGCGACTCCGTTGCTCAGTCCCCGTCCCTTCTCAGTGCGCGCTTCGATCCGCTGCCTGTTGATTTCACAGTGGCGTGTGTTTCACCTGTTGCAGTCGGCTGCCTCCCAACTTGCAGAGCGTTCTACTTCGCTTCAGACAACTCGTATCTCGGCGACTCGCTGAAATAAGATATTAACGTTTTAGCGGATATCCGATATTCATGGTACACTAGTGAAATGGTCGTATGGGAAAATCCGCACCTCATTGCAGATGCTGTGTACGATATCTCGTGCGCCGATTATAACATCAGGTTCAAAGTCATTTCTATCGGGATAACCTGTCACATTAGCAACAGTAACCGCTCTAACGCCTGTTGTCGTATATAGGCGTTTCCGACCGTTCTATGAGGGTTTACATGCCTCTTAGATTGCATACGCGTGCCCCTCCATTTTCTTTGGCTCTTCAGTGTATGTAATTATTACGGTATGGAACAACGCCGTGTGAGAGATTGTACCAATAGGTCATTAAAAAAAGGTTCAAATGTTTGTAAATCGTTTGGACTTAATTTCTTTGGTTATCGGTCTATATGCTTACTAACTACTTAAACTAACCAAGGACACAAACCTATGGCCGAGGGAGGACTCGAAACTCCGTCAGCGAGCAATCACGCGCTCCGCCTTTGAACGCTCACTCACTATGGCGTTCATTTTTTAAATTTATTGTTTGGGTGAGGTAGTTATAACTTACTCATTTGGAATGCGATCACGTGGGCGAAAACTTTCTCGGCACTTTAATTTAAAAAATAGAAAGACGTTTAGCAACAAATGAAGAAAAACAATTTTTCAAATGTTTGTATAGCTTATGGGACTTAACTACGGGGGTCATCAGTCCCTAAACTTACAAACTACTTATGAACTAACTAATACTAAGGACGGCAACAAATATCCTTGCCCGAGGGGGGATTCGAACCCCCGACCGTAGTGGCCGTTCAGACCGTGACTGGAGCGCCTCAGTCCCCTCGGCCACCGCGGCCGGACAATTTTTCACCTAGAAGAATAAAGTTACACAGCACAGTACGAAAAAAGATAGTTTTCTGTAATTGTCACACACGTGGAAAAATGTTTTTGTACCGGGTCTACCGGGAACGATAATGAACGCTATAATCACAAGCTATCTCTATTTAGTACAAATGATTTATTTTTTCTCTCATAAAGCTGAAAGTCTATTCTCCTTTTTTATATCAAAATTGTGTATTTATCCGTTTTTATCGTTAAATTTTAATGAAACTTCGAGCATGATTACCGGGAAAGCTATGTAACAAAAATTATGTGAAACAGTAAGTGATGGAAAACGTTCCTGAATCGCTACCTGTCTCGTTGCCATCTGTATGTCGTTAATCTGTTTGAACACATCTACAGAAGTACTCAAAAAATTTCCACGAGATTTCCACAGGTAACTTGAGTGATGTTTGGAGTAGCATGCAGGCACTGTTTCATCAAATTCGAACACTGCACTACAAGGTAAAACTCGTCAATTACTCTGTTAAACGTAAATTACATCCATTCCACAATCAAATTATTGTGAAAATCTCCTTTAGTACTTATACAGTTTTTAATACGAGGGTCGTCCACAAAGTAAGTTCCATTTCTATCGGCGGCAGCGCTACGCTCGCAGTTCCGAGCATGCGCGGCAGTTACTCTGACTAAAGGAGAAGACATGTACGCCATTTCCAGATCGCTGCTGCCGAAGTGTGCTTTGTAGTGCTTCTTTATAATGTCAGCCGCGTGTGATATCAGATCTGTGATTCGTTTTCTAAATGCAAAGAAATTAAACCAAAGAAAATTCATCGGCAAATCTGCGAGGTTTACGAATAAAATGCTATGAGTGATTCAGTGTTTAGGAGATGGGTGAGACTGTCTCAATGAAGGGCGTGATCAAGTGCATGTTGAAGAACGAAGTGGACGCCTCTCTGTAGGTTACTGATGAACTGGGTCACACGTTGAAGAGAAGATTAAGCACAATCGTCAATTTACACTTAGTGCCCTTGCTATGGAAGTTCCGCAAATCTGTCCTTGGTGGTCAACACTTCAACCATGATGACGAGCTGAAAGAACATGTTACCACATGATTGAATACAAAGGCGAAAACCTCTATGAAGAAGTTCAAATGTTCAAATGTGTGTAATTTTATCGGACCAAACTGCGTGGTCATCACTCCGTAGCTTACAAACTACTTAAACGTACTTTAGACCGTTCGGCTACTCAACCGCGGCCTATGAAGAAGGCATACAAAAAACTTGTCCCACGCTAAGTGCCTACAAAATTCCGGAAGCTATGTAGAAAAGTAGTTTAACAGTTTTAAATTTTTGTACAATACATATTTTTTCTGTATCTGTACACGTTTGTAAACGGAACTTACTTTGTGGACTTACTCTATAAAATGATGTGTTTGTTTTGGTGAGCACATTAATAAAAACAGGATTAGACGGATCCTATGGGATTTTTCTAAGTGACCAAAAGTTTCTAAACGTTTGCGAATCGTGTAACTGACGTGGTGACTCAGTTTCCAGACAAGTATTCACATATGTGGGAAACCGCCTAGAAACCACATCCAGGCTGTCCGGCACACGGATTAGAACCGGAACCGTCATACCTACCCGTTCTGGAAAGCTGCGCTTCCGTTGTTATTGACTGACATATTGAACCCTGAAGAGCGACAGTATGTCAAAGTCCTTAAACTTCCGTTGCGAAGTAAGGGCGCATTGCTAGTATTATACTTCATCCATCGCAAGAGTAAACCTGATGTAAACGGAGAAAGATGATTGTACCGCAACTTTAGCACACGTGAAACTAGTGTTTTTCCCCTTTGTCTTATCTGTATTATTACTATGTTAATGTAAATGAAACTGTGAGATATTTTGACTTGTAGAAAGCCATCAAATTTGTCTTAAACAATACTTCGGCTACGTAATTTAGAGCCGCGGCGAAGTGGCCAAGCGCATTGAGGAGCTATGCTGCGATGCGCGAGGCCGCTCCCCGTCGGGTGTTCGAATCCCTCCTCAAGCATGGATGTTTGTGTCGAGGTAGTTCATAAGTAAAGCTTAGGGACTGATGACCCCGCAGTTAAGTCCCTTAAGAAGTATTTGAACATTTTTCGTAATTTAGATTTTCAAAATCGTGTACAGTTGCAGACTCTGCAAAGATACACTGTGTGATCAAAAGTACCAGGGCATTCTCAAATCCACACGTTCTTCATATTAGGTGCACTATGCTACCACCTAGTGCCAGGTACTCCATATCAGCGACCTCAGTAGTCATTGGACACCGTGAGAGAGCAGAATGGGCCCTCTGCAGAACTCATGAACTTCCAACGTTGTCAGGTGATTGGGTGTCACTTGAGTCAGAAGTCTTCACGCAACATTTCCACACTCAAAACATCCCTAGGCCCACTGTTTGTGATGTAATAGTGAAAGTGAAGAGACACGTACAACACGAAAGCCTACAGGCTGACTTTGTTGATTGACAGAGACGGCCGACAATTGAAAAGGGTCGCACAGTGTAATAGGCAGGCATCTAACTGGACCATAACACACGATTCCAAACTACACCAGGATCCACTCCAAGTACTCTGACAGGCGGGAGGCAAGAAGACTTGGATTTCATGGTTGAACGGCTGCCCATGAGCTACACATCACGCAGGTCATTGCCAAACGACGCCTCGCTTGGTGTATGGAACGTAAATATTGGACGATTCAACAATGGAAAAACTTTGTGTGGAGGACGAATCAAGGTACAAATATGGTGATCCGAAAGCAGCGTGTGGGTATGGCGAATGCCCGGTGAACTTCATCTGCCAGCGTGAGTAGTGCTTAGTGAGTAGTAGTGAGTAGGAAGCGGTGGTGTTATGGTGTGGTCGTGTTTTCATGGAAGGACCTTGCACCCCATGTTATTTTACGTGGCACTATCGCAGCACAGGCCTAACTTGATGTTTTAAGCTCCTTCTTACGTCCCACTGTTGAAGAGTAATTCTGGAATGGCGATTGCATCCTTCAACGCCATCAAGTATCTGTTAATAATGCACAGCCTGTGGTGGAGTAGTTACATCCTTGTAATGGATTATCCTTCATAGAGTCCTGGCTTGAATCCTATAGAACACCTTTTGGATGTTGTAGTGGGACAGATTTGTGAGCCCCTACTCTCCCATATCAGCTTCGTTTTGCAGGAGATGAAAATTAAAGATTTCGTATTAATGAAAACGATTAATTGAATGTTGAGTAATGTTTTTTATGATGCAATACTTAAAAAATATTTTGTGTTTGTTTCTATTAGTTTCATGATCGATCGAGGTACTGCAATAAACAGGAGCAGCGTCGCCGCATCACCGACCGGCATGACTGAGCTGGCCGTTATATGAAGTTAGCCGACGGTCACGGGGCAGCGGACGTCTCTGCGCCTTCTTTATTGCGGGACATCGATCGTCCTCTAAGAAGATTATTTAACATTATTATTGCTATATGTGTTCGTCAGTTCAGATTATGTCCTTGTGAATGTATGATTGGATCAGAAGCAAATAGTATATGTTTGTATTGAAAGTGGACCAATAAACATGTGATGTTTGAGTGAAGAAGAGTTTTAAATATTACATCATCTATATGGAATGATTTATTATTTAATGTGAAATATGGAAATTTTCAAGAGTTTATATGATCTTCTACATCTAGGAAGAAAACACCATCATTTTGAAAAGTTTATAACAATCTATTGAATTTCAAGACTCATTAAAATGAAACAGTGGTATTTTAAATGTGAAACTAAAATATAGTAGGCTGTGGATTTTCGCTCGAACGTCAGTTTCATGACTGAATTGGTGCTAAAGAGTTTAAACTCTGAATGTGAAGTTACATACTGGCCTTTATCTTTCTCCCGAGGGTATAAGGACCTGTTTGTGTTTTAAGAAAATATAGAAGTATAAACTATTATAACTTTTTTTTATATTAGGTGGTGGACATAGACTTCGGAGGGAAGTTCGGTACCACGGTACACAAGCGGTGTTAGAAAACTTATAAATATTTACTTTGCAACTGACCATAAGAGCTACAGAAAGGTTTTCTTAGTAAGACTGAACGAAATTTAGGACGAGTTTAGTATGATACGAGATTGTTTTGACAATTTAAAGTTCTTCACCACCTTTTCCCTTTGTCCCACCGCAATGCTTTGAAACTCTGTACCAGGCCTCACGGACTTACATCGATACCAGTGGAGCACTCAGTGAAGATTGGGCTGTCAGTCCCGAAGAAAAATTCCAGCACCTAATTAAATCTATGACTCCAAGAGCAGAGTCTGTCATTAAGGCTAAGAATGGGCCAACACCATATTGAAATCCGGCATTACCGATGAAGGGTGCCACGGTCTTGTAAGTTATTTTCAGCCAGGTGTCCGGATACTTTTGATCACATAATCTGCTAGAATAAACCTGAAGGAAACAGAGAAATATGTTTGATCAAAAGCATTAGCACGCGTACACTGGTGTTGTCTTGCTCTGTTTACAAATATAATTACTGTTACTGTAAATAAAAAAAAAAACAACTTTGAGATAATGTATAGACAACCATCAAATTTATCTTAAATAATACTGTGGCTAAGTATTTTATATTTCCACAATCGTATATTATCGTAAATTATAAAACATAAGTTGTCCTGCCTTTGTTGCCCTTTGAATATGTATTGTTAAAATGGCTGAGATTGCTTCCTGCTCTTGCACTTGGAATACTGTTAAAAATGGCTTCATGGATTCTGTTATCGATCGTCTCGTTATCAGTGTAGCAGATTATTTCAGATTCGAACATGTGTCGGGAGTGCAGTGAAATCGAGTGAGACGATGGGTGTTCAACTTAGCCGTAGAATCCGCAGCGCCGGACTCCGAAATATTATTTTCGCACGTATGGACTTTAATTTTGAACTCTAATGAATTTAGTGGTTCTCGCCAGACAATCATGCGATGGGCAATAAACGGTTTTAGTAAAAACGCAACGCACATGATGTTGTCAATTATTTAGTAGATTCCACCCGAGCTGAAAATTCCCTGACTCTGAAATTTAAAGTTTCGTTCTACGAATAAATGCATACATATTAAAATTGTGTGCCGGAACCGGGACTCGAACCTGGGACCTTTTCCTTTCGCGGGCAAGCGCACTACCGACTGTGCTATCCCGACACGACTCACGATGCTGCCTCACAACTTTACTTCCGCCAGTACCTCGCCTCCTACTTTCCAAACTTCACAGAAGCTCTCCTGTGAACCATGCAAGACTAGCACTCCTGGGAAGAAAGGATATGGTGGAGACATGGCTTAGCCACAGCCTAAGGGATGTTTTCAGAATGAAACTTTCACTCTGAAGCGGAGTGTGCGCTGATATGAAACTTTCTGGCATATTAAAATTATGGGCCGGAACCGGGACTCGAACCTGGTACCTTTGCTAGTCTTGCATAGTTCGCAGGAGAGCTTCTGTGAAGTTTGGAAAGTAGGAGGCGAGGTACTGGCGGAAGTAAAGTTGTATCGCATCGTGAGTCGTGTCGGGAGAGCACAGTCGGTAGTATGCTTGCCCGCGAAAGGCAAACGTCCCAGGTTCGAGTCCCGGTTCCGGCACACAATTTTAATCTGCCAGAAAGTTTCATATCAGCGCACACTCCGCTGCAGATTGAAAGTTTCATTCTGGAAACATCCCTTAGGCTGTGGCTAAGCCATGTCTCCACCATATCCTTTCTTCCAGGAGTGCTAGTCTTGCATGGTTCGCAGGAGAGCTTCTGTGAAGTTTGGAAAGTAGGAGGCGAGGTACTGGCGGAAGTAAAGTTGTGAGGCGGCATCATGAGTCGTGTCGGGATAGCACAGTCGGTAGTGCGCTTGCCCGCGAAAGGCAAAGGTCCCACGTTCGAGTCTCGGTTCCGGCACACAATTTTAATCTGCCAGAAAGTTCCATATCAGCGCACACTCCGCTGCAGAGTGAATGTTTCATTCTGGAAATGCATACATGTACGGACAGCAGCGAGCCAAAGGTAGCACGGATAAGTCATCCCCTAAGACTAAGTTAGTTGACTATCCGGGTGCGTACCATTACAAGCATACTCCGTGTGCCGTCTGGTCCCTAAATAAGCATGTTGTCATAGTTTTGTCATATATTATTTGATTCCATTTAAAATCTAAGTGAAATTCGGAGATATTTTGTTGTTCTGCTTGTGCGTTTTTTTCTGTTCACTGTAACTCACGGCGTCGCAGTTTCTTTGGACTAGCTGACTTGACAGTGCTTGACATTTCTTAAATGGTATAAGAGCTAAGGGACTAAACTACTCAGATCATCCGTTACTAAACTTACACACCACTTAAACTAATTTATGCTGAGAACAAACTCCCCCTCCTCACACACACACACACACACACACACACACACAAATATATATATATATATATATATATATATATATATATATATATATATACCTCTGGGAGGACATGAACTTCCGCGGAGAGCGAACGCTCATTCCGTGTAGTGGCGTCCTAACCGTGCGGCCATATCCGCAGTGCAAAGTTGTTGTCCTGTATTATCCCTGAGTCGTTGTGCGCGTAACGCACAACATAACGTATCATTATTATTCTACTCGACTTTACTCATGACTGGGGCCGGGGTATACGGGGTGCAGCCAAGACTGGAGGGCGTCATCTCTCTAGGGAAACTGGTCTCAGTATCCCAGGCCGAAATCACTGTCATCAGGGCATGTGTGGAGGAGAATTTGCGTAGGTGCTACAAAGATAGTAGCATTTCTATCTATTCAGACAGCCAGGCAGCCCTGAGATCACTGGCAGCTCCTGCAACAAGGTCTAAAATTGTTGCAGAATGTCACAGGGTTCTGGTGGAGCTAGGGGAATGCAATAGAGTAAACCTATCGTGGGTCCCTGGCCACTCGGGGATCAGTGGCAACGAATATGCCGACAGATTAGCCAGGATGGGGTCAGAGACTCCATTTATTGGACCGTAACCTGTCCTGACAATCACTAAGGCAATGATCAAATTGGAGCTACGTAACTGGCTCAGAAGACAGCACGTAGAATATTGGACCAAAGTCTACCAAGAAAAACATGGCAAGGTAATGATGCCAAAGCCATGTTTTAAAAGAAGCTCTGCAATAATGGGCCTGAACAGGAGAGCGATTAGTCTCATGGTTGGATTGGTGACAGGCCATGGGAATTTAAAAAAACACCTACATACAATGGGAAATACAGAAGAGGACCCTAAATGTAGGATCTGTGAAGACGGTGATGAAACTGCATCACATCTAATCTTCGAATGCATTGCATTGGAGAGTAAACGGCACAGAACATTTTGGACAACCAGAATAGAAAAATTGTGTCTAATAAAGAACTGGTAAAGGGACTCCTTGCACTGTTCAAGGTCTTTGATTGGCTTTACTAGATATACAGGGAGCGATACCGCACAATAAACTTAGTTTCGGTGCGGGCAGTGGCGGGTTGGACCAAAACTGTTTTGGCTTCCCTGGAAAAATCAAATCAATTACTCAAGACTGCTTATCTTTCGCTCCACGAGAATCGAAAAGTAATGAGATTCCACCGGACGAGGAAGAACACAAAGTATAATGTTCAAATGAGGTTTATTCTTTCTGTGAATGCAGTATAGCGTTACGGATACTACTACGCCTGTCAACCGTACTTGTGTTTTCATTTTCGTATACACAATATAGAAGAAATGTGCAAAAACAAGGCAAAAAAGACGTCGAGATATTGTAGATTTTTAGAGTCTCTAGTTTCCAGTGATGGCCCATACAGTCTCAGCGACGGCTTAGTCAACCATTTAACCCGGGCTCAGTACAAAGCGTTAGCCACAGTCGTAAGCCTGAAGTTGAACCAGAGTCCACCGGCACCGCCAGGCGCAGCTTTGCTGAGATTTGCTGCTGGCGTTTTGGCTACAATGGGAAAACAAAAGGAGATCTGGGCGTGACGCGGAAGCGTAAACTGAGCTGTATGTGGCCCGGGAAAATAAATACGGGTCCTTCAGAAATGAAAAGGCGCCCGGGCTGTGGTATGCATCGCGCATGCACGTTCGCCTATTTCTGCCGGCGTTTACTGCAGTCAGCTGACTGGTCGGGGATTGAAAAGTTGCTGCAGTAATTTTTTACGTTTATGTGTGTTTCTGATGCTACTGAAGAGAAAACGTTCGCTTTTAAACAGCCGTAAAATATCGGTTTTGTACGTCATTAGTTTTAGCTCGGTTAGGCCTTCATTAAATTCTTCGTATGCTCTTATTTTCAGCTCTGCGTATCCAGTAAACCAAATTTTCTCCGTGTTTTGTTTGGATTATTCTAATTTTCACCCCCATCATTTTTCCGCATTTGTTTGTTACTTTATGAAGAAAGGTTATCATTTAACATCCCGTCGACAGCATGATCAGTAGAGACGAAGCTCACGCTCGCATTGTTGGGTGAGAATGGGAAAGGAAATCGGCCGTGCCCTTTCAAGGGTACTGGCATTTGAATGGAGTGGTTTAGGGAAATCACGGAAAAACTAAATCTGGTTTGCCGGAGGTGGATCCGAACAACCATTGCGCCACCTCGCTTGTTGTTATAAAATTAACAATAGCGGAGTCTCCTGTCGTTTATCCCACTAAGACGTCCTATGCACAACTGGATTTACCATAGAATTCTGCTTTTACATCTACAGTGCATATTGAAATCCCATTAAAAACTACGAGGACTTGTAGAGGCAAGTAACTGCTTAACATTTTCATAAGGAACCCATGTCCGGAAATGGGATCCATTAACGTTAAGAGCCTTCGCTTCTGTTGCAAACTCTGATTTCCATATTCTGGGAAGATGTAGGACAGACCAAAACACGAAAAAGCATCTAGTAACTACGCACCTGAAAATACATACATTAAGAGGAATGAGCACGTCTTCATGAACACGTCTCCTCCACTGATGCAATACGCATAGCTCTCAGTTAATTGCTTTAAAACATCTTCCCTGGATCAGGCAAGCGACCATTCAGAATTGGCACTTATTAAATGAATAGAAAGGTCTTGGTCGCAGTAAATCTTATTGCCTATTACGCGTTTCGGTTTCTCATCTTGTGATATAAACTGTGGACAATTTTATAAGGCGCAATATTAGACAGAAAAAAACATTACAAAAAATAATCAGGACAACGTGATCGTACCTACATTCACTTCTGGTGTAGGGCTCAACAGAAAGATAAAAAAAAAAAAAAAAAAAAAAAAAAAAAATTATGTCACGGTGGAGTGGCCGAGCGCTCTAAGGAGTCTTGCTGCGGAACGTGCGACTGGTCGCCGGAGGTTCGAGTCCTCCCTTGGACATGTGTGTGTGTGTGTGTGTGTGTGTGATGTCCTTAGCATAAGTTTAAGTAGTTTGTAAGCCTAGGGACTGATAACCGAAGCTGTTAAGTTTCTTAGATTTACAAACTTTCTTTTTTCAACAAATTACAAATATTAGATACATGAGCGGTTGGGTGTTACTAACTGGTTTCATGTGGCGGAGTTAAACCAACCGGTGGCACTCGCGTAGGTGTCACATTTGTCAAGAACACAAATCATTGTACGAAAAGTGTTACAATGCCATAGATGTGGGTAACATATGTAGGTATAACGACTTAGATGAAACACGGGACAATATATGAAATTATAAGCATTAAAATAAAATAGAGTCTTAAAATAAAAATAACAAGAGTTCATAAAGGTGTGTTGGTGATGGTACGTAAATCTAACATAGCAACCAGATTATGAGGCTATGTCTCTTATAGTATGCGTTTAGAGTCCATGATTATGAAAATTTTCCTTGTGTTGATCTCTGATTTTGACATTTTCCCTTGTTTTGGTCGATAGTACCTCCTAACAAAATATCTTTTATTTATTTATTTGCTAAATTTACCCTAACCAGATTAAGGTCTTAAGGCTCTCTTTTAGACCTGGCCAGGAATTTCACATATGGAAAGCATTACAATAACTCACAGTAATAACAATAATAAACTCACATACTAATAATAACAAAGGGTATTTACAAGGGACATACATACGTTTATCATACCTGAAACCATATTTTGTATTATTTGATAAAAAGATTAAGGAAAGAGGAAAAGATTGAAATGATTGTGACAGCAGTTGTTAGGAACGAAGAAAATATGAATGAAGACATCTGATTGAAGGGAAAAGTTGTGGGAGTGGAGGATTTGATGATGGTGGACTGGTGTACGGGAGAGATGGCTGTTGTGATAGAAGGTGCACCATTAGCTTTCTTTTAAAGCTTCGAACGGATTTCTTTTTTATGCTTAGAAGAAAAGTGTGCCAGAGTCGGTATCCTAACGCAGAAAATGGTTTAGAAATGAAGGCAGGGGGCAGTGTTATGTGATTGTATAAACGGGGTTTTATTTTGGTGAGAATGAGTAATTCGGCTGTGGTATTCAGACAGTGATGTAAAAGTTGTAGATAAATAAAAAATGTGTGTAATGATTGAGAATATGTTGCAGCAAACATATGATATTTTCGACGCTTATCTGCCCTTAGCCGTAATAATTCTTTGTTTACAGCAGTGATGTCGAAAAAGCCTATGTCTCAGATGTATCGTAAGCAAGCATTCATGGCCAGTTTCAGCCTGCATGAGGTTTCATACGACAGTCTTTGCTGAATGGTATCACAATAGTCAATTATGGGGAGTATTACAGTCCCAAAGAACTTCTTTTTGAGCTGGAAAGGTAATAATTTGTTATATCTCTGTAACGCATGAAATGACGCTGACACCTTCTTGCAAATTGTAGCTGTCTGTTCAGTCCAGTCCAAGTGATGGTTTAGTACTACACTCAGTTCTTTGCTAAATGAGAAAAAGTTATTCCTGTGCCGTTTAGGATTAAATATGTTGAGCAAAGAGATTGTAGCAGAAAAGATTTGTTTCATAGTGTCAAAGACAAAGAGGTGCTCATAGCGTCTTTGAATGACATAACCGGATATGTTTTTTAAATCAAAATATTTTGTATTTACTCCTCTCTACAAGTCTACGAATTTTGTAACGGGTTTTTCTGCAAGCTATTTTGCTGCTGATGGGCGTCGAGTATTCTGTATATATAATTATAAATCCACCCAGATTGTAACCCGGCATCCTGTGGTTGAGAATCTACAATGATAACCACAACACTAGAAGCTAATACAACGGTTAGTTGCTCTATACATGGAATTAAGATAAAATGTGGCTTTTGAAACATTTAAATGGCGGTCAGTAGTTGAAGAAAGAATATAAATACAATTAACGAAGTCAAAGAAGTTTTTGTTACTTACTGTAAGTACTAATAAGGTTGGGCATCACGAGTCGCGGCCACCTTGGAGTTTAGACGATAACGACTGCCAAATCCACCGATTAGTCGCTCAACCGTTAGGGGTAAAATCGAATGGGACTCCTGGACAAGTAAAACATGTTCAAATGTTTGTTAAGCTTAAGGGAGTGAACTGCGGGGTCATCATTCCCCAAACTTACAAACTACTTACGATCTACCTATGAGTGGCCAAGTAAGTGATCTTGACAGTCGGGATCACTTTGGTATAAGGTTGGGGCATCTCGAGTCACGGCCACCTTTGTGTTCAGACAGTAAAGACTGCCAAATCCACCGATTAGTCGCTCAACCGTAAGGGGTAAAAATGTTCAAATGTTTGTAAATCTATCGGACCAAACTGCGTGGTCATCAGTCCGTAACTTACAAACTACTTAAACCTAGGTAAGCTAACCTAAAGACAACACACACACCCATTCCCCAGGGAGGACTCGAACCTTCACGGCGAGCAACCGCGCGCTCGGCAGCGAGACGCTTTAGACCGCTCGGCTACTCCACCGCGGCGTAAGGGGTAAAACCGAATGGGACCCTGGGCAAGTAAAAAATTTTCAAATGTTTGTTAAGCTTAAGGGACTGAACTGCGGGGTCATCAGTCCCTAAACTTACAAACTACTTACGATCTACCTTATACTAAAGACGACACAAATATCCATACCCGAGGGGGTATTCGAACCGCCGTGCAGACCGTGACTGGAGCGCCTCAGTCCCCTCGGCCACCGCGGCCGGCAGTCAAAGCAGGAAACACCAGGAAGGGCGAAGTCGGGTGTAGGGTTTTACATCAGGAAAGCAATCGAGCTCAGCATCATTGCAACAAGGTATGTAAACGAATGACTGATGTGGATAAATTTGACTGTCTCCTGCAAGAAAATCAGGAAGTTAGTAGTGCACCACTTTATCTTTCGACCAACTTCGTTGTATGGGAGTGAAAGCTGGATCAATGCCCATGACCTTATTAATAAGGGTGAGGTTACAGACATGAAAGTAGTAGAGATGATTGCATAATGAAGAAATCAAAGAAAAATTGGGAATGAACACCATAGCTGAAGCTGTTAGAGGGAACGGGCTGAGATGATCTGGTCATGTTACACGCATGGGAGAAGCAAGGTTACCTAAGAGCTCGGCAGCGTAGGGTAAGAGGAGTCGAGGGAGACTAAGGAGGAAGTACTTGGATTCAGTCAATGCTCCAGACTGAACGCGGAAAGGCATAATCAGTCTCTAATGATAATGATGCTTACTAATAAAAACTTATAGCACATTCCATAAATATTAAAAAAATGTTTTAAATGTTTGTCATTCTTATGTGTCCAAACTGCTGTGGTCATAAGTCCCGAGACTTACAAACTACATAAACTAAGTTAAACTAACCTAAATACAAACACACATCCATACCCGAGGGGGACGGGGATTCGAACCCCCGACGCGGGAGGCAGCGCGATCCGCAACGTGGCGCTCCAGACCGCTCGACTACTCCCGCGCGGCAAAATATTTAAATTTTTCTGTTAAACTTAACTCATTGCATTCGAATTCCTGTGTTGTTCTCATCATTAATGCATCATTGACGCGCAGTTCTTTTAATTGGTGTTCAATTTGTCTTGTACTAAGCGACCGAACATTCCAAACGGGGTTTCCTGGTTAATAAATCCATTATTTGAATTATATTCTTATTAATAGTAAATTTTCCATATTCTATTTCTGTATGTGTTTCTGCGGGTCTGGGGTGAGGCAGGGGCCAGTAATAAAGTGTCGTGTCCCGGGCGCCAGTGATGTCCGCTAAGTCACTGGTAAGTTTTCAGAAAACATATCACGATGAACAGACAGATTCACAATCACCCCGTTTACATGGGCTCCCAAAACAGGATTTCGTAAACCGATTTCCCAATTTCGGTTTTGGATGGTCGTGTAAACACTCCAGAATCGATTCTGGAAATCCGCTTCCCTAAAGCGGCTTTCCAGTTACACAATCGATTTTCGTGCCCATGTAAACGAAACCGTTTTTGAAGCGTTCTTGCCGCGGTGGAGTAGCCGAGCGGTCTAAAGCGTCTCGCTGCGGAGCGCGCAGTTGCTCGCCGTGGAAGTTCGAGTCCTCCCTGGGGCATGGGTGTGTGTGTTTGTCCTTAGGTTAGTTTACCTAGGTTTAAGTAGTTTGTAACCTACGGACTGATGACCACGCACTTTGGTCCGATAGATTTACAAACATTTGAATTTGAAGCGTTCTTGGCTTGTCAGATTGTGTTTTCTTGTTAAGAGTTTTCGGCACATATGGAAAGAGTGATACTTTCTAGAGCGAAATAAAGGTATAAGTATTAGAGTGAACTTAAATCTGTGTATTTAAATAAAGAAAAATAGCGAATGTGCTGACTAATCAGGAACTGAATCAGCTGTTTTTCAGCCGCCATGTTAAATGGATTAGGAAATCCGATTCAGGCTATGCCGTGTAAACACGACGGCGAAAAGCGGTTTACGATCGGTTTTCGTCTTCCGGAAGATGTGTTGCATGTAAACGTAGTGAATGCCTCCCAACGGATACAAATGCGATGTTTTAACCACAACACCGCCTCGCGTGGTATACGCACCTCGCTTCGTACCTGTTCGGGGTTTTCAGTTTTAAAATATCTGTGGCAAATGCGGTCGGCGCGGCAGTGGTAATAAAACGTCAGATGGCTCAAGCAGTGTTGATCCAGGTGGCGATAACTCGGGGCGCTTATTTCCCCTCTTTCATCTGTGCCGCCAGGCTAGACTGCTCGCCTCTACTAGCCGGATTCGTTCGCATCATCTGCCAACTCACACTTAACCCTCTGCTGTTGCACGTCTGTCACAGCATTAGTGCAGCCAGAATAAATAAAATCTGGAGAAGTGCGAATAGCATTCGAGCTCCGACGACTTTAAAAATGTTTGTAGAGCTTATGGGACTGAACTACGGGGTCATCAGTCCCTAAACTTACAAACTACTTATCAACTATCTTATACTAAAGACGGCACAAACATCCATGCCCGAGGGGGAATTCGAACCCCCGACGGGGAACGGCCTCGCTCATCGTAGCGCTTCAATGCGCTCGGCCGCTCCGACGCGGCCCGACGACTCTGTACAAACTTAATTACTCATATCACAAACTTCATCCGATCCAGGAATCGAGAATCTCTACGATGTGTGCTTCTCATCGATAACGATATTGAAAGATATCGCTCCCTGGATTTCAGAAACATTCTAGAATTTTTTAATTTCAAGTTTGAAAAATGATATGTAATTGCAGATACTTCGTCCACTTTCGTCCTCGTTGCGATTTTCTATAAGGTTTGGTGAAAATCTGCAGAGGAGGAAACGGTGCAGCGATCTATAGGGCTACCATTGTTACGCAAATGTCAAATTATTCTGCATGAATGCTTCACTGGATTTTTTATTGGATATCAGAAACTCATGCCAAAAAATGGAAGGGCAACCCTGCTTCAATTAGCCGTATTACGTTCCTGTGAAACATTAAAGGTGCTGTACGTCTCGTAAGCACACACTCTCAGAGAAAGTTTGTATTTAAAATTCGCCGGCAGTGCGTGGTGGCCAAGCTGTATTATGACTAGACTATATGATCCGCGTAAATAATTCGCACTCTATCCTGATCAGTTACAGATAAGAAAGATAGTGATGGAGAAGAGGAATAGGCAAATACATACGTATAAAAGGTAACATGCTCCGAATAGTAGTGGCAAATATTAGTCTCATTGTAAGAAAATTTATGTAATTAGATACAATATGAATAATTGAGAGACATATAAAAATCAGATATTGAGTTTTTCATGTTTATTTTACTTTTTGAAAATTTGTTTATTTAAAAAACTTCAGTTCATATGCGCAGTAAATAACGCTTGCTTCAACAAAGTGAACAATTGCAACAGCTGTTGTGCATCGACATGTGAGACAGAAATCGCGTGATAAACTACGCTTGCTAGAGTTGGGCAACACGATTCTTTTTTAGGAATAGATTCTTGCAATTCAATCTCACATTGTGAATCGATTTATTCGATTCGTTCACGATTCTTTCGCGATTCTTTAGACTGCATTGGCACGATTCTTACTTCTACATCTTGCTCATAGATGGCAATACATGTCTGTGTCATGTATATTGGAATCTTAACCTTTGGCATCTGTTTCCGAAACGTTCACTATTCTTTCTGGTCTGCGACGGCACGAATCTTACAGAATGCCAAAAAGGTGACAATATGGGTATCGGATTTTTTAATATTTATTCTGCGTAAAGTTCAGACTTAAAATAATAATGAGACAAAGTCATTCGATTCAGCTCTCAAAAATTCTCGAGAAAATAATCTTTGAAGTTTTGCGAGCGGTTATAAATACATATTACATTACCAACTATTTCTGCTGTCATCATAGCTCATTTAGTAGCATTGTAGGCTTAGTGAACGTAGGTCACTTATTTAGAATCCTACTGTAATCTTATTATTATTATTTTTTCGTTCTGTTTGAATACTTCGGCCATTTATTATGTAAAATCAATTAGTTTAAGGAAAAATGTCTATATAAATAAACATTAAAAATAAAAATCCGTCTCTAAATATTAAATTTCTTTCGAGATACAAGAAATTAGCGTTTATTAAAATGTTTATTTTTTGTAAAATCGGTTTCTTTCAGAAAAGTTGATTACATAAAAACCAAAATGGTAAAAAAGATTTTTGAGGTGGCTTTAATAACATTTAAATTCGCGTTTTTATATAAAAAGAATATTTTTGTAAAATTGAGTTTTTACAAAAACTACAACTACGCAGATGAACTCAAAAAGCTTAAACCTCTCTAAACACAAGATATAATCCAAATCGTTACAGCCATTTCCGGGATATACGAAATATAAGTGTTTAAGGACTGCTCGTTTAAATACGTAATATGTAAACTGTATAAAGACGTATAGTCGTATGTATTGGCAGCTGTGCATTTCGCTGCGTTTTGTTTCTGTCATTTGTAATTCGTGAATAGGCTAATAATTAACGGCTCACGATCTTCGTTCTGTGCTTCCTTTGTTCACACGCTTTCTGGCTGTCGTAATTATTCGACACTAGCTTTCGAATCATGAATCGTTGGACCTTGGAATCGTCACGAGACAGGCGATTCTTTTGAACTACGATTCGTCCCCCCCCCCCCCTCTTGACTACTCTCCGGCATTCGGAATCATTCGGTACGATTCGGCAAGATTCGGCAGTCGCCTTCGAATCATGAATCGTTGGAAACTTGGAACTTAGAATCGTCACGAGACAGACGATTCTTTTGAACGACGATTCGTCCGGATCACGATTCGATTCTTACGATTCTTTATTTATATTCGTTCAAATGAACGACTCATTCAGGAATCGCCAAAACTCCAGTCGACAGTCTTGGACTCACTCTGAAGATAGCCGGACGGTACGCGGCCGAAATATCAAAAGAAGAAGTGGATTTTGCGCGGCTGCATTCACGAAATGAAATGACCAAATCACCCATGTTTTTATTTAATCAACCTATTGTGGTCTGTGATGAGAATGGAGTATTCGTCATAAATAAGGGAAATACAATACCAAGGGCATCTTTATATAAATAATACTATAAATAATACTAATTTCATTTGAAATGGTACTACATTGTACCACAATTAACATAAATGTTACATCACACTTATATAATGTTGTGTGTGCATGTCAGATCATGACAGATGAATGTGCTTACGACTGCAATAATCTGACATTGGAGTATTGTATATTACATCACACTATTATTAATGCAAAACATAGTTGGAAGTGTCAACATGGTCTTGTCTAATATGCTAAGGATTTGGATGAACATTTAGGATTGTTTGATGTTATTGGAGAACCGGGATATTCTTATTAGTGACATCAGCATCATACCGAAAAAAAAATCGCAGAATCTTTAGCAAGAAGATATTTACAGAACCATTTCGGAATATACACTGTAAGTTTAATAGTTACCTAAGCTCTACAAACATTTGAACATTTGATTTTGAACACCTGAGCTCCTGATTTGACATATAAATTTATTATATAGTTTTTACTTAGCAACACTTCCATTAATCCAACAAAAGGCTCACAGCCTGGTTGAGCGTGATGTTTTAAAAAACAGACATATGCACTTGAATAACACAAAGACACTACCGACAGATAGATGCAGGTTAAAAAATATAGGAAACAAGAGCAGAAGGTAGCATCTGATGGGAAGTGAAAAGTCTCGGCATGCCAGAGCAGCTGCAGCCATGCTAACATGCATCTCACTCCTATCACTGCAATCCAAGTATCTAAGAGCGAGCTCATTCAGTTTATGTGAGTGAAGTCTTTAACAAGTATATTACTTGTAGGGACTCAATAGAGGTATGTATCTTTTCCAAGATGTGTATCTGCTTAACCATATATTGATAATGAATTAAGTGTATGGTGGATTTTCAAGTTCCACCACCTCTTTTTTAGTAAGAAAGTGACGATATTGGCTGGGAGTGAGAGAGTGTTTTCGCGCAACTTGAACATCCACCATATTCGTCGGATCTCTCTCCTGCAGACTTCTATTCTCTCGACTCATACTAGCTAAAAGCGAAGAGAATGACTATATTCCTGACATTTAACGAAATACGATGAGGCTTTTGAACACCACCCCAAAGGAAAGTATACAGGACAGGTATCGCATAGTCAGCGGTGCATAGTCATGGGAGGTGCCTATTTCGAAGGACACTAAGATAACTGTAGTTCATAGATCACGGTTGAGTTGGACAAGGAAAATATAAACAGAGAAGCTTATTTCATATGAAGAGGCAAATATTTGCAATTTTGATCATACTTTTTGCCTGATGCTCTAAACAATTTTTTTGTTTTTCAATGACTGTAAACTTCACTGTCGCCAACAATCTACCCTGCAGTACTATAATCGAAGGAATATGTTATCCATAGCAATAAAGTTTATACACCTACCTTAATTAACTGTTCCATCATTATATGTACTTTATTTTTGTCGAGAGTAATAGTACTTCAAATTAAAGTACCAGGTGATCAAAAAGTCAGTATAAATTTAAAAACTTAATAAATCACGGAATAATGTAGATGGAGAGGTAAAAATTGACACACATGCTTGGAATGACATGGGGTTTTATTAGAACAAAAAAGTTCAAAAAATGTCCGACAGATGGCGCTTCATCTTATCAGAAAAGCAACAATTAGCATAACAAATTAAGACAAAGCTAAGATGATGTTCTTTACAGGAAATTCTCAATATGCTCACCATTATTCCTCAACAATAGCTGTAGTCGAGGAATAATGTTGTGAACAGCACTGTAAAGCATGTCAGGAGTTATGGTGAGGCATTGGCGTCGGATGTTGTCTTTCAGCATCCCTAGAGATGTCGGTCGATCACGATACACTTGCGACTTCAGGTAACCCCAAAGCCAATAATCGTACGAACTGCGGTCTGGGGACCTCGGAGGCCAAGAATGACGAAAGTGGTGGCTGAGCACACGATCATCACCAAACGACGCGCGCAAGAGATCTTTCACGCGTTTAGCAATATGGGGTGGAGCGCCATTCTGCATAAAAATCGTACGTTCCAGCAGGTGTTTATCAGCCAGGCTGGGAAATGCGATTCTGTAACATATCGGCGTACCTCTCACCCGTAACGGTAGCAGTCACTGACGTTTTGCTGTCCAGCGCCATCTGTCGGACATTTTTGAACTTTTTTGTTCTAATATAACCCCATGTTATTCCAAGCATGTGTGTCAATGTTTACCTCTCTATCTACGTTATTCCGTGATTTATTAAGTTTTCAAATTTATACTGACTTTTTGATCACTCGGTATTAAACTTTCACGTTGCGGCATTGGTATGATTTCAGGTAAGTCCCTCCTTTACAGCGCATATGTAGACTCAAAAAAAAAAAAAAAAAAAAAAAAAAAAAAAAAAAAAAAAAAAAAAAAAAAAAAAAAAAAAAAAAACGATCGAGGTACAGCGAAATCGAATACGTTGCTTCGTTGCTTCTGTATGTGCAAACTAAGTAGCCACAGGCGAGTTGGTTGATGGGAGCACCTGTAAATGGGAAATTCCTATACGGTAGCTCCCATCAGCCCCTTGCCTGTATCAACTTAGTTTGTGCGGACGGTATGAAGTATGAGAACTATGCGGGGGGTAACTAGTATCACTACTACTTACTGGTTTTTCTGTCCCACTCCCTTATAGAAGCAGGGGAAAAACAAATGTCTGTGTGCATGTGTACGAGCCGTAATCTATCTGATCTTACCTTTGTGGTCTTTACGCGAAATATAAGTTGGCGGTAGTAGAATAGATCTGGAGTCCGTTTCAGAATCCGACTCTCTAAATTCTTCACCAGTGTTTCCCGAAAAGAACGACGCCTTCCCCCAAGCGATTCCCTTTGAGTTCCCCAAGCATCTCAGTAACACCCGCGCATCGATCGAACCTATCAGTAACACAACTAGCCGCCCGCCTGTGAATTGCTTAAACCGAACTAGTGGGTATCCCCAACAGTTGAGCAACATTCAAGACGGGGTCGTACAAGCGTTTTATGTGCGGTCTCCTTTACAGACAAATAGTGTTTTCCTAAAATTATCCAAAACAAACGGAAGTCGACCATCCACCTTCCCCGTGACTGTGCTTATATGCTGGTTCCATTTCATATCGCTGTGCAGCGTTACGCCTAGATATTTAATTGAAGCGACTCTGTCAAGCAGCACACTACTGGTGCCGTGTTAGAATATAGATTGTTGCTGCTACTCATCGGACTCTCCTTACATTTTTTTACATTTAGAGCTGGCTGCCATTCCGCACACCACCTAGAAATTTGTCGTTTCATATGCTCCGTGAAGTTTCCTCCTGATCGGAAAGCCTCTTCCACTAAAAAGGCTCTCTTTGCAACATTAAGAAATCTCAGTACACTCAGCGTGTACAAGAACAAGACAACAACACAGGTAACAGCTACAGTGCGCACGCAACACTGCCCCCGCCCTACTACACTGCAGGTCCACGGAACACGTGCAGGTGGGCTTTGTCTGAGCTTACAACCTTACACGCCCCGCAACGCGAGACACGCGGAGATCGCCACTGCGAAGAGACTTCGCGGACGCACTGTAGACAGAACATAATAACGCTCCTATCCCCTGGGGCACTCTTGACAGCCCCTTGTTTGTGATGAACTATGGCTATCGGGAACAACGTACTGGGTCCTATTACTTAAGAAAACTTCAAGCCACTCACATAATTGCGTACCTATTCCATATGCTGGTACGTTCGTTAGCAGTTCTACATCTACATCTACATAGATACTCTGTAAATCACATTTAAGTGCCTGGCAGAGGGTTCATTAACCACTTTCATCAATTTTTTCTAGCGTTCCATTCTCTAATAGCGCGCTGGAAGAAACAACACCTAAATCGTTCCGTTTTCGATCTGATTTCTATTATTTTATTGGGATGGTCATGTCTCCCTAAGTAGGTGGGTGCTAGCAAAATATTTTCACATTCAGAAGTCAGTGCTTGAAACATCGCAAACAGATCACGCCGCAATGAATAACGTCTTTCTTTTAATGATTTCCACCCCAATTCGTGTAACATTTCCGTGACGTGCCCCCCCCCCCCCCGTAACGTGATAAAAAAAACGATCTGCCCTTCTCTCAACCTTCTCAATGTCTTCCGTTAGTCCCACCTGGTGAGGGTCCCACAGGGGCAACAGTACTCCACGAGAGAACGCACAAGTGTGATGGAGGCAGTCTCTTTGGTGGAGCTGGTGCATCTTCGAAGCGTTCTGCCAATAAAACGTAACCTTTGGTTTGCCTTCCCCACAATATTTTCTGTGTGTTCTCTCCAGTCAAAGTTGTTCGTAATTGTAACTCCTAGGTATTTGGTAGAATTTACGTCCTTAAGGTTTGACTGATTTATCGCGTAACTGAAGTTCATCGGATTTCTTTTAGTGGTCATGTGTATTACTTCACATTTTTCTTTATTTAGTGTCAACTGCCAATTTTCGCACCATGTAGAAATTTTCTCTAAATCGTTTTGCTTTCGTTACTTATTCAAGATTTAGTCACTAACACGCAAAGGCCACATCAGCCATACCTTACTGTAATATTCAAATTTCTCAATTAGTGCAGATTTTTTTAAATAAAAGGGTGTACTGCGGCTTTTGACTCAAGTGAACCAGTCAAGACGATGGACGCGATGCCCTTATCACCCAGCTGCATACCCGTAAGGTTTCGAAAACTCAATACCAGGCGCGGCTAGTGCTTGCTTCAGATGACTGGGGATTCACTTCTTTGAGGGCCGGATCTTAATAGTGGCGCTCCCCCCCCCCCCCCCCCCCCTTAGCCTCACCGCATCCCCTGCTCGGCACGTCGATGTTTCGTTGCACCTCTGCGAATTGCGCCGGAGGGAAACATCTCGGCCTCCCCCCCCCCCCCACCCTTTAGATATATTTTCGTTACAATATCTGCAGAATGTCTTACCTTGGCTTGTTTGTGCTTGCTTCAACTCGAGCTGACGCGTGATATAGCAAGTTTCTTTATTTCACACTTTTGTTTCACGCTTAAAGCTAAGTAATTTGCTTCTAAAAGATACTAAACGTTATTTTTGTTTTATAATAAGCTCCAAGAACATATGAATATGCACATGAACACCAAAACACAGTACGTAACTGATTCCACTGATAAGTGACTGTAACGAAATGAATCTGTTACGATGAAGAGACAAGCTACCTTCAGGTCACGTGATAATGTAAGCAGCACCATTTCCTAACCTTACGCATGCGCAAAGGCTGCTCTCCGCCACATATTTTCATACAGTTAAATGTTTGTTACAACAAAGAGTATAAATATCATTTACCCTCAAAACCGCGACACATTTGATAAAACATCCAAAGCTATGTTGCAAGTAACAATACAAAAGTCATGTGTGTTCCTATATCTGTTAAAAAGAAGATTGGTTTTAAAAAAGTTCCTTGAAGTTGGTAACGAACCTATTACCTTCGACGCCGCAACTCGGTGCCGCTAACCACACAGGTATTCTTGCTAGGTGGAATTTGTGACTTTATTATTATTCATGAATTCATGATCGTGTCTTCTGAAGGCTTTTACAGTTGATGTGTCTTTATAGTTATAAGATATTTTAATAAACATGACTTGTTTTTGATGAATCTTCAACGCGCCAGAAGCAAATATGAAGGGTGGATGTTGCCTTAAGAGAGCATTTGCCGATGCACAAGGCGAGGTGCGCAATAGCTCCATCGTTTTTGCTTCGGGACCATTCGTGCGTAACCGCCAGAGCTCGAGTAGCCAGGAGCTGGCGTCTCCACCAGCTCCAACGCCAGTGTTAAAAGCGGTGTATCCCGCCGCACCTCCCTGCCGCGGGAGCACCCATATACTGTCTCCACAGGGTTCAGAAAAGAATTTGAACCTCAGTTGCGCATGCGCATTGCAATGCTGAGCCCACTACCACCTATGTTAGGCGACCGCGCTACGACTAATATACGTGCTGTTTCCCCGACATGAAACGTTTTTCATGCGATAAAAAAAAAAAAAAAAAAAAAAAAAAAAAAAAAAATAAAACCTAGAATGTACACATAAAAGGATCTGCTGGAAGAACGAAACGAAGAATTATAGTTTAAAAACACTGTTTATTTTATTTATTTACTAGCAAACCCGGCAACGCTTCGCAGTAGCTTCTCCCTATGTCTATCTCTTCCGTCCTCTTCCTTTGTCCACTTCCGCCTCCGCCTACCTTCACACCATTCCCTCTTACCCTACACCATATCCCTCACTCCTCCTTCCTCTCTGCGTCCATATCATCTTCCCTTTTTAAATCCATTTCTTTCCCCCTGTCTCCTACTTCCCAGCTCTCTGATCTTATTTATTGTTATTGCAATCGGGAACTTGATTGTGGATGGAATCAAAATGGACAGGAAAATCAATTGGAAACGGATTATTAGAGAGACGTTTCGAGCTGCTCTATATCTGAGGTTCGTAGCTTCAATTGCCGCACGTTTAATCGTTGCATTGTACGAACAGGTATGATAAGTGTAGGCATAAAAAGAACTTTCCTGTTTTATGTTAAAAATTAATGGAAAAAAACAGCACATGTTTACAGCACAGCTTAGCATATTTATAACACGTGTATATCTTCTTAACAGTTTTTGAATTAAATAAAAAGTAATTGTAGCATGATCATACTTTAATTATAGAAATTCCATATGAAACAAAACAATTAATTGAAATAAAATAAGCGGGATGGCAAGACAGCGTTTTGAAAGTCTTTGTGTATCGTTCATTTTTTGTCTTCTTAGGGCCGCGGTGGAGTAGCCGAGCGGTCTAAAGCGTCTCGCTACGGAGCGCGCGGTTGCTCGCCGTGGAGGTTCGAGTACTCCCTGGGGCATGGGTGTGTGTATTGTCCTTAGGTTAGTTTACCTAGGTTTAAGTAGTTTGTAAGCTACGGACTGATGACCACGCAGTTTGGTCCGATAGATTTACAAACATTTGTCTTCTTAGGAATCTAATTGAAATACCAATAACAACATTGCTACTTACCGGTAAAATTTTACAATCCGCGACACATGCGTGGATAAGCTATGTTGGCATCAGCTGTTGTATCGTGGAAATGAAGCCGACCAATCGTGGCAAAGCTTGTGATCGCCAATGAAATTTTAGATGACGACAGTTTGTTCCGAAGCCAACTGATGCATCCGCTGCGTAATCGACTGCTGGATTGTATCTGTACACCAAACGATCAATTATAATTGCTATGCGTGGCCGTCTGTTTTGTCGACGACCCAAATTATTTCCTGCGTGAACTGCAACTGAGGGAGTCCAACTCGACTGTACCCTTTGTTTCAGAGTCATAACGGATTGCGCTTGAGAATTTCTTTTCGATTTACCTCCAAGCGCTGTGTACGATCTTCGTCGATCTAATTGAATACGATCACGTAGTAAGATTTCGTTGCACGTACGCCGACCGATATTACGCAACGGAATGGAGGCATTGTTTTGAAAAATAAACCACGAGCTGTACTTAATTTGTTTGTGACACTCAAAAATACCACGAAATAACATCAGTTCTATCTTTGCAATGCTTCAAAGATATGATCCCCACCGACAACATCATGGAGGTAAGAATAATACGGAGGGGCTTGTAACAAAACGTTTCGTGTTAAATCTTTCTGACAGTTTTAACCTTGTGTGCATAATGCCGTCTCCCTTGATTCTGCGAGTAGTGAATGAATAATCTGATTGTTGGAGAATCGAGAAAATGATCCCAGTGTAGTGGGACGAAATATTATTCCCTGCTACTTACCTTTACGTCAGCTCAGCTTCGCAGTTAAAAAACCTGTTTATATATGTTGTTGTTAATAATGTTGAGTGTTAATAAGTTTATTTCATTCTTAAAAGAAATGTGTGCTGTTTTTTATGTTTCATGTGCGGTGACAACGGAGCAAACTACGAAAATAGCATCTTCTCTGTTGGAGCCAAAAATGAGGTCGTCGCGGGTCGACAGCCACACACTCAGAGAAGAGCCTGATTGAAGACCTCTGTTGCCAACCGTCACAATGAAATAAATAGAAATAAAAGAAAAAATGTATTGTCGTGAGTTGTTCAGTATTGTATGTTCAGAAAAGAAAGTGAGTCTTGTTGTTGAGCTCCTACTAGAACGATCTGATTATATGTGTTGTATTACATTAACTTATAACTTTCGTAATAAAACGTAAACTTTTACCTCAAGTACCAGTGTGAGAAAAGTAATTATTACATCCAATAAGGAAAGAAGATATTTATATATTGAAATGAATTTATAATTTTGGAACTTTTCAAAGAATTTCTCCTATTTATACCAGTGCAGTAGGACCCAGAAATAATTTATTTAACTGGAAGCCAGTGAAATAAGTTCCATTAATCGATATATTTTACGTCGGATTCAGTGAAAAATATCTGTGATGGAAAACGATTATCTTATGAATTTTGAACAAGGCTTTTTTTTTTTTTTTTGAACCTTGCAATGAAGATTTAAAAGATTTTTTTTTTACTCTGATTGGAGTTTATTTTTTAATTTTTTTTTTTTTTTTTTATTTATTTTTTATTCGATTGTAGTGGAATGGTCATGGTCGAAGTTCGATTAAATCAATTTGGAACAAAAATTTACCCTTTAATATAAAGGAAGAATCTACGGTTCTACCGCACCAGCTGCGAGCTCAAATTCTGATATAATACGCGGTCAAATGGGATAAAAACTATCCCATGTCCGTCTCCTGCTTCTAAGCTACCTCCCCACCAATTGTGAGCCAAATCGGTGCAGACGTTCTTTAGTTATAACTGAACCAGTGAACACATTGGATGCGCCGCCTCTGACTCAGTACACAGGGATACTTAGAAGTTTGCCATAAGTTTGAGTAGCTGCACGACCGACTGTCTGAGCGCGGCGAGCACACGGCGTGGCGTCCACTTTTAGCGGCGTGCGAAGATAAGGCGGCGCCTGCGCCCGCGACGCACTCCAGCACGTGCGGCCGGCTCTTGAGACACCGCGGCTGCCGCCCAGCCTTTCCGTTACGTTGCGTTCCGTTTCGCTACATAAACGTCGAACGGCGTCGTCTTCCGGCACTCACAGAGGACGACTCAGCTTCCAACTGGAATTTCGCAAACCTCAACGCTGGCGTTTGCCAGGAGCTTATGCGCTGCTAGGCCGCGGCCGGCGGCACTGTTCAGGCACAGATCGGTTTGCAAAGACCACAGGCGTACTGGCTTAGCAGAACAATAAAACACATTTTAAATTTAACAAACATGTAACTATGTGACGTCTTGGTAGATTATATACAAAATTTTTAACAAAATACCGCCTTTAAGAAAAAAATACAAAACAAATTAATATATTTCATTCCATTCCATGATGGTGGTGGCGGTTGGTGTAGCAACAGTGGTGAATAATTAAATAATTCTCTTTGTCTGTTGCAATACTCTTTATTATATCCAATAACGCGTTTCGCGCTGTTAGTGCATCATCAGAGTGGAAACACAAATATTTTGTTACAGTCCGTGTAACTACTGGGCAGCGAATCTAATATGGCTAAGGTGAGTAAATTTTGAAGATTGGGTGGAGATGGAGCTAGAGAACTATTTAAAGCTGTGGTGGAAGTAGCTTAACAATTTTTGTTCTGTCATTGGGCCCCTGCAAAGAGGTAAACGTACAAAGTACGTAACGACTATTTGAAATAGAATTATAAGGGACTAAAGGGGTACAGTATGGAAATTAATAGAATACATTTCATACTGTACCCCCTTAGTCCCTAGTTCTATATATATCTATCTCTTTGACCCTTTCCCCGCACATGCAGGGTTGGCACTGTGTTAAACACGGATTTGGCATGGGTTAATATTTACACTGTGACCGGATGACCCTCCCCCCTCCCCAGGAGGGAATGTGTACCCCAGATGTCTGCGTATAGTGTTATAAGCGTGCGAAACTGTAAAGTGTTACGAAATGTTTGCGAACTGTGTAACTAAGGCGGGACTTGGGGACCAACCCTGTATTCACCTGGGGGATGTGGAAAACCGCCTAAAAATCACATCCAGGCTGGCCGATACTCCGACCCCTATCGTTAATCCGCCGGGCGGATTCGGACCGGGGCCGGTACGCCTCCTCGTCTGGTAACGCGGTGCGTTAGACCACACGGCCAACCGAGCGGTTAGGTAGATAACTACCCACTTTAAATCTAACTCAAGACATACCTATGAACTGTTCAAAATATTTTTAGAGCTCTCCTAAGTAAAATGAAATCAAAAATATTAGACTACTTAAAAGTCAATTTTTGCTATGTGTATTGTAGTGTTTCCTTGGCTGACCTACTCCAAAAATAACAATAATTGTAACTACATTATACTATCGTAACAGCTTGATTGACTTTTAAGTAGTCTTTTCCATTTCATTCTACTTAGGGGAAATAAAAAAAAAAAAAAAATAAAATAAAAAAAAAATAAAAAAAAAATAAAAAATATTTTGATCATTGTTCGTTATTCACAGGAATGTGTTGATTTAGATTTAAAGTGGCTAGGTACCTACCTATCTTCTTGCGTGGTAAAGACATAGGTCGTACTTACATATTGATGAGTAGAAAAAGTTGTAGAAGAATACGCAATTATTACTATTATTATTATTATTATTACTTTTTAGTGCTTATTAATTTGTTTTGGAATAGCTTTTTTAAGTCGAGTTTCTGTTAAAATTTGCGTTTATTAATGCTGTTACATATTTCATAGTCACGGAACGTGGGGTTCAATTTTTTTAATACAAATATGAAGTCGTCAGTGAATAATGTCACTTCTGTAAATGACAAAATTCAGTACACTCTAATATATACGGGTCACAATTACAAAGTCGTAATCGTATTATCCAAAAACATGAATTGCAACCTTCGCGTTCTCGGTGCGCACTTTCACGTCTTACGTTACACGAGTTTTATTTATTTATTTTATTTTACTTTTTGGCCCATTTGAGGGTACGGTAGTAACACTAAAAGTGAGCCTTTGCGAGTGGCTTTTGACAACTCGAAATTTAAATGAAAATAGCTACTTAGCTGTTGATCTAGCATGAAAATTGAATAAATGAATTTGTAGATGAGACAATTCTCTACAACTGTGCTCTCTTATGTTTTTCTCATATCTCACAGTTTCAGAGATATTTGCAAAAATAACGGAGATTTGACACTTTCGCTTGACTACGTTTCTGTTGACTAAGGAGGTGAAAATTTTGGACAGTTCCTGGCCGAGTGATCATTTGTACACGTTTTGGAACAGTGAGCATACAGTAGCTATCATCCACTATACGGGCAAAATTTAAACATTGGACCACACACTTCCTGCACCTGAGCCAAAATGAACAATCGATTGGTTTCTGTATATGACAAGCGTCGAGGGTGGGCTCTATATGGCTTCTATGAGAACTATTAGTTCGTGGGCGGTTCCTGAGAAAATTTTTTGGGATTGCCACTTCTATAATTTCTGTTCATGGGAAATTCTTACTACACGAACTTAAGATAATATTCTCGATCTAATCTTTAATTTTTTTCCCGTAGCTTTATCCGTTATCAAGATCCTGAGGTCAAAAGTAACTGTACTTGTACACAAATTCACCGAAAACGGGTTTTAGTCATTTTTTGCGGCGTGGACCGCAAATATCTGAATAACTAACCATAGCATTGGTTCAGATTTGATAATATATTCTTTAGATGCTTGTTTAGAAATGCCATTCTCTTGTTTTCGAAAATCATTATCTATTTGAAGGATACACCTGTAAAACCATACCAGATCCTTCTTCTGACCGGCGATGGAATTTTGGGATTCTAGCTACCGTTTAGACGTTTCGGCCAATACAGTAACAGAAAATGAAGTTATGTGCTAGACGATTCACAGATATATTTCTCGTTTGCCTATCCAAGCTTACTGTCAAGAACTTGACTACCCGGCCGCGGTGGCCGAGGGGACTGAGGCGCTCCAGTCACGGTATGCACGGCCACTACGGTCGGGGGTTCGAAACAACCCTCGGGCATGGATATTTGTGCGGTCATTAGTATTAGTTAGGTCATAAGTAGTTTGTAAGTTTAGGGACTGATGGCCCCGTAGTTAAGTCCCATAAGCTATACAAACATTTGAATTTGAACTTGACTAACATCATCCTATTAGCACTGTAGTATATCATCTGCTTCCTGTATTGCAAAGCATTCGTGAACTCCATTTGCTTTTTTACTGCTTCTGATTATTAACGTCTATGAACATCGTGTGCCTGGACGTAATATGGCATTTGTGAAACCTGCTTATTGATCCATAGGGTATAACCCTTCGTTGCACCTTACAGCAGAAATTTGTCATGTTGGAACAACCTCTTTAAAATTCGTATAACAGATGACCGTCCGCGAGAGTATTTGTAAACTGTCCAACAACAATATTGAGATGGCCGATGTAATGAAGCACCATCGTCTTCTCTTAACAGACTACGACTGCGCCTTCTTAATACTAACCAATAGTTCGCTCCTAAAGTGAAGGAGTAACTAAACTCTCTTCACCTATCGCAAAATCCTTTTACAAGCAGTTTGCCAACGCTGGTGTTCAATATAGCCTTTCTGATAAGGCGGAAGTATTCCCGGTAATTTCTATGTCTTATGCGTGACTACACAATTTAGGTTACAGCGATACGTACGTCTTCACCTGTATGTTCTGGTTTGGGTCACGCCTTCGGGTGGGTGGATCATCTCTATTTTTATTAGTTATGATACATCCAAGCGCTGCTGTTACCCGATCTTTCGTGTCGAGCCCTACAGCTATGGACAGGAAAAATATTTTTATTTTACTGCCGAATTTTGTGTTATTTTTAGTATATCTGCGCGTGATCTAAAGCAACACTGATATTCTCCAATTTGCGTGTCGAGTTGTTGTTCTGTCCTAGCTAGTAATGCTTTTGATAAGATTTTGTAACAAAGTGGTAGAAGGGATATGCCTATGCCTCGGTAGTTGTTCACATCAGTTTTATCACCATATTTGTGCAGTGGGTAGATCAACGCTGTCTTCCATTCTTTAGGAATCTCTTCTGTAAGCCAAATATTTAGTATGGTTTTGGTTAGCTTCTTAAGAATTTTGTTGTTTGAGAATTACTAAAGTTCTGAAGTTATGGAGTCCTCTCCAGGTGCTTTGATGCCTTGGAGATTTTTTTTATGATGTCTGACTGTTATGTGCTATTTTACAATTTTCGTCTTTAAATCAAAGGTTTGGTGGAGAGTATTTATTTAAGTTTCTTTTGAAAGTGTTATAGAAATTTCTGGTGTTATTCATTTTGTGGTCTATCTGTTTTAATTCGTTTTTCTCATAATTACTCTTGGTGTTTCTGATTAGTTTAGCTGTTTCCTTCCTCTTTTCAAGAAATGGTTTCTTTTGCTGTTTGTACAAGAGATTGCTGCAGTTGTTCCCAATTTTCTGGATTTTGGTTTCCAGAATATCGCTAAAATAAATTCGTAGCTTGAGTTTTTCTACGTCGAATTTCAGAGTCCTTGGTTTGGTATGTTTCTCGGTTGGTATTTACTTTTGATTGTAGATAAGTAGTGATCAGAATGTAACTCAGCATTTCGTATTACCTTAACATTCTGGATTTCTTGGGAAGATTCTCTAGATATTGCCACATGATCTAGCTGAAACTCACCTAAATAATGATTTTGGGAGTGCCATGTTTTCTGTTTTCTTGGAAGATGCTTGAACGCAGTGGATTTCATTACTAGCTTAGTAGCTCTGCAGAGTTCTATTAGTCTTTCGCCATTCTTGTATGTTCTTTTGTGAGCTGGATAATTCCCTACAACGTACCTAAATTTTTCTTCTATGTTCAACTGTGCGTTAAAATCTCCCAGCAATTTTATTCGTTATTTGGAATTTTTATGATAATTTCTTCCAGTTCTTCCCAAAATTTATCTGTTTCTTCTCTCCCTATCTCCCTCTCTCTCTTTTTATTTATTATTATTATTATTTTTTATTGGCCTGGTTGATTGGTTCGTGGAAATTTCGTTGTATACCTTATTTGTGCATGTCAAGAAGAGCATGGATATTCTGCCATTAGGCGAGTGGTATTCTATTACGGAATCTAAAATTTTGCAGCTGACAATGAAAGCTGTTCCTAAATGAGGGACATTTTTAATAGCCCTTTTCCCCACTTTTCGTTTGAAAATTCTATAGACATCTAATCCAAAGGCATGCTCGTCTGTAAATATTGTTCCTTGTACTGCTGCAATGAGTATGTTGTGTTTGGTAAGGGTGTCTGTCATTTGTTTAAGATTCCCTGTTTGCAGAAGTGAGTTTATGTTAACTGTTGCAAAACATTCTTTTGTTTGTACTTGATTTTATTATGCCTGTTTCCAGAAAGCTCCGTCTCTTTCCAGCATGGTGGAATTCGACGACTTATTTGTGCTGCCTGTGGCAACAGTGGCTTGGATACCACCGGGAGTAGTTTTCCGTATTTGACTTTCCATTTATGCCTTACAGTTGAGAGTTAATTTCACTGAGGGAATAGCAATGTTTCAGCTAATCCTAAATACTTTCAAGATTGTTACTCCTGAAAGTCTGTGCCGTTGGCCTTCATTGGTTCTTCTGCCTTTAGAAACGATTTCTCATCCCAAGGGCAAGAGAGTGCCCTACGCCTCTATCTGTTCATTCGCCATAAAAGGCCTTTGGCACTTGCTAGAAGTTGACTTCTTATACCGGAAGTCACTCGGCCCCTTTCACGTTTTTCACTAGGATGTTGATCAATTTCCAACACTAGCAGGCATGGGTTGGACTTTTCCCTTCTCTGTGTTTTTTTTTCTTTTTTTTTTCCCATTAGGCTCTTCCGCTCCCTCTGCCGTTGTGTGTTGGTATTCCTCTTCCGCCTTCGACACCACTGATCGGTCTTACAAATTAATTATTATTTTGTCACATTCGGTCCTTTTTGGCCCAATTCTGTGTTGTTTATCCAACATTCGACTTTTTGCCGAAAATAATACTAGTATTTTTCAGGTTCGGTGATTTTTAGTTAAACTTAATGTTTTTTACCAATTATGTGGTTGTTACCAAATTCGCCGTTCTTTTTGCCAGTTTCATTGTTGATTTCCTTGCAATTTCAGTGCTAATTTAGCCGCTGTATCAAATTTTGTTCCACGTGAAACGATCCTTTAATATATTACACAGGGATCTTAGTTTTAAGCAGATTAGAAGTCAAAATTCTATGTGGTCTTTCAATACGTACAAGCAAGCGCAGTATTTTACAAGTGCAGTGTCCTCGACATTCTGTTTTATGAGCTATTTATATTTCTGAAGATCAGATGAGGGATGCTGACAAATGAATATCAAATTGCAAAGAGATGGGAAGGATATTTCAGTGACTTGTTAAATTACGAAGACCCAACAACACTTTTTAACTTTCCCCTACCACAGACAGCAGAGCCTGAATACCTACCACCAACCGTAGAAGTGATGCAGAAGCAGATAAAACGGCTTGAAAAGGACAGAAGCCCAGGTTAAGATGGCATCAATGCTGAAATAATTCAGGAAGGGGGTAAATACCTTGTCTCAAGGATCCACAAATTAATAGAGACCATTTGGAGCACTGAAAACATTTCAGAAGACTGGAGGACTGCACTAATCTGCCCCATCCACAAGAAGAATGACAGAATAGCATGCGAAAACTACCGTGGTATCTTTATGCTCAATATTTGTTATAAAATCTTCTCAAACTGTCTTCTAGATCGAAACCAACCGTTAGCAGACATCATCATTGGAGAATATCAAGGAGGATTTCGTCACGGGAGATCCACTGTCGACCAAATCTTTGTCGTACGACAGACTGTAGAAAAAAGGTGGGACTTTGGTGAAGAACTAAACATACTGTTCAGAAAAGCATATGATTTCATTAATCGAGAAAGTATGCTGAGGTGTCTGGAAGAATTCGGTTTTGCCAAGAAATTAGTAAGCCTTACGAAGTCCTCCATCATGGATACTACAGCAAAGGTAAAAATTGGAAATAAGGTGACTGAAGCACTGAAAATAAAAACTGGTCTACGGCAGGGAGATGGACTATCACTTGTTCTTTTCAATCTCGCATTAGAGAAGGCAATGAGAGAGAGATGGTATCTAATGAACTCAGAGGAGTACAGATCGGGGATGTGAACATCAAGTACCTCGGATATGCCGATGATATAGTGCTACTATCTGGGTAACAAGAAAGGAGAAATGACGGACGTATTGCAAACAACAGCGAGGAAAATTAGACTTCAAATCAATCGTGACAAGACGGAATACATGATTCTACATCGTAGTCATAATGGAACTCAAGAACCTCTTCCATCCTTACAGACAACTGAAGGTTCTAATCGTCAAGTAAGGGAGTTCAAATATCTGGGCGCAGTATTGAGAGATGAACCATCCAGTAAAATGGAAATACAGGCAAGACTACAAGCAGGTAATCGCTGTTACCATGGCCTTAATGCTCTCCTCAGAACCGTAAGTTTGTTGGGAGATTTCAAAATAAACATCAACAAAACACTCCTACCGCCAGTATGGATGTGCCACCTGGAATACAACCGAGAAAGACCTGAACAGATTAATGTATTTGAAAGGAAAGTCCTTCGGAAGATTTTTTGCCAGTTTACGGTAATGTGAGTGAAAAATGGAGGATACCTCACAGTTCAGAGTTGTATGACATTTACAAAGAGCCGAACATCGTGGTTATAATGAAGACATGACGACTCCAGTAGGCAGGGCATATTGCTCGAATGGGGGACAACCGATGGCCGAAAACTGTACTCAACACTAAGCCAGAGGGCAGAAGGCCGTAGGAAGACCTAGAACTCGATGGAGTGACTGCGTATCCAAAGACCTTCAAAGAGTGGACTGCTGGAAGAATGGCAGAAAGGAGCCGAATACAGCCTTAAGTGGGGGCAATCTCTCAAAGCAGCGCGTGGTCCATTGGACCTGATCACGTAAAAGTAAAGTAAGAAGATAGATGAGGACAGGAAGCTTCTGTCGAAGTCAGTCATAAATAATAATGTCTAGCGATTTTGGCTTCAGAATAAATTTTATTCCAGTAAAGGAATAAATACAGTGTGTATAAACAAAAGCATGCAAAAATTTAACAGGACATGGATGAATACAGGTACATTAGTGTGCACTTTTTATTTACATTATTTGCAGTTAACTGCAAATGCCATAATTGACACAATGAACGTGCCATTTTCTTTGTAACTTATAAAAAGTGCTGAAACTGGCGGCCATCAACGTGAATGCAAACATGACACCAGAGATCAAGATTCTGATGAACCCTGACAAATATCCCTAATGTGTTTAGAATCACAATCAACTAGAATTCCGGCAACTTATTCCAACTCCTTATCTACTGGGGTTTCATACACAAGTGACTGTACATCTTCTCATAGAAAATACTCGTTGGGGTCAAGTCAGATGATATTGCGGTGAGTTCTGCGAAACTGTACCTACCGCTCCGTCGTACTGCACTGTACTTCTCTGAATACCACTGAGTCTCAGTGGCGTAGCTAAGTAGCTTGGCACCCGGTGCGATGATCCAACTTGTCAACGCCCCCCCCCCCCCCGCAACGTCACCAACACTTTCGCCAACCTTAGAAAGAGTGGAAAAAAAAATCAAGGAGAGAGGAATAAATTTTTGATACACATAATGAAATGAGCAAAATAGAAAGTTAATTGGTTTGAGAGAGATGTACAGTCTGTATGAAAGGAAATAAATAAAACTAGTTTTTTAAAATAACATAGTATAATCGATTATTAATCAAGCAGAACAAATAGCTAAAGACTGTCTTAATGACTGGTGACTTTCACATGCAGTTTACAATCGCACCCGTCTAACTTTCTCTGTAGCGAATTTTGAAATTGCATCGTCAAAGTCAATAGCTTTAGCCACATTATTTTCAGTTCACAAAATTGCCAAATTAGAGAGTCTTGCTTGGCTCATAGTAGACCTCAGCTTTAAGAAACATGTCTCACAGCACGCTACCGAAACACACAAAGTTAAGAAAAATCTTAATGCCAAAGTGAGGTTCGGAACAGATTCAGAAATTTCATATACAACAACAAACTGTAAAACTCTTAAAGATGTCCATCCAAGAGATTCTTCTTTTGGGACAAAAGCAGCCTGCAGAAATCTTCGTAGCCGTAGAATTTCTGCGAGGATATCATCTTCAGAAATCTCATCGTAATTGTCAATTAAACAATTTACAATCATGGGAAGTTCCTTTTCTGAATCGGATTCCTGGGCTCCAAAACAGCAAAACGATCTGATATACATTCCATGTTTCTGCAACGTGTATCAGTTTCTTGTTGGAACTGTCGATGCACTCTAACATTGACCTACTCAGTCCCTGGTGTAAAGTCAGCGTCTCGTCTGCAGCCTTTCCCCCAGACAACATTTTCTTCTTCCTAATATTTCTTATTTTTTCGACAGGAATACCCATCTCGTCACATGTGTCCTTCGCAAATCGAAAGGCTTCGTCCACAAGCAAACAGAAATCTCCATATTGATTTATAGCAAACACTTCTTAGTTGTCTTTAGATTTTTACTCAAATATTGCTTAAAAGAGCAATCTTCTTGAAATGCAATAAGTTAGTAGTCAGTTGTCTGTTGTTGTATAGGAGAAAATGCTTTTATGCATATATATATATATATATATATATATATATATATATATATATATATATATATATATATATATATTTTTTTTTTTTTTTTTTTTTTTTTTTTTTTTTTTTTTTTTTTTTTTTACGGAGGTCAGATATTCATGAACAGCAAACAGTAAGGAGATTTGTTCTAGCCGGCCGCAGTGGCTGAGCGGTCTGCGGCGCGCCAGTCACGTTCTGCAGGTTCGAATACCTCCTCGTGCATGGATATTTGTGCCGTCCTTATTATTAGCTAATTCATAAGTAGTTTGTAAGTTTAGGGACTGATAACCCCGTAGTTAAGTCCCATAAGCTACACAAACATTTTAACATTTTGTTCTATTTGACGTCACAATTGCATCAAATAATAAACCCATATGGTATTTTTTTGTAATTTTCTTCGATTTTTCTTACACACTATACCAGAGCTTTCCAAACTCTTCCTAGTTGCGACACCATTTCGCATACATAAAGTTTTACAAGAAACACACTGATTTTAATTAGAAAGATTTATATACATCAAATGATACTTTGAAGAAATATTAATTTTCATGATTCACTTGTACTTAAAGTGCACACTGAACGAACTGAATGATGTTTAGTATTTTTTGCACAATGTCCTGTCTTATTTTATCTTAAGATTTTGCTGTTGTTGCGACAACCATGGTGGCACTACGCGACACCGCTGGATGTCGTGACATCCAGCTTGGAAAGCTCTGCACTGTACATTATAAGGTACCACATTGACAGCCACGGCGGAAAACAGCACTGGTTTTATGCTAGGCTAGTTCATGGTTGGGTCCTTCTTTTGCACGTTTGACCAATTGAACACACTAGCACAAAGGAAATAATAGGATATATAATTAATACGGCCAGGGCCGTATTTAGGCATGGGCAACATGGGCTCGAGCCCGGAGCGGAAAATTTTTAGGGGCGGCAAATTTTCGAGGGAGAATAAAAAAGACGGTGAAATATTAATCGGTCCGTACACTACCAATAATACTGGCAAACATGTTGACAGGTGTTTCAGGTAACGAATCGATAAGCTCAATAAGCGTCTTGGTGTCTACAAAGAATTTTCTGAAAAGTTCTCATTCTTATCTACTTTGACGAAAATGGAGCCTAATGAAGTTTATCATGCTGCAAAGCAGCTGCAGCACGTTTACTCAGTGGACATAGAGGACTCTTTTGGAACTGAATGTGTCCATCTCAAAAGCTTCCTTCTGAGTTCAGGTTATGAGAATGGTCTTTCTTTGCCTGCCTTAAACAAAATGTTAAGAGAGAAACATCTGTTTGATATTTATCCAAACATTAGGATCGCTCTTCAAATTTGTTTGAGCGCACCAGCAACGAACTGTTCCGCTGAACGATCATTCTCAGTTCTTGGAAGGGTTAAGAACTATTTGCGTGCTGCTCAGACTCAGTATCGTTTGAATCACCTGGCTATACTAGCAATAGAAAATTATCTTACTGTAAACCTGGACTTTCAGAATGTGATTAATGTGTTTGCTGATAACAAGGCAAGAAGAAAGCCATTCAACTTCTGATATTCTTTGTTGAAATGTTAATACTTTTTTTCTGCTGAGTTATTCTTTGTATGTGTGTGTGTGTGTAGTTAATAAAAGTATGTGCCTCGTGTCTCCATACTGAAATTTGGACTTGCTACAACCAAAATGTCTACACTGAATTCAAGGTTAGTTATGTACGATATTTTTTTTCAAAGATTTCTTCTTTCAATAATATATACCTTTTTATTAACCTGATAACAATTTGCTGATAAATGTTTTTCAGAATTGCTAAAGTTTTTTTGTGTGGGGGGGGGGGGCGCAAAAAAGTTATTGGTCCCATGGGCATAAAATACCTAAATACGGGGCTGAATACGGCTGGTTTGGCTTAATGGCCGTTTATTTTAACGTTCAAATCACGAAAAAGGAACACAGTGACCTTTTCTACTCTAAAAGGGGCAGCAACATCTGAATGAGTATCGTAATCACTTTTGAAGATGGGAGAAACATCTGATCCTCAAAAAATTATTAAAAAGAAAAAATTCAGGCATTTGGCATCAGCAGTAAAGAAACCCCTGGGTATCTTTCTTACAACTATGGGAAGAAAAAGTTGTATGAAAAAATTCATAAATAATTCCATTTACTTACGTGCAAATGAATAAATATTTCATTCGATCTTCTGAATATTGCGGAAGAAAACTCTGGCGTCCGGTCACTCACGATAATAGACGAAGAATGGCAACAGCCCCGTCGGTTCAGACCATTAACAATGGTACATTAGCGTGAAAAAAAAAATAAACGTCTGGCAAGTTTTGTCACCCCCTTGGAGTTGGTACCCGGTGCGGATCGCACCCCCCGCACCCCCCTAGCTACGCTACTGCACTGAGTAATTAATGGGTCTGTCGTCGATTCATGGAACGTTCTGTCATGGGACAAAGTAAATGCAACAGAGCCACCTTACAAACATGTACAGCAGACAGAATTGCATCGTAACTTGTCCGCCTTGTTTCCCTGCAGGAAAACAGCACAGTACGTGTGAACTTGTACGCATGTTAATCTATACATCTTACAAAATAGGCTGTATGGGTGTATATATGTACATACCACATGTTCTCCTAAACTACTGGACTGATTTCAACCAAACTTGGTACACATGTTCCTTACCATCAGCCAACAATCGCTGTCGGGGGTAAGAACCACCTACGACACATACGTTAGGAGATATGACGTCATAAACAATGACATTCATAAAAAAACCGCTGCATCATGCGATAATCGTCTAATATGCACCTAAACTAATGAACCGATTTCAACAAAATGTGGTACAAGTATTCTTTAAGTTCATGAATCATTTGCTATGATGGCAGAAACCACCTACGATACATAGGTCATACGATATCACGTAATAAACAATGAAAAATGCCCCATTTTGCGGCGCGTGATAGCTTGATTTTGTTCAACTATTTGAGAATGTGAGCACTTAGCGAGTTTCAATAATTTTGAATATAATTTCAAATCTTTACGGAACTTTTTATCACTGACAATTCCAACAGAATGATGGAAGGAAAAAAGTTTATCGCTTACTACTTTTCCCATGTTCATGATGTATAACTATGGCATTTGGCATGACGTTACGAGTCAATACTTCTACACTGTAAAATCTATTCGAGAGACATTTCGCAGACAGGACACATACATACTACTGAATGTTCCTTCGATACTATATCACAGTTCGACATATAGTTCATGAGCTATGAAGTCACACACAATTTTGGTTCGTGAAAAACCGCATCATCACACATGAGGTTGCGATTTATTACGTCTTTACTATTAACACAATTCACGTCATTTTTGGTGACATAAGACACATATACCACTGAATGTACCTTCAAATTTACATCATAGTACGACACATATTTCAGGAGATAAGAAGCCATAAACAATGAAATTTCCGAATAACTACTCCATCATGCGCTATTTTTCCACATCTGCTCCTAAAATAATGGACCGATTTCAAATAAACTTTAGTAGACATATTGCTTACTATCAGACAACAACCGCTGTGTTGTTAAAAATCACCTACGACACATAGTTCAGGAGATATGACGACGTAAACAATGAGTCACAAGAACTATACCGTGATTTAGGAGACTTCATTCAGCCACTATTTATTCATCGCAGTTTCCTAGTATTTTACTCTACAAATATGGAAAATTATAGTATTGTAGGTCACATAGTCAAAGATATATAATACCATAAGTATTGAGCTGCACATTTCTCTGTTTTGCTATTCCATAATTTCTAACCTGTTTTCATGAAAAGTTGAAGATGACATCTTTTCCAAATTTTCATTTTCGTTTCTAATATAAGTCTGGAAAAATGCACATATACCCGGGCAATACCGAGTTTAGCAGCTAGTTATAAATAAGGCGGTAGACAAATTTACTTCAGTATCTCCTTAACCCGTCTTCTCAGACCCCAGGTTACCTTTTTCAAGTAAATCAGTGTAGCGTCCTTTATATCCTGTAAAATTTTTCGATCCTATTATGAATACACCCTGTAGAATGCGTTTTTATGATCAGGCCTAAAAACAATTTCTTCGCGTTAACAGTGTCGTACGTAACATAAAAAGTTTCAAAAATACTCCATATCTGTTTTTGCAATCGACTCCGTAACCTGAGGAAAACATAAGAACATGAAATCTACATAACAGTCTGCGTTTGTAACCGTTAGTGTATCATACTCGATAACGATTAATAACAGCAGCACGGGCGTGGCCGAGCGCTCTAAGGCGTCTTGCTGCAGAGTGCGCGCCTGCTTCCCGTCCAAAATTCGTCCTCCCACGATCATGGGTGTGTTTTGTCCTGAGCAGTCTAGGGACTGATGTCCACTGCAGGATAGTCCCATAACTTTACAAACATTTGAACATTTTGATTAATAAGAGATAAGCATCATGAATGTGTGGTTGAGCAAAGTCTTCTCTTCCTTTAGCTCCTTATTCAAATACAAAATACCTTCTAGGTTGTTCAGATGATTGTAATTCTAAGGGATCAAACTGCTTAGCTCATCAGTCCCTACACTTACAAACTACCTCTCAATCCGTGGCATGACGTCTTAGTCCACGCGGCCTTTTTAGGATGTAATAACAAAATGTAATAAGTGGTTTTCTTTATTTTGGAAGAAACACTTAACGCTGTATGCTGTACCAAAAACAACTAAGACGGTAAAAATACTTTATTCGACGTTGTAAAATCCTGCAACGTTCAGCCCGCCCCACGTCCTTCAGTAATTATAAATAATATAATTATTTGAGTGCAAATGTCTACATGAAGAAAGCTGTAGAGTTTCACTAAAAGTTAATCTTATACACTCATTAATCTCTGAAATAAGTGTTCTCGTGTAGTAAAATAAATAACTACATAAATAAACATTGAGAACAATTCAGGCAACAGAGAAAAGAAACATCCAGAATATTCCGCGCAACAAAACGAGAATTTCAAACAGCACAGTTAGAAAACCTCCAGAGTGGTTTCGTTAAACACAAGTCTAGAGATCCAATTATCAATTTTAGAAATGAGCCGGGGCTAAAGAGCCAAGAAAATTGCGACATAGTTGATAGATACTTTGAAAAAAACTCCTGAGTTGTCCACCACCCACTACCAAATTACAAATCCCAGATCCACCAGAAAGTTCAGAAGACGACAAACTATTAACGAAAGAAGAAATCAAGGATTCCATAAAAAGCCTTAAAAACAACAAGACAAATCAAGAAGACGCAGTAACAGCAGAAACATTGAAGTGGGCCGAACCAGAAATTCTAGATCAGCTTCATCGAATGATTAGTAAAATTTGGGAAACCGAGAAAATCCCAGAAAACAGAACACGGCAGTGATCCACCCCTCCACAAGAAAGGAAATAAACAAGACGTCAGTAATTACAGAGTCGGCCGCGGTGGCCGAGGTGACTGAGGCTCTCCAGTCACGGTCTGCACGGCCACAACGGTCGGGGGTTAGAATCCCCCCTCGGGCATGGATATTTGTGCCGTCCTTAATATCATCCAGTTCATAAGTGGTTTGTAAGTTTAGGGACTGATGACCTCGTAGTTAAGTCCTATAAGCTCTACAAACATTTGATTTGATTTGAGTAATTACAGAGGCGTGACTCTGATTTCAGTTTCTTGTAAAATTCTCACAAATATTCCTTTTTAAATAAAATACAAATAACTCTTGAGAAGCAACTAGATGAATACCAAGCAGGGTTTAGAAAAGGCCGCTTCGGTGTGGAACAGATTTTCAACATAAAATCAATAATTCGTCATAGAATGTTGAGGAACAAGAATATTGTAGCGTCTTTCATAGACTTCAAAAAGGCATTTGATTCAGTGGACAAAGAGACCTTGGGCAGGATAATAAGTGAATTTGGAGTGAAAACGCAACTATCAAATACAGTCCAAGAGACCCTAACAAATACAACCTCTAGGGTGAAGATCATGGGACAACTCTATCGTCCATTTTAAATTAAGAGAGAAGCGAGAAAGGGTGATGACCTTTCGCCACTCCTATGCATCTGTGTCATAGAGAATATGGCAAGAATTTGGAACTCAGAACTGGTAGAAAGTTCAGAGATATTTAGAGTTAACCGTCTGGCTTTGCGGATGAATTACAATGCTATCGGAAAGCACTGAAGAAGCAACCGTCCTAATTAGTGTTTTGGATCAGATAGCCAGCCATACAGAACTTTGGATCTCAGTTTAAAAGACCAAATTCACGGAAAATGACAAACATGGACCTGATTTCCTCGAATAACTATAGGAGTGGATGGGTCAAAATGCTCAAGTACCTTGGTGAAACTATACAGGAAAATGGTTTAGAAAAAGCTAATGTTGTGGATCGAATTCTAAAAATGGAAAGAGCCTATGGATTGACGTAAAACCTCTACAATAAAAGGTGCATATCTTAGAACCCAAAAATAAGGCACTACACCACTGTCGTCTCTACGCAAGTGAATGCATCTCGATGTACTGTAGCCTCTAAAAACTAACAATCTTGGAAAGGAGGATTTTAAGAAAAATCATGGGTGCAGTTCGAACTGAAGATGGACGAAACCTGCGATGCAACATGGACGTCTATCAGAATGTGGAAAGAATCTTAGAGAGTATCAGAAAGCGAAAATTGACATTTCTTGGTCACTTATACAGAATGAATGAAAGAAGATTAACTACTTCTGCAAAATAAGACCACTACATCATGGATTAAGGAAGTAAGGAAAGATTTATAAAAGTCGAACATCACAGAGTCCCAATTGTTAGAAAAAAGCAGAGTCAAACATTTGGAAGGGTTCAAGCTGAAGGAAGACCGTAGAGGAATAGCCGAACTTGAACAGAAGATCAAAAGAAACAGAACAGGGAACGCATGAAAGTGTACTGGAGACAGAGAAAACGTCAGTCCAATAAAAGGAAATAAATTTGTAATGTGATCCTAAGTGGTCAATTCGCAAATAAAATAAATAAATAAAAACTAGGGTAATGTATGAATTATGAATTTATTTGCCCATACACATTAGGGGGGAATTAAAACACAATATTTATTGTTAGTGGTAACATTACGTTACACGTAAAAAAGTAGTAAGGTATATCTGTGACTGAAGCCAATATTTTATACGAAATATAGTCCTGCTCATATTCATATTATATCGTTGAAGTAGGTGATGATAAAGTATCCGCCTCTTAACGTTGTATTCAAAATCAGAACAGAATAAATGTTTACAGAAGTTGTATCAGTTTGCTCGATCAGTACAGCTGTAAAAGTAACAGGGCCATATAAAGCAATTTGGTGCACGGTGAATTATTAAGAGTGTCGTTCGCCGAAGTGTCCCGCGGGAAATGGGGAACGTCTGGAGGAGCGTGTGTGTGTGTGTGTGTGTGTGTGTGTGTGTGTGTGTGTGTGTAAGAGCGAGAGAGAGAGAGAGAGAGAGAGAGAGAGAGAGAGAAAGAGAGAGAGAGAGAGAGAGAGAGAAAGGAAGAAAGAGAGAGTGGGAGAGAGAGAGATACAGAAATAGAGAATATAAAACTTCGATGTAGGCAAGTAAGACAATACAGTGACAGTAATATCTTATTAGATGCTACATGTAAGTCATTTTTGTTGGTTTATTGATTGGCTGTTTGAGGACTACAGAGGACTAGTGAATGACAGTAACTCACGTAATCTGATTATATACTATAACAGCTGAAAGTGGATTTATATATTCCACACTCTTGTTACTCCATGTCTCTCCTCTCCAATTTTTATGTCCATCCTCTCCCACCCTCTGATCATCTTCCCCCTCTCTCGATACATCTCTTCACCTCTCTGTGCAACTCTTCTTCTTCACTTCATCTCCTCCTCCCCTATTCTGTTCTTCTATAACTTACACATTTTATTGCTTGCGCTGGGTCGGCGTGGTCGATTATGGAATTGGCATGGTTAATTTTAAGGGGGGGGGGGCGAATGCACTTCCTGCGTTATCTCTTCCTCCCACTCTCTATGAAAAATCACATTTATCTATCAACTTTTTTGATGAACAGTGAAACAGTATAAAATGGATTGCAAGATACCCTCTGACATGCACCATACGGTAGGTTGCTGAGTGTCAAGTGCACAGAATTTCATGAAGATTGGAATAAAAATATATATTTTGGCTGAATCAGTAAGTAAAGTATCCTCCACCATGCACCATGCCAAATTTTATGTTAACAGTAACCTTCGTCTTGTTTTTAAGGTCAATTGTACAATGTATTTCATCAGGATCGAAATCCGTGTGTGAAGGACCCTCCGACCTGAACCACACGAAACCTTATATAGACTGTGACTTTCGTCATTCTTTGAAAGTTAAGTGTGTAAAATTTCACGAAGATCGGAATAAAACTGTAGATTTTGTAGAGATCTGCAGGCAAAGTACCCTCCAGAACGCACCATACGCGTCATGTCTCCCGACGTATGTGTCGTAGATGGTTCTTACCCCTACAGCAGTTGTTACCTCACGGTTAGGAATTTATGAACCAACTTGGTTGAATTCGGTGCAGGAGGATATTGCAACATTGTCACGCGGGGCAGTAGTTTTTCGCGCATTTGTTTATGACCTCATATCTCCCGTACTACATGTTTATATGTGATTCTTACACCCACAGCAACCTTGCTCTGGGTTTGAAGGTCAAGTGTGCAAACGTTTATCGAGAATGGAGCAAAACTGTAGATTTGTATGCAACACAAACACACGGGAACTCTCTCTCTCTCTCTCTCTCTCTGTCTGTCTGTCTGTCTGTCTCTCTCTCTCTCTCTCTCATATATCACGCTGGCTTCGGTAAATAATAAAGTTAATGTACTGAGCGAGGCCAAGCAATGGTACAAATCAGTGACCATCTAGATTTAGCTTTCCTAATATTTTTCCCAAGTTGCCTAAGGAAATTGCCAGGACAGCTCCGTTGAAAAGTCAGGTCGATTTTCATTCTTCATTCGAGACTGTGTTCTATCTCTAATCTATCTATTTATTTTCATTTCTTTTCATGATCACAAGAAGTGCATTCTTCTTGTTGTGGCGTAAAGTCAGTGCCACACGCCAGACGCTCGAGAACGATCGTACAGAAGGCAGCGGACGATCAGCAGCCAATCACACGCCAGCGCCGTGCATCCTGGAGGGAGTAATCTAGGAGCGCGTCCTCTACAAGCGCCTATATGTAGTCCGACATGCGTCTTGACGAGCCCATCTGAACTACGAAATAGGCAGTCACTAGAACTCAGCGCAGCTAGCATCGTGCAGAAGCGACGCCGCGAGAAGAGTGAAGAGACATACTTTATAGAAGTTGAGTATTCGGTGTATTGTAAATAAAACTTGTATTACTAATCTGAGTAGCTGTTGTAGCTGACCACGCTTCCTGCGAAGAACCTTTCCTGAAAGACAGGCAGGAAAAGACTAAACAGAGGCTGACCAAGACGACAAAATACTTCTTCCCCATTTCAGTTCAAAATATCCGTGAGTGGTCCTTAAATAGATTTCTGGTGGGCAGTATGCACTGACAACGAAAGTCAAGGTTCAGAAGACACTGTCCGATGGCAGTGTAATGTCGTACACATATGCGCCACTGGAGGGGCTGCAAATGTTTAGAGTCGCAGTTTTCTGTGGCAGATGCAAAGGCCCCAAGACAGTACTACTACTTATGGGGTAGGCGCAACTGTATAGATCCATTACCTGAAATCAATAAGTCTCTCATATGCATACATGACTAGTTTTGGACTTTAGATTTACATCATATGAGGTAGAATGGGTTTTAGGAACAGGCAGAATGGCTCCAAAGAGTTGATTAGTACTGTCAGTGTTCAGTGGTGACTGACCTAACATGGTACAGTGTATAAGAGTCTTAAACAACTCCAGATGGAAACTGATCACTGAGAAGGACGCATAGGTGCAGTGTATGTGTGAGACAGTTATCAATGTCTGATAGTGTTTTATAGTGTCCTCATTGTGGGTCTACATTTGTCTACCTTGACCGAATCTTTCAATATCTAGATTTATTGCGAAATTCTATGCAAGCATACTGGTCATCGAGGTTTTAATCTAACACGTGTGAGTACGATAAGGGATAGTCACAGTATTCAGCACCAAACACTTCACAACCATTTCACACTTGCGCCTTTCTTCAAAGAATAAGTAACGTCAACGGGCTCCCTGCAACATGCTGTCATCTCAGGCCATTGTTTGGACACGTGTACCGTCCCTTGTGATGGCTGCCGTTAACACAACCACTTGTTTTGGTGTGGTGCCGTGAATGGGGAACGTGCACTACGTATTGGCAGCGAAGAACAATGGTTCTCCAGTGTCCAGGGCGACTATTGGTGCTTGCAACCTGCACAGAGATCACATTATCCCAGTTAGTCTAGGACAGGCATGGTCAAACACGGCCCCTCGGGCGCCCTCGCCGTGCCCGCGGGCGGCCTTTGCCGAGCCCCTGTCACGCACACTGTGCGCAGCGGGGTGTGGAGCACTATCGACCAGTGTTGCCAGATGGCAGAGAGAGAAAATACCTACAGACTCACAAAAATGTACCTACGTTTTCCCTACTTTCTCCCCACCACCTCATTAATGCCCCTACACCAGGGTCGTAGCCAGGATTTGAGTCTGGGAGGGGCTGAATCCAGGAGTCCAGCCAACAGAGGTAAACCAGTTGATTAACATGACATTTTACAATTATGAAAAACTTTAAAATAAATATTTGGCATCATGATTGACTTCCTAGATATCTTTTTCCAGTGACTGATCGTTACTGATTGATGGAGTTGTGAGATTACCGCCAAATAGAAATACCAGTAATCAATAGCATTTGATAATTAAACAGTATGAAGTTCACTGCAAACATTGACCATGCCAATGCACTAAATGTTACACAATTTTAATCTTATTAATTATGGTAGCAATGTATGTACACAGTTGGGTGACAACATTTATAGTTAGGCCATAGGTAGAAATTCTCTACGTTGAGATTTGCTGTGTGCTTGTAGCTGACGGGAGGCCAGCGAGCAGGCCGACGTTGGTGGCTTGTTCCAACTTAGGATTTTCCAGTTCGTTTCCGGTGAGGGGAGAGAGGGACAATGGCGAGTGCCAGGCACAGTGCAATGCACAAATATTGTAATACTACTGGCATTTGAAGTAATACGATGCAGTTAGGAACCTTTAAGGCCCTCATTACAAAATAGCCTGTTGATAAATAAACAATACATTAGCTGATATAGTCACATCTGACGTAATATGTTTAATTGACAATGAAAAGTAATAAATTACCAATAAATGCAAGACAGTTACACAACTAGCATGGCAATGTTTGTTTATAAAAATAATATATTAACTATTTCTCATTTTATTTTCAATTAATCTTGTGTATTTTATCTTGAAGTATTCAGTTAAATCACTTATCTGTGATGTAAGAAATTGCACGATTATGATAAACAGTACAAAGGATGTTTATACTAATATAAAAACGTAAGCAAATATTTGTTTAATGTGTAGTGTAATTATTTTGATTTTAAGTAAAGTTTTAGAAATGTATTGGCTGAGCGCTGTACGTTGGCAAATCGGTTAGAACAGTTCACATGCGGAAGTTGATGACGTAGGGGAAAAAACCCCGGCAGTTGAGCTTTTGGCGCACGCGCGCGCGAGGGCAGGAAGTGGGGACTCCAGAGCACGTGGTGAGCTGGCCGGGCGGCGTCGCTCTGCATCAGTCGGCATGTGGACCTCGAGGTGGTGACTTTAGCTTTGTGTGTGGCAATCGCCACGTGTGGTTGCTCGTCGTAGACTGCAAGTTAAATCGAGTGCTACTGTGTGTTTGTGAATATTTAACCGGTGGAACAAGGTGTGCATTGCATTGAATTAGTGACTGTGATTTGTTAATGTAAGACGTGTCGTCACATAGGCATGAACATAAACGGTGTTTGAGACAGCCACGTGGTGTGAAAACAATTCGTGACAAATATTCATTTTGTCTGGGGGCTCACGAGCTATAACTGTATTTGGTAAATGTGTCGACGTACAGACGTATCAGCCATAGGGTTCAAATATTGTGAAATAAACAACATAAAGTGAACTTTCACGTGTTTCAAAAATAGTAGTTAGTACACCCTTTTCTCTCATGAACTTGATTTTATTGTGGATTTGTTTTATTAATCATATGCAGGGAAGGAAAGCTGCGAACGTGTGATATCATCCCCTAGAAAACGAGTCAAGCAGTCGCAATAATAGTTCCAGTGTTTTTGCATGTTGAGGAATTTGGTTCGCAGCTTGTGGTTGTGAGTTTTAGAAATTAATCTTTCCCTATTTTAAACTCTCACCCCGACCTTCACCCTCGCATTTGGAGGCTCGTCCGGGATAAGTTCACGTTGGACTTGCTCGGACGGAGATATTAGGGTGTGTATAGGACAGTGAACAGTTACGAACAGTTGCAAACAAGTGCGCGGACGCGACGGACAATTTCAAGTGTGTGTGGCAGCTGGCAGCAGAGAGCGGGATAAATTCACACTGGTCTTGCTCGGACAGAGAGGTAGGGTGTGCTTAGGACAGTGATAGTGGACAAAACAGCATAATCGGAAGATACGCAATCGCGTCGTGCGGTTAAAGACGGTTGGTGACGCAGAGTTCTGGTGCGGGCATCCGTAACCGGCGATCGACGGCGCATCGGACCGGCAGCAGTGAGCGGCGGCGCGCGGGTTCAACGCACTCAAAGTTCATCTTCTGCAACGGACGGCAGTGATCGTGGGGACTTCGCAAGTCGCCAACGGAGCGTCGTGGCCCAGCAGCTTCGATTCTACAAAGGATAAGGGATGCAGTGAGGACATATTTCAGCCACGACTTCTACAACAGACGGCAGCGAGCGTTGGGGACGTCGCATCTCGTTGTAGCAACGTCTGGATTAAAAGATAAGTAAAGCAGCTGGCGCTATAAATTCTTGTGTGTTAATCAAGCTTTGTTGTGATACCGATAATGGATAGGGTTTTAAAAAAGTCGCCAAGCGACGTAATTTCAGAGAGTAGCATACCAGAGAGGGTAAATACTGGGGGAATGTTGTTGACACCGGAGATAGTCACAGCCATGTTAGCGAGTTGTAGCTCAAGTTTAGAATCAAAAATAGAAAATTCATACTCACGTTTAGAATCAAAAATAGAAAATTCATACTCAAGTTTAGAATCAAAAATAGAATATTCAAACTCACATTTAGAATCAAAAATAGAAAATTCAAACTTACATTTAGAATCAAATTTAAGATCAGAAATAGGAACTGTCAAATCAGAATTGAAAGCAGACTTTAAGGCAGACATTGGGGCACTACAAAATTCAATGCTTGGATTAAAGACAGAAATAATCACAGACATTGACAAAAAGATAGGAAGTCTAACAGAACGGTTTGAAAATAGGGAAAAGGAGATACATGCCAGAATTGGTGCTATTGAGACTGAGGTAGGAGGCAAGTTAGATGCTGTGAAACAAATATGTGATCACAGGAATGAGGGCACTATGCAAGAGTTGGCTGAGGTTGACAAGAGGATGGTGGCAGGTATTGAGGAAACAAAAACTTTGTTGTCAGGAAAATTAGAGAATACAGAATGTAACTTTAGGAAAAAGATAGAACAAGTAGTGACAGTAAAGAATACTGAGATTGAGAAGGTGAACACTAGAATAAATAATCTAGAATTGGGTACTGCATCAGGAAACACTAATTGGTCCATGGTGAAGACACCTAATGGCAAAAAGTTTTCAGGAGTGGGTAATTATCATCCAGTAGATTTTTTGGCTGCATGCAAGGACCAATTTGTGCATGGTATGTCAGACCAGTGTAAAATGAAGTTAGCAAAGAGAATGCTTGACTGTTGTGCTCAAACTTGGGCAAATCAGTGTGCTGTTAAATTTGTAACTTTTGAGGCGTTTGAAAAGTTGTTTTTAAATAAGTATTGGGGGAAGGCCAAGCAAGCTAAGATACAAAATGAATTCTTGAACGAACCAAACTATATGAAAAGGAACCCAGAATTTGAAGTAATCATTGAGGAGGAGCTGTTTATTCAAGATTTATTAGTCATAAAGGGACTTTGTTTAAATCTAATGTTAGGAAGTGATTTCCCGTGCAAATATGAAGCTCAGTTGAAGTATAAAGATAAAGTGTTAAAATTAAGTCTGGAGGGATGCATGAAGAGGGTGAAATTCAAAAATGTTGTAAGTGATAAAGATTTAATGGCATGTTTACACAAGTAACTGCCATAAACCAGTGTAAATCATGAAGTATGAGATTCAATGCATTGTAGATAGTAGGTTAAGAATTTGTGTATATTTATTCTGTGGTCTGTGTTAGTATCTACTTGTGTGTTTAGATTTAAGCATTGGGGTCAAGTTTACAAGTGTTCTTTGTAAATGTTTTCTTTTGGTGTTTGTGTTAAAACATGTGCTTGTATCAGGTTTGCAGTGGTAAATATGTATGTATGTATGCCAACACTAAAGAATAGAGGAAGTGGGAGTGTACTGTTTGTGTGTGTATATCTGAGCAGGGCTGGATATGTGGTGTGAGTTGTGGGGTGACTTGGAGAATGAGAAAGTGGTGGACATTGATGCAGGCAGTGGGGTCTGTGGTTTAGATAAATTGTGATGAAAATGTCAGCTGACAGTGTTGCATATGTGGGTGTGACTGACCATATGGGTCAGAAGTGAGGAATGTATGTTTGTTGTGGCTGTTTTGGCTTAAGGTGTGTTGGATTGAGAAATGTTTCAATGAAAGTATTTGCTCTTTGATGTCTGTGTCTTTGAGTGTTTGGTAGGTAATGTGTCTAATAGGGAATGATCTGTATTGTTATATTAAACTGATTCTGATAACACATTTTAGTTTCTTTAACGATGCTCAACTGTTGACTGAACAATTTCTGCAACAACAGTTGACGAGAACTATTTTTCTGTTTAGCCTGAGTATCAATAGGGTTTGGTGATATTTATTTAAAAAATGTAGACGTTTTGTGATAAACTAATTTTGAAATTAGACTTTAAACTTAGATATTTTATTGTGGGGAGTACTTGTGGAAAGCACATGAGGCTGATGACAGGGATCCAAATTTAAATCTCACACCAGCAAAAATAATTTTTTTTGGTGCGAGGGGGTAGGATTTGTATTTATGTTTGTAGGTGTCATTATGATAGAAGAGAAAATTCTCTATGATAACATTCTTTTGGTAGTATTATTTGAGCTTTAAGATATATTTTTGACACAGGCAGGTTTTTTTTTTTTTTTTAATTTTATTTGATGGAGTAATACTCAAAGTAGGCCACATATTCTCTTGTCTGTTTCATCTGAAGCTATGGCTGATGAGAGTGCAGGCATGGTGGTTTGGGTTGATCTGATAATGACTAACACAAGCCACTTTGAGTTCTTAATTCTGTTGATTTGCATGTTACTGTACATGTCTCAATACTTAGTTTAAATTGCACCAAGTCTGGATGGCAGAGGGGTGGGATACAAATCCAACCAAATCCTGGTGTCCAAACAAACTTTTGTCTATGTTGACTCATGAGTGCCTTCTGCTCTTCCTGTTCCATGTAGGGTGCATATGACGTGTGTGAACAAGAACGCTTAATCCAGTGCCATGAATCTAAGCTGCAACAGCATGTTGGTTGAAATGGTGGAGACATAGGACCGTACACCATGGACCAGAGTTGCTGCAACGACGACTCTGGGGTTCTCAGTGTCAAAGTGGTGAGAGATTTCCTTTAAACAAGTGGAGTGTACACCGTCAAAAGTTTTTATAGTGAGAATTCTAGTTTTTCCATGTAGGACAAGGTTCTCTAAAGACTAAAGTTTAATAATATTATAAATTTGGTGCCAATTCTGTATATAAGCAACAGGCACACTTAAATTTCATGGATGTAATTAGTTATAAGGATTCTTTTCTTCAAAATATGCACACACTATAAGTGGTCTTAATGGTACAAGTATTGGGAAATAATCTCACTGCCCTGTTTATTTATTTATTTATTTTGCATTAGTTGAGGTCATAATTGGTATAGTGTTTGAGTCAATCCGATTCAATAATTTTGTAATTTTAAATTTTGCTCATTTGAAAGTATTAATTTTGGTGCTACTTGCGCCATCCTGCACTTGGTTTGGATGCCGCAAGTGGAGGTATTGTGAGATTACCGCCAAACAGAAATACCGGTAATCAATAGCATTTGATAATTAAACAGTATGAAGTTCACTGCAAACATTGACCATGCCAATGCACTAAATGTTACACAATTTTAATCTTATTCATTATGGTAGCAATGTATGTACACAGTTGGGTGACAACATTTATAGTTAGGCCATAGGTAGAAATTCTCTACGTTGAGATTTGCTGTGTGCTTGTAGCTGACGGGAGGCCAGCGAGCAGGCCGACGTTGGTGGCTTGTTCCAACTTAGGATTTTCCAGTTCGTTTCCGGTGAGGGGAGAGAGGGACAATGGCGAGTGCCAGGCACAGTGCAATGCACAAATATTGTAATACTACTGGCATTTGAAGTAATACGATGCAGTTAGGAACCTTTAAGGCCCTCATTACAAAATAGCCTGTTGATAAATAAACAATACATTAGCTGATATAGTCACATCTGACGTAATATGTTTAATTGACAATGAAAAGTAATAAATTACCAATAAATGCAAGACAGTTACACAACTAGCATGGCAATGTTTGTTTATAAAAATAATATATTAACTATTTCTCATTTTATTTTCAATTAATCTTGTGTATTTTATCTTGAAGTATTCAGTTAAATCACTTATCTGTGATGTAAGAAATTGCACGATTATGATAAACAGTACAAAGGATGTTTATACTAATATAAAAACGTAAGCAAATATTTGTTTAATGTGTAGTGTAATTATTTTGATTTTAAGTAAAGTTTTAGAAATGTATTGGCTGAGCGCTGTACGTTGGCAAATCGGTTAGAACAGTTCACATGCGGAAGTTGATGACGTAGGGGAAAAAACCCCGGCAGTTGAGCTTTTGGCGCACGCGCGCGCGAGGGCAGGAAGTGGGGACTCCAGAGCACGTGGTGAGCTGGCCGGGCGGCGGCGCTCTGCATCAGTCGGCATGTGGACCTCGAAGTGGTGACTTTAGCTTTGTGTGTGGCAATCGCCACGTGTGGTTGCTCGTCGTAGACTGCAAGTTAAATCGAGTGCTACTGTGTGTTTGTGAATATTTAGCCGGTGGAACAAGGTGTGCATTGCATTGAATTAGTGACTGTGATTTGTTAATGTAAGACGTGTCGTCACATAGGCATGAACATAAACGGTGTTTGAGACAGCCACGTGGTGTGAAAACAATTCGTGACAAATATTCATTTTGTCTGGGGGCTCACGAGCTATAACTGTATTTGGTAAATGTGTCGACGTACAGACGTATCAGCCATAGGGTTCAAATATTGTGAAATAAACAACATAAAGTGAACTTTCACGTGTTTCAAAAATAGTAGTTAGTACACCCTTTTCTCTCATGAACTTGATTTTATTATGGATTTGTTTTATTAATCATATGCAGGGAAGGAAAGCTGCAAACGTGTGATATCATCCCCTAGAAAACGAGTCAAGCAGTCGCAATAACAGTTCCAGTGTTTTTGCATGTTGAGGAATTTGGTTCGCAGCTGGTGGTTGTGAGTATTAGAAATTAATCTTTCCCTATTTTAAACTCTCACCCCGACCTTCACCCTCGCAGAGTCAAATGTAGATTATACCGCGAATTCCAAGTGCTCTGTTAAAAGAGGAGTGTTGATTTATTGATCGGACAAGGGTACATCAAGAACCTGTCAACCATAGAGAGGAACAGCATTAATTAGTTTCCCCAAATACGCCGCTAATTTCGAGTGCACTGCTACACTAAGATAACTGATTTATTGACCGCACAAGGTTTCATCGAGACGCTATCGACCTTAGAGTAGGAACAGCAGTAATTATTTACTTTACATTCAGCACAAAAAAGGAAGTCCATCACTCTACATAATTCGATTTTCAAAGAGTAATGCTATCTTGACAACGAATTGTTCATTATAACGTTGGCTGTCGCAAATGTTTTAGCATTTTCATGCCAGCATCTTCTCATTTACAAGTACTAACTAGTGTATTGTCCTTACGTAAATAAATAAGTCTAGTGAAGGTAATAAAACGTCTTTAGTTCATGGGAACAATGAATTTTTCTTGTGCTGACATTTTTAAAACTATTTCCAAACCGACTCTCCATTCCACTGATATACAATGAAATCATCATATTTCGCATCACTTTTAATGTGTCTGAAAAAAGTTCTCAAATTAATATTGTTTACTATGAACAGAAAACAACTACGCTGTCTAAAAAATCATTGGCTTCTTCAAACTTTGCCACAGTTAGTCGGCTTCATTTCCGCGTGCTAACAACTGTCCTTTTGCGACATTATCCGCTAGGCCTGTGTCGGCGATTGTAAAATTTTACCAAAGTACCTATGCGTTGGGGAGTTTTGGATGAAAATTCCCTACATCATTTTAATGCTTAAAAGTACCTAAGTGTAGGGAAAATTCCCTACGTCTGGCAACACTGCTAGCGACACACGGTAGCGGCGGTCGGGTGAACTACAGTGTACTCTACGCGCGGAAATTTTGGCCATGCCTGGTCCAGCACCTTTATACAAAAAAAGTGCTTGAATAGGAAAAAAGTGGGGGAGACATGAAACCTCTTGTAATAGCCTCAGTTTGATGGCCTAGTTAACATACTAAAAGTCCCCAGCCTGTGGAATCGCGGTTATGAGGTCATCAATATGGCGGCCTAAAAAACTGTAGAGTAATCTTAGAAACGCTATAAATTCTCACAGGATTGACATAAAAGGGTCCTTTGTGTGCCAAATTACAGAGGAAGACCTGAAAAACGTTTATATAGCAATATTAGATGTATATGTAACATTTATTCTGAGCTATACTAACATTTTTGAAGTTTCTCTATTAATACTGCGCAATTATACAACGAAATAGTGATTTTTTAAAATTAATTATATAACACATTCTTAGATATTTAAAACAACAGTAGTATGTTTTCCTATCATTAATAATAAGGGGTTATCTGAAATTATTTACTGTAAGGTGTGATTATTCACTAGTCAGACCGCATGTTAGAATTGTAAAAAGATACTTCTTAAAACTTTGTTCAAGACTTGCAAGTACATGTGAATATTCTCAAAAGATAGTGAAACGACTGTTTCTATAAACATTGTACATATATCAGCAGTTATTTCCACAAAAATAAATAATATAAAATCTAAATATACAAAGCGCTGATTTGTATTTAAAATGAATCACATGGATTCAATCATTTATATATACATATATGCGTTTATATCTAACAGATTTACTGCCTGGTTAAAGATGAAACATAAATTATTTTGTCAAAAAGGAACCATTACTAACAATATTATTTTGTCATTGAATCAACTAATAAGGGTGCACTCTGACCAGTAACAATTAACGCATATGTGCAAAAAGTGTACAGATACGGAGCGCCACACACGAATAAAATTGTTACAATGTAAGAATCCGAATTTATTCATAAATTTGCTGTTAAAAATATGAATCACATCTTAAACATCTGAATCATCTTTCTAATCACACTCCTGCACAGAAGGTTCATCATCCTCATCAAAATCGGGAATATTTGAGTTGCTTCATTCACAGCCATTGCAATATCCACACAAAACAGAACACTGTAAACCAACACTGTGACAACGACAATTTCGTCCACATCCAGATTCACACTTGCAAGTTATTAACTTTAAGATGAAGAGAACTGTTTTTAGAGACCCATCCCCATAAAGTGGGGGAACTCTTTGCTCCTTCACTGCTGCACCTGAAGATAAACACGTTTTGAATACCCTCTTGCTGCCACAGATGTTGGAGGAAATCGAGCAAGATCTATCTGAGAGGTGATTGAACGTGTTGCCACAGCTTTTACGAAACGCTGATATCAAAGACTATTTAATGACGTCGTTCCTTATGGCGCTCTATACAATGCTAACAGAAATTGCTCTCCTGCTTTAGTTACTTCTCGAGCATTTGTGTTGTCATTTTTGAAAATAGAAGTAATTTTCCTTAGATTAGTCTGTGTTTGGAGGAGTTTGAATGCTTTTTCCTTCTCTTGGCCAAAGAAGGACGATGTCGTGTCACATCCGGATACAGCATGCAAAAATAACATACCTTGACATAAATCTCTAAGTGCTTCTTGGAGGGCCTTGAAGGGCCTTTTCCCCCAGACGACTTTTGAAAGTAAATGGGTACGTTGCCAGGAGCAAATGCAATTAGCAGTATGAGTTTTACGACATCTGTACCAACCATCATAGTTGCCTTCTCCTTTGCCGTCTCTAGTGCTATTCGAACTATCAGTTTATCAGCATCAGCCTGTGTTTGCCACGTCAAAATATTACCAAATTCCAGATGACTTCTTCTACATCTACATCTACATACATACTCCGCAATCCACCGTAAGGTGCGTGGCGAAGGGTACACTGTACCACTACCAGGCATTTCCTTTCCTATTCTGCTCCCAAATAGAACGAGGAAAAAAAGAATGCCTATATGCCTCCGTACGAGCCCTAATTTCTCTTATCTTGTCTTTCTGATCACCACGCAAAATGTAAGTAGGCGACAGCAAGATCGTACTACACTCAACTTCAAATTCCGGCTCTCTAAATTTCCTCAACATAAATTCATGAAAAGAACGTTGTATTTCCTCCAGAGCTCCCCAACTGAGTTCCCGGAGCATTTCCGTGGCACTCGCACATTAGTCGAACCTACCAGTAGTAAAAAACCTAGCTGCTCGCCCCTGAACCGCCTCCATGTCTTCTTTTAAACTGATCTGCTGCGGGTCCCAAACACTTGAGCAATACTCAAGACGTGGCCGTACAAGCGTCCTATAAGCGGTCACATTTACAGATGAAATACATCTTCCCAAAATTCTCCCAATAAACCGAAGTCGACCGTCCGCCTTACTCACAACTGTCCTTATTACGCCTAGATATTTGAACGACGCGACTGCATAAAGTAGTTCACTATTAATGTTGTATTCGAACATTATGGAATTGTTTTTCCTACTCATGCGCATCACCTTACATTTTTCTACATTGAGGGCTAGCTGCCATTCTTCGCATGCTGTATGCTATTACAGTCAATTAAAGACGACACCCTCCCATAAACCACAGCATCATCAGCAAACAGCCGCAAATTACAACTTACTCTGTCCATCAGTTTATACAGATAGAAAATAATAGCGGTTCTATCACACTCTCCTGGGGCACGCCTGATGATACACTCGTCTCTGATGAACACTCACCGTCGAGAACAACATACTGCGCTATTACTTAAGAAGTCTTCCAGCGAGTCACAAATCTGTGAACCTATTCCAGAAGCTCGTATCTTCGTTAGCAGTCTGCAGTGTGGCACCGAGACGAACGCCTTTGAAGTCGAGAAAAACACAATTCACCTGTTGCCCTTGATCCATGGCTCGCAAGATGTCATGTGAGAAAAGGGCAAGCTGAATTTCACATGGACGATGTTTCCTAAACCCGTGCTGATTCATGGAAAGAAGCTTTTCCGTTTCAAGGAAATCTGCTATATTCTAACTGAGAATATGCTCCAAAATTCTACATGAAACTGATGTCAACGATATTGGCCTGTAATTGTATGGGTCAGTTCTCTTTCCTTTCTTATCAACGGAAGTCACCTGAGCTTTTATCCAATCACTAGGAACTTTGCGCTGAATTAAAGATTCGCGATAAATGCAAGCTAAGTAGGGGGCCAATGCCGCAGAATACTCTTTGTAAAACCGAACTGGTATTCCATTCGAATCAGGAGACTCTTTCGTATTTAGCTCCCTCAGCTGCTTCTCTACAGTGGAAATACCTATTACTATGTCCTCCATTTCAGAATTAGTACGTTGATCAAATTATGGTACATTTGTGCGGTCCTCCTGCGTGAAAGATTTCTTAAAGGTTAAATTTAGGCCGGCCGCGGTGGCCGAGGAGACTGAGGCGCTCCAGTCACGGTCTGTACGGCCACTACGGGCATGGATATTTGTGCCGTCCTAGTTTGTAAGTAGTTCATAAGTAGTTTGTAAGTTTAGGGACTGATGACTCCGTAGTTAAGTCCCATAGACTATACAAACATTTGAACATTTGTTAAATTTAGAACTTCAGTTTTCCGTTTGCTTTCTTCTGTTACTGCCCCGGAATGATCAACGAGTGTCTGGACAGTGGGCTTTGACCCGCTTATCGATTTTACATAGGACCAGAATTTTTTCGGGTTCTCGGAAAGATCTTTCGCTAAGGTATGGCTGTGGTAATTATTGTATGTTTCGCGCATCGATCTATTTATAGACGCACGAATCTCTACTAAATTTTGCCTGTCATTATTTGCGTGTTCTTTTTTGAACCGAGAGTGCAAAAGTCTTTGCTTTCTCAGCAGCTTTCTAACATTATTATTATACCACGGTGGATCTTTTCCATCCTTAATCGGCTTTATAGGCACATATTTCTCTAATCCTTTATGTAAAATGCATTTAAATTTAGTCCACAATTCATCTACATCCATAGTACCGGAACTTAACAATGCCCATTCATTTTCTAAGTGCGATCCTAACAATTGCGGATCGGCTCTTCCCAACAAAAACATGCTCCTAGCCTTTTCGATTGGTTTATGAACTTTGGTCACCATCGACGCTATGACGATATCATGATCACTAATTCCTGTCTCTACACAGACATCGTTAATAAGGTCATGCCTGTTCGTAGCTATAATGTCTAAATATTTCCATTGTGCGTGGGTTGCCGGTTTAACTGCTCAAGACTTTTCGGAGAATGTGTCCAAAAGTAGCTCGCACGACTGCTTGTCTGTACCGCCTGAAATGTAACTAGAGCGGTCCCAATCTATACTCTTAAGGTTGAAGTCTCTCCCGACTAATATTGCATGGCCCCGATACCTACGCACTACCTGGTGTAGACTTTCTTTGAATGACTCTAAAACTGCTACAGTAGCACTGGGGGGCCGGTAAAAATACTCAGCTATTAACGTTAGTTCTTTTAGACCTGTTAATGCGTGCACAGATAACTTCACAGTTACTTTAAACTTCGATCTCAGTAGGAACAATATCTTTGTCCATGGCGATGAACACTCCTCCTCCAGTTGTGTCTTATCTATCTTTCCGATATACATTCCCGCCACGCAAAATTTTTCTACACTTGCCACATCATGATTTAGGCAGCTTTCGGTGCCTAGAACTATCTGAGCACAATAATTGCCATGCATGCAGTGCGGCAAATTCGGGAACTTTGAAAATTCACGGCTAATATTTTGATAGTCGAATTTTTAACCCGAACGCGGCCTGAATTCGTTGCCTGAATGTTGACAGGCGAGTGCTCATCAGAGGGTGCACCTAGGCTATTAAAAAAAAAAAAAAAAAAAAAAAAAAAAAAAAAAAAAAAAAAAAAAAAAAAAAACGTGCACTCCACAAGTACTCTGCTACCCGAGTAGCAGCTTCCTTACTGTAGTGCACCCCTGATCTACCTAGGGGCGTCCTACAATTTCCCGCCCGATAACGCAGATCCAGAAATCTGCAGCTATGACTGTCACAGAGTTGTCGAAGCCTCTGGTTCAGACCCTTTACTCGGCTCCAAACTAAAGGATCCCGATCAACCGTGGGAACAGTGCTACAGCTCTGCTTGCACCCCGCGTGCGAGGGCAGCAGTCTTCATCAATTCCACGAGCCGTCCGTAGGAACTGAGGATGTCCTCAGAACCCAAGCGATAAGCGTCATCGTTGCCGACGTGAGCCACGACTTGTAGTCGACCGCACCCTGCACCGTCGATAGCCACATATCGGATGCGGCCGAGCGCATTGAGGCGCGACGCTACGATGCGCGGCCGTTCCCTGTTGGGGGTTCGAATCCCCTCTCGGGCATGGATGTTTGTGACGTCTTTAGTATAGGCTAGTTCATAAGTAGTTTGTAAGTTTAGGGACTGATGACCCTGTAGTTAAGTCCCTTAAGTTCTACAAACATTTGAACATTTTTTATGAGGTCCCGGCAGTCACACCGAGTGCACGTTAGTCTTCTTTCCTGGCCTCGACGCTATGTCCACTCACAGGAAGAACGGGCGTGGTCGGACGGCCAGCCTCCACATTGGCCTTCCGCCTCGAGCGACGCGAACGCCGTTCAACCCGCAACTTCCCTTCCGGACACCACGTCCGGTACACCTGAAGGTGCCTCGGTAGCATGGACACCGTTAGTGTCCCACTCGACGCACCTGACTCCCCACCACCGCCGCACCCAAAGACAGCAGTCTGAAGACGGCTGACCGCAGCCAAGAGCATGTTCAGCTGTTCGCGAACCGCGGCCAACTCCTCCTGCGTCCGCACACAGCAGGCACAACAATAAATCGTTCCTTATTTCCAGAACTGTTCAGAAATTTTTCTTGGCACACTGTGCACATCATATTTTCTGTAAAGTGACTGACATTTTGCCTGAGGTTGTATGTGCTCTCCGCTTTTTGTGCTGGTCGTGGAATGACCATCGAAAACGACAATGCAGTTACTACCAAAATGTTTCCTCAGATAATTTACGTACAGTCCATATAATTCTTTGTAAGTCAAACATTGTAACCAAACAACTCTTCGCAATGAATATCCACCATATACAACATAGACAAAATCTTGAGGAGGTGAGAGATGCTTGTCACTTCATATACTGTTATCTAATATATCATACAACACGGATTTTGTGTTTCTCATGAATAATCATCAAACAAGGATAACGGATGTGTTGCCAGTTCATGGTTTAAGCATTTCTGGAGGTCTTCATCAGTTATCGCAACACAACTAACTCTGAAGAATTGCTGGATGGTGTTAATAGGTGTAAAAATATTATCGTTGATCTTGAAAGCGCTAGTCATGTGTGCTAATGTCCGCACCTTGTCACTTCGATGTAAATGAACATCCGTCAGTTTTTCCTACAATTCGTCCAACTGCTGCTTTTCCGAGATTAACTGCAACGTCACAGTTAATAGTCTCACTTGACAATGATATGAGCTCAGAACAAGTTTTGAGCGGAGAATGTGAGGCGAATCACGCCACCACTTTAGAAGAATCGATATTATCACGTGCTTGTCGTGATTTCCTTAGCTGAACATGTTGGTCAAAGGAGGTTACTTCTATACCACAAAATTTCTCAAATTGCTGAATGAGCTCTGAACATGCACCCATCGATTCAGGATACTACTCGTTATCCCGCGTCCATGTGTAAGGCCACTAGATGATTTGAACAATCTCATCAATTCTTGTTCTGTCATGTCACTCCAATTACCAGCCCACATTTTAATTTTTGGAGCTCTTGTGGTGTCAGCCTGCCTTCAAGTGTTGACATCTGTTCTATGTATAAATGCGCGCACTTTGCATATGCAAGGTCGCCAGCTGCATGGAAAAAAAGGAATCATATTTTTCACCATTTCTGCGTGCAATCCGCAATCACCTGTGTGCTCGGCACGGACGAAAGGCACTATTATGCTAGTTTTTTCATAGTACTACTCACACAATTTGGCACTTCAATACCTATCCACTCACATTATGTCACTATTGTAGTAAAGCGTTTACTGCTCTTGAGATAGTGTGGGAAAACTGCATTGCAGAACATGAGTCTGACTAGAGAACACTTACACCTTTCGGTAAACAAATTCAGATAACTCCCTTATTAATAATGGTAAGAAAAACATATTGGTATTATTTTAAATCTCTAAGAATGCGCTACAACATTAATGAAAAGAAATCGTCAATTTGTTCCATAATTACCCATAATTATCGAGAAACTCCAAAATTTTTTTGAAAAATGATATTTTCTCCTTTTCGATTAATGTAATTCAGAAGGAATGTTATATATACGTGATATAGTGCTACATAAAAACATTTAGCCCCTTCATCTCTAATTTGGTGGAAAAAGGACCTTTTTATATTAATTATGTGGGGATTTATAGACGTTCAAAAATTACAGCATAAATATTAAGGTCGGCCATATTGATGACGTCATAACCGTAATTGCACAGCCCGGAGCTTCGGGGACTGTTAATATGGTAACTAGGTCATCAAACTGAGACTGTTGCAAAAAGTTTCATCTCTCCCCTAATTTTTTCCTATTCAATGCATAAAGGTCCTGGACTAAGTGTTTTGGACACGCACAATGGTGTCGCTGTTGATATCGTGTGTGGAGAGCCGTAGTGCAGGTCACGGCTGGTAGTGGTTGAGGGAACTTTGACGATCAACGGTACATCACAGAAATCCTGCGTCTTTATTTTTCACATTTCCAGCGGCGGTATCGTTATGCCATTGTTGCTCATCCACAGTCATGTCTCTATGAACTATCTGGTTGATCATGAGTACTCTTGTGGCCAGCACGATTCCCATATGTGTACCTATACAACATGTGTGGCACTGATTGCGGACCAGATAGCCTCAGGACATAATACAATGACGCGCTTCTCGAACAAGTCACTGCATTCATCCAGTGCAGCATCAAACTAATAAGTGGGATCGTACCACAGTGTTAGTTGTGAATTTGACACTCCTAAATATGTTGTTTTATGGTCTTCAGTCCGGAGACTGGTTTGATGCAGTTCTCCATCCTATTCTATGCTGAGCAAGCCTTTTCATATCTTCATAAGAACGGCAACCCATATCCATTTGAATCTGCTTACCATATGCGTCTCTTGGTCTCCCTCTGCGATTTTTACCCCACACACTTCCCTCCAATGCTAAATTTACGATTCCTCGATGTCTAAGAATGTGTCCTACCAAGCGATCCCTTCTTTTAGTCAAGGTATGCCAAAATTCTGTTCAGTACCTCTTCATTAGTTATGCGATCTACCCACCTGATCTTCAGCATTCTTCTCTAGCACAACATTTCAAAAGCCTCTATTTTCTTTCTGTCCGCATTGTTTATCGTCCATGTTTCACTCCCGTACGAGGCAATAGACCACACAAATGCCTTCAGAAAAGACTTGGCCTCGGTGGAGTAACCGAGCGGTCTAAAGCGACTCGCTGCGGAGCACGCGGTTGCTCGCCGTGGAGGTTCGAGTCCTCCCTGGGGCATGGGTGTGTGTGTTTGTCCTTAGGATAGTTTACCTAGGTTTAAGTAATTTGTAAGCTACGGACTGATGACCACACAGTTTGGCCCGATAGATTTACAGACATTTGAACATTTGAATAGAAAATACTTCCTTACACTTAAATTAATATTCGATGTTAGCAAATTTCTTTTTTTCAAAAATGCGTTTCTTCCCATTGCCATTCTGCATTTTATATCCTCTGTACTGCGACCATCATTAGTTATTTTATTGCCCAAGTAACAAAACTCATCTACCTCCTTTATTGTTTCGTTACCTAATCTAATTCCTTCAGCATCACCTGATTTTCTTAGAGTACACTCCATTACCCTAGTTTTTCTCTTGTTAATGTTCATCTTATATGCACCTTTCAGCAACTGCTCTTCCAGGTCCTTTGCTGTCTCTGACAGAATTACTATGTCGTCGACAAAACGCAATGTTTTTAATTCTTCACCTTGAACTTTAATCCCTATTCTAAACTTTTCCTTGCTTTCCTTTACCGCCTGCTCGATGTACAAATTGAATAACATTGGGGAAAGGCTACAACCCTGTCTTATTCCCTTCCCAACTAATGCTTCCCTTTCATGCCCTTCGAGTCTAATAACTGCGGTCTGGCTTTTGTACAAGTTGTAAATAAACATAAAAAATATAAAAATAAAGTCTTAAATATAATGACGGAATTTCATATAACATCGAAGCTAATCTGCTTTGTTAAGACTCGTATAGATGAAACTAAATGTCGTGTTAAGACAACAGCAGAAAAACTGAAAATTTTAAAGTACTCAGCTTCAAGTACTAACAAAGTTCTTTTACTTACAACAACACGAAGGGAGTAAACATAAATGCTCCTCTAGCAACAATGGAAAAAACACTTTATTTAGTTTAATCAAGAAATGCGATTTTACCTAGTAATTTTCTTTAAAATTTCGCGAATTAATTTACTTGATTCAACACAGTAATTGTATCGAATAACTAAAGGAAATTTAGTTCTTTGTAAAACGAATATATCAGACTATATAGCGTATATACATATCAAATATTTTCGTTGAATAGTTCTCTTAACATCGGATGCAAAGTATTTTTTAACGGACGGAAAGGCGTCTCTCGGCACAGTCGAGTAGTACCAGGCAACATCGCGCTCAGCACGGAAACGCAGGGAGCATATCTGGTGCAGTGAAAAGGCTAGACTTCGAGTGTGTATTCCATCAATCGAGGCCTGCTGTTCAGATATTAATTTCATATTATCTTCGTGGCCCGGTGCCGTTCCTTTGACGACAATTGTCAGGTAAACTATGAGAAGACGTGAGCGGCATCTGTGTTGTTTTTTCTGCGCCTCAGTGTATTTTAACTGTTTTTGTCTTGAAGCAGAAATTGGAACAAAAGCCTGTATATTCCTAAACGAGCGTGTGAACACATTCAGACCAAACCAACTGTAATCTGAACCTCTGGTTCTATTCAGGTCTCACTGACGGATACGTCTTAGGATATGATGACCATGTTCTTTGGTCTCTTCACCACTCCAACCACCAACATCTAGTTCCTGAAAACTACACGAGTAAATCGACGTGGAGTGCATTTCATTCAACAAGACTTGTGTATTTTTCAGGATATGATGATTGTGTTAAGGTCCTATTATTGTGACACAAACCATGATTAACCTCGATCAGTCCACTGTAAGAATTAACTGCTTAATTTAGCCCTGCAAGTATGATTCTTTCGAGGGTATACGGAACGGAATTTCTGTCGTTGGCTTCCACGGTGGTCTAGTCGAGCCCGGTGGCTGGGGTAAGGCGCTCGACTGGAAACCGAAGGGTCGTGGGTTCGAAACCCGGTCAGGTGAATTTAGTTTATGAAATAGAATTATTCCTTGATCTTCTTATATGATTTTATTATTAGTTTTTTAATCTTTTTTTAGATATATATCAGTATGCGTTTTAACCCATCCTTCTCCTCTCCACGTTGTGAGGAGTCGCCAGAAACGAGACGTGGTTCGGATTCCACGTTAAGCTGTAGGGCCCTTTCCACGGACATAACTAGGTTTGGCTAGGGACACTAGTCGCTGAAGTGGCGTCCAATTGAAAGACTTCCACCTGGCAAATGAGCCACACGAAATTATTATTATTACTGGTATATTTCCTCGTGCCTCTCAAAATAAATTAATTTGCGGTTGTCGCCGTGATTATGTCCTCATTAGAGATATGTAACATGCTACGGTGGCGTTATAGTTACGGCACAGTCCGTAGCCATTAAGTAACGGCAAAAACTCTTTTGGCCTTTCTTTTTCTTCTCCTTCGCCCGGGACCTGCACGCGCAGGGCCATTATTGTTAATCTGCATTTGGCGCGGTTAATGTAAAGGGTGTCTGTATGCCCTTCCGGCAATGACCCCATTACCTCTACTTGTATATGTATCAAAATTGTTTGCATGTGGCCATTAAAATTACGAGCTACAGACGCGAAATTTAACCGACAGAAAGAAGATGCAGTGATATGCAAATGATTAGCTTTTCAGAGCATTAACACAAGGTTGGCGCCGGTGGCGATACCTACAACGTGCTGACATGAGGAAAGCTTCCAACCGATTTTTCATTCACAAACACCAGTTGACCAGCATTGCCTGGTGAAACGTTGTTGTTATGCCTCGTGTAAGGAGGAGAAATGCGTACCATCACGTTTCCGACTTTGATAAAGGTCGGATTGTAGCCTATCGCGATTGCGGTTTATCGTATCGCGACATTGCTGCTCGCGTTGGTCACGATCCAATGACTGTTTGCAGCATATGGAATCGGTGGGTTCAGGAGAGCAATACGGAACGCCGTGCTGAAACCCAACGACCTCGTATCACTAGTACTCGACATGACAGGTATCTTATCCGCATGGCTGTAACGGATCGTGCAGGCACGTCTCGATCCTGAGTCAACAGATGGGGACGTTGGCAAGACAACAACGATCTGCAGGAATAGTTAGACGACGTTTGAAGCAGCATGGACTATCAGCTCGGAGATAGCTGCGGTTACCCTTAACGCTGCATTGCAGACAGGAGCGCCTGCGATGGTGTATGCAACGACGATCCTGGGTACACGAATGGCGAAACGTCATATTTTCGGATCAATTCAGGTTCTGTTTACAGCATCATGATGGCAGCCTCCGTGATTGGCGACATCACTGTGAACGCAAGTTGGAAGAATGTATTCGTCATCGCCATGCTGGCGTATCACCCGGAGTGATGGTATGGGGTACCATGGATTACACGTCTCGCTCTCCTCTTGTCCGCATCGACGGCACTTTGAACAGTGACCGTTACATTTCAGATGTGTTACGACCCGTGGCTCTACCCTTCATTCGATCACTGCGAAACCCTACATTTCAGCAGGATAATGCACGACCGCATGTTGCAGGTCCTGTACGGGCCTGTCTGGATACGGAAAATGTTCGACTGCTTCCCTGGCCATTACATTCTTCAGATCTCTCACCAACTGATAACGTCTGGTTAATGGTGGCCGAGCAAATGGCTCGTAACAATACGCCAGTCACTACTCTTGATTAACTGTGGTATCGTGTTGAAGCTGCTTGGGCATCTGTACCTGTACACGCCATCCAAGCTCTGTTTGACTCAATGCCCAGGCGTATTAAGGCCGTTATTACGGCCAGAGGTAATTGTTTTGGGTACTGATTCCTCAAATCTCTGCACCCAAATTGCGTGAAAATGTAATCACATGTCAGTTCTAGTATATTTGTCCAATGAATACGCGTTTATCATCTGCATTTCTTCTTAGTGTAGCAATTTTAATGGCCAGTAGTTTAGATTAGAAAATGTGCGGATATTTTTCTAAATGTCTATGAATGCCGTAAATGCGGTGGTACTTGGGTACCAGCCCGGTATTCACCTAATGGGATGTGAGAAACTGCCTAAAAGCCAAATCCAGGCTGACTGGCACACCGACCCCAAGTCGTTAGCCCGGCGGCAGAATTCGAACCAGTGCCTGCATACTTCTGTGTCCCGAAAAGTGACGCTTTAAACCGCGCGGCCAACCGGTTTCGGTCATGGAGCAACTTCACGTGATCTCTGTCAACGTCGAAAATGAAAAACGTAATGCACGGGAAAGTACAAGTTTCGTCTTAAAAGTTCGGTGAATAGTTCCATATTTCACAAACCGCGTTGTAGAGGATGAGATGCTTGCGCATATACACTTAGGGACCTGCCAACAAGGGCCTCCTAGCGTGAAGGGGTGGTACACGCTGCGGTCCAGATAATATGATTGGTGTGAGACAAAATGTCGTTGCAACATGGAGCGCCTTTCTTGACAGCAAGGGCTTGATCCATCAAAAATTTGTACCCAACGATCATACTATCATCGCGGAAAATTTCGTGGGAGTTTTGTAACGACAGCTGTAATGCATACGGTGGGTTAACCCAGAACTGCGCTGGACGAGGACAGTGGGAATTTCATGCACGACAATACCCTTTCGCACACTGCGATCCGCATGCTCAGCTGTCTCGCTAGACGCAACGTCACTGTGATTCCATACCCTCCGTACTCTCCAGATTTGGCGCTGGATGACTTCTTTGTGTTTCCCGCCTTAATTTAGTCCTGATAGGCTTACGCTAGGCAACGGTTGCGGAGATCCAACAGCATCAGTGCTTCGAGCGATTTCACAAGAAGCGTTTGCTGATGATTTCCATCAGCTGTACAACCGATGTCAGAAGTGTATTGTAGCCAATGGCGATTACTTTGAAGGTCAGAAAAGGCATTTTGTTTCTAACCCTTGTTTCCTATATTTCCTGAGACCATTCACTGATATTTTCAAACACACCTTGTCCATAACCTTGTACGTATATGTCATGGAGAGTTACTTTCTATTAAGTTTGTAGTTCCAAAACTGATTTTGACTCACCACCACTTAACATTTATGTTTCAGGGTGTGACGTTCTGTTACTGAATACTTTAAGTTCATTACTTTATGTATATTAGCTTTGTCCATTACTCTCCAGACTATGTGAAACCTATGGTCAATCTTTTGAATTTGACTTGGTTGTAACTGGATATGACGCTGAGGCGCGAATCAGATGCTTCTATAATGTTTTTTGTTTAGATGTGGTCAACGTTTATTGATTTTCTACACTCTCAATGACGTATACATAATTTTTAACTCTGTCCTTACATTTCAATTTAATTTCAGCTTACCACAGTCCTTAAAACTGTATACCTTTTCGTACAAGAAGAACTAGTTTGTTGCTCTATGTCTACGTGGATATTTGACATTGTGCTTGTGCCACATTAAGCAATATGCTACCCCCTGTTACTATTGTTATAAAGATACTTTCTTACTTCCTAACGATCATTCTTTTGCAATTGTTTACATGTTCTCAATTAATAGAGAATTGTTACTTGTCATATGTCTAGGTAGCGAGGTAGCGTAGCGGTAATACAATAGACTCGCTTTCGGGTAGACGGCGGTTCAAACTCGCCTCCGGAAATCTTGCTTTAGGTTTTCCGGGATTCCCCTAAATTACTTGAGGCAAACTCTGAGAGTGTTCCTTTCGAGGCATGGCCAATTTCCTTACTCATACTAAGAACATCAGCTCGACCATGCATTTCGTTTCTAATGACAACTTTGTGGACGGGACGCTAATCTTCCTTCTTTCCTTTTTTCTTTACATTGTGAAATAGTAGCCCTAACATTATGATTTTAGATGTATGTTTTTCTGATGTCATCTTTCGAATATTAAATGATGAAAATTATCTGATATTACACTGCGCCTGAAGTATCTAGTTTCATAGAAGTGAAATGACGATTACTTCTTGAACAAATTGCTCCATTATGGGCCGTCTCAAGTTTGATTTTAAAAAATGTATTGTTGTGGAAAAAACTATGCAGTTCTTTACCTGACATTATGCTACTGTAGTTAATATAAAGATTGTTTGTTATATATTAGGAACTACCTAAAATACGATGTTTTCCCCAACAATGCAGCACTTGGTTTTATTTTTATTAATTATTACTATTATTATTATCGACTCAAGAATTTATGCGCCCTGAATATGGTTTCATTTCTTGGTGTATTTAGTTATACTATTATATTTGTTTTCTCATGTAAACAACACTTGAGCATTCATTGACACTTTTTCCATTACTTTCTGACAAAGATATTCATGAATGATGTTCTGTTCAGTTCCCTGCAACTGATAAAAAATTATTTATTTGAATATTCACGCAATTATCGGCAGTAGATGTAATATAAGGGTGCTTTCTTTGATTAAATTGCTACAGATGATAAGACTCTGCCAGTTCTACGTTTCCCTGTTCTTCCGTGCTGTCTTTTCCTTGACGATAACTGTAACGAATGTTCGTGCATTTTTGCAGTGTAATATTTGACAATAGGTGAGGTTCCTGCCACGACAGTGGCTTAGAAGGATTACTTAGCACGCTTTTACCTGATCTGCGAAATAAATGTTTTATTTCTTTGGTTATTAATCCCTAGACTTACAAACTACTTAAACTAAATTAAACTAACATAAGGACAGCACACACACACACACACACACACACACACACACACACACACACATACACGAACACACACACGCGCGCGCGCGCGCGCGCGTGCGCGAACCCTAAGGAGGACTCGAACCTCCGACAGCTAGCAAATGTGCGCTCCGCAGCAAGGCCCATTAAAGCGTTCGGCTACTCCACCGAAGCTGTGCTCAATTACTTTTTATCAGGTTTTGTACTTTCATGTGCATCAGTTGTTTCAATGTTGAAGTTGAGAAACATTTCGTGAGGAAGGTTCATGATCGAAACCAGTAGATATATAGGTTTTAAATAAACGATGGCACAATGTATTTTTTTCTGATGCTAGATTGAGTTTCTGAGTCACTTCAATGCTGACACAATACAGAAAAATCGGTTTCAATTTTTGTTTCGTTTGTACGAGTGGTAAGTGGTTACTGTTCTGAGAGCAGTTTCATTATTGACAATAGCCGTGGGTAACCTTTCACATTGTAATGAAATGTTTTGATGACCCTGTGTGGCAGCTGGCGAATGAAAGCGCTGTGGACGAAATTGCGGCGACTCGCGTGCCACGGGCAGGACCATCCAACCAGGATCTGCCATCAGCGTGCCCCTCCCTAGGGCCTCTGCGTCGGCCTACATTAGCTTGCAGTGCACCCTCACTTCCAGGCCAGGCGGTGAGGCCGAATGATTCCACAACAGTGTGACTGTTCCCATAGAGAACACACTCTGTTTCCAGAACTCGTTTATACGTTTTCCAACTTGATTATTTTTTCCCCTCTTACAAAAGTTTATTTCATAAAGAAATTTTGCAAAATACTCATAAATTTATATTAATACGGCCATCGAGAAAAAATGCAAAATTATAAACTTTGCGATCGCTGCACTCTCGTCACAAGTGAATCACTGAGGAAACAGATAGTCACCATGGTGTAATTGCGATATGGGCGTAGAAGGTTTTACCACAGTCTAACATATACAGTCACGACAATCACTGCTGTAAAAGTTGTTACCAACTGACAGTTGCTGCGACACTAGCGCTCCTAGCGGTTGGTAAGCTGCCGAAGTAGTGTTTGTTTATAACCGCTTTTGTACGTAATTAACGAAATACTTACTATAATTATTGCGTTACAAGCATTATTGAAATATCGAGAGACGAACATAATTCGGAAATTAATATAAAAACAGCTTAATTTAAATGATTAAATGGTATAAAAAACAACTCTGTCATGACAAATACTTACGAATATGTGTATATTTGCAGCTTATTCCGCTGAAAGTAAGTTGCATATAAACATAATGGTATAATAAATTTCTATTACGGTCTGTTCTTATAATGACAGCCAGTTTTCGACGTGTATAAATTCGGTATGAAGTCTAATGATTCTCACATTTTTACACCTCACTCTTCTTTCTTATACATGCATATTCTTTTAAGTGTCAGTAATTTAGCTTAAAAAAAATGTTTTGATGATTCTCGCCGTTTGTGGTTCAGATATAGCAACAATTGTGGAATTGTGTTCTTCTTTGTTGGAAAACAAACCGTTTCGTACCTTATCAGGGATCTTATGAAACCTAAGAAAGACAAATGGGGAGCTATTTTTAAATTATTACCTATTTACAAGGCACTACATACGTTCCCTAATGTAAAAAGTATGCTGAAGTCAATCTAAACGATACTATTCGCACTCATAAACTATCGTATTCAGAAACGTAGCTTGCCGACCGCTTGGAGCGCTGCTATCGCAGCGTATAACAAAAATCTGTGGGAGTGTCGTGACTGGTTTTGCATTACACATGAAGCTTGTTTTATTTTTGACATACTCATGTCCAAACCCAGAATGTATTTATAATCCAACGAAATAATACGATGTTCTATCGAAGTATTAAGAAATCTGAAGTTTGCATCAGACTCTTGCCGAAACCTGCGTGAATAAAGAAAATGTCAGTCGGCAAGACACGGCATCGCCATGAGTACGTCTTTAGAGACGCGCAGCGCAGCTCTGGACGAAACGTCAGGATCATAATTCAGTGGCGGATTTTCACATTTGGTGTCAGCAGGCTGTTCACATTTTGCCGCCCCTGCCGATCTCTAAAATTCAATATCCTATTTCACAATCATACCAATTACAATTTTTGTCAATGAAATTGTAGCTTTATGTTTTGTGCACTATGGTCGTAATTACACCACATTTTTTCCGTAATTAGTATGACGACGAATGAGGGGGATCTAAGGGTTACTTACCAAATTATTTTTAACACCTATTTGCTTAACATAGTACAAGAAATAGATTTTGTGTATATTTCTGAGTTAATAAAAGAACATTGATATACTAATAATAATGTGAGTGGGAGTATTCCTTAACACTTCTTACACAATAATGTACATTCGCTAAACGTAGTTAAATAACTTTTATTACACTTGCTTACAATTTAATAATTTTGACCCCAAATTTGCTGCCCCTAAAATCTGCCGCCCTACTCTAACCTGCTGGCAAATCCGCCAATGAGCAGAAATGTTCCAAGGACCACGGTCATACAACCTGAAGATTCACCAGTAACTAGGACATCTAGTCGTAAAAGCTTTCATTTTTTTAGTAAAAAAAAAAAAAAAAAAAAAAAAAAAAAAAAAAAAAAAAAAAAAAAAAAAAAAAAGAGCTTTACATGAAACTTTTTTCTTAGGCTGCTTTCGCTTGACTGCTAGGGTTGATTTTCGTTGTAAGCAATCAGATCGCACCTCTGGCTTGTGGAATGTCAAGCAGATACAGTAAAATGATTATTAAATTGTATATCGAAACGGAAACAGAAAAATGAGGAGCAATATCATGGATATGATAGTTGTCTTGAGATGAAAGATGACACTGGTGCAGAAGGAAGACCATTGTCGTTACCTTTAATATGGTGACGCGGCAAACCTCTCACTCAGCAGTGATGAGAACGTCAGAATAATACAGCATATCAATCACGGTAAAAGGCCACCATGGAATAAAGCACACATACCATCGGCTCTAAGCATTTGCATTAGTGTCTTTTGAATTACCTATTATAGTCAGAACATATCAAAGAGCAATGAGTCGTGGACAATATAGAACACCAGACTGCAGATCGCTATTACGGGAACAACCCGATATTCCAGAATGTCTTGCGTCGGATGTACCACCTCTACGTATTTCATCCTGCATTTTTATGCTGCAGCTATTATCAATCAACGCTCAAAGGAATTCACACCGTTAGCTGCCAGTGACCACTGAAATAAATCAACAGGAAAAGTCGAAAATTTTTTAACAGCCGGGATATGAACCCGGGTCTCCTGCTTACAAGGCAGACGCGCCAATTAGGACATTGCAGTCATCACGACTGAATTATATACACACTATCACTGAAATTCGATAAATATGCCCATAGCAACCGGTGTATCAACAAACGAAGTGAAACTGCATTGAACTCAGGTGCATCACTGTATTCAAAATTGGACACATGTAATATGGCACTTGTTATTACAATCTGTCTATACTACCACCTCCCAAAATATTTACTACTCGACGAGAACACCCTGTATTACTGAAATTCTGTCTTTTCGTAGGCAGTTTTGTACTTCCTTCTTTTGCCGGTAAGTTTAAATTATCCAGTATTTCTATATAGTTGCCAACCTTATACCTATTTTTCCGTTCAACATGGATGATTACCCTTTGTAGCGATTTGATTAATCAGAACTGTCTACTGAGGTATTCGTTATCACAGTATATACAGCCTCAGGGTACGTCAAATGCACTTAATAGTTATTCACTACTTCAGCATCTTTCCACGTTGTTAATAGACGATTAAGCTTCTTGGCTCGATTACTGTGATTTGAGATTATATCTACTCTGGATTATAGTGATGTTCCCCAGCTAAAATTTTCCTGTCAACAAGTTTAGTTATGAATAGGGGGGTAGGGTGGTCTGTGAATTGCTGAGGTGATAGAATTATTTCCATCAGAATCGACATCAGCGTAACTCTGACAACAGGAGTTCAGGCATACAAGCTGACGTCACTCCAGGAAATGGCACAGCGGATGTGTAACGACACTGAACTCGTGTACGGTATGGAGAAATTGGTGAAAATCTAAACATCGTGGATAACTGTAGCTTTGTACAGGGGATAAAAGAGAAGGTAGCAGAAATCTTAAGAGACTGAATTCTGCGGGTGGATAGCCGCACTGTGGAAGGAGCCATGTCATGGATTGCGTGGCCGCTCCATCCTGAGGTTCGAGTCCTCCCACGGTCTTGGGTTTGTGTGTTGACACCTTAAGTTCAAGTAGTGTGTACGTCAAGGGACATATGACCTATCAGTTTAGTCCCTTAATTAGACAAACTTTGAACTTTTTGCGATACACCTCTGCTAGTACTTTTAATGCGGAATGTGCTATTCAGAAATGATTGCTTAATACTAGGGCATTATGGACGAGTTATTTGTGATTTGGTAAGAAATTACCCCCTTTGTGGAAATAAATGGAGTTTCTCAATCGTAATTAACTTCTAACAATTCGAAGCGTACTTAACATTTCTCGGCCATATAATGACGTGGTTAGATATACAACTATAAGAAAAGGATCGACTGATCATTAGACTGAGTGAGGAGAATAATGCATTCAAAGTTAAACTAACTATAAGACGGCTGAACAAGAAAAGTAACGTTTTTGCTGTTGTCTTTGCATCTACCTCTAGGCCCATATGTCATGATAACTACCAACGATCATATTTGCGGGGAATGTTTGTCTAACTACCTAGAACCAATTGATAAGTGATTATTTCGTACTTGAAATTGTGATTTTTTTCTGAATAACGTTCGAAAGAAAAGGTTTGGCGTGATTTTAAAAGGTCACTGAACAAACAGGGATATTCAAAACTGTTCAAATGTTTGTAAATCTATGGGACTAAACTGCTTGGTTATTAGTCCCTAGCTTACAGATTACTTAAAATAAGGTAAACTAACCTAAAACAAACACATATACCATGCCCCAGGGAGGACTCGAACTCCCGACGGCGAACTCAGTACGACGACTCAGTGCGCACGGCTCATCCGACGCGGCACGGGTATTCAAATCGATATTACCACCTTACTATTGAAATAGTCCTTAGCATTCAACGACACAAAATCTGATATCAACATAATTTCTTCATTTTTATTTTAGTGTTTGGTATACTTGGCTGGAACTATGAATCTCGTTCATAACACGATTTCAAAATTTCAAGAACAACTGAGTTTTTTATTCGTGGTTGATTATTTTTCATACATCTTTCTTAGCGATATTGTATGCGTTAGTCGTTATTTATTTACTTATTTTCGCAACATGATCCACTACATGTATGTGTTTTATGTGTTTAATTTTATATAAGATATGGTGTGAAAAAGCTGAATTTGTGTGTGTGAGGGGGGGGGGGTGGTTTATATAATGAATTATATTCATAACGGTAAATTTCAATGTGTAGTACACTGAAGATCCAAAGAAACTGGTACACTGTGACTACGTAGGCTTTCCCGGCGTAATGATTGATAATATTCTTCTCGGGTTTCCTCGCGGATAAATACGTCATCTGGACACAATATTTCGGCGATCCACCTAGCTGCCATCCTCAGGTGACAGTGCTGGTACACTGAATCGCCGAGACTGAGTACACGCGCGAGCGGCGGCTCCTATATACGCTGCGGAAGGCCGAGGGCGCGTGCGTAAGGATGGACGGTTCTGCCCTTTACGTTTCAGCGCTGCCAGTGGTAGAAGCCGGCGTATTCAGCAAGTCTAAAGAGTGACCGTTGTTTTTTGATGTCAAACGATACAGGGCTCCACATTTTACTCAAGGGAAAACACTTGTCTCTGTTTATAACATTGTCAGAAAGACGGGTTGCGATCGATTCTTTTAAAATGCAGTCCCAATAGCAGAGGCAACCATTTGTGTCTCGTCGTATTTCAACTTCATTTTATGTCCCTCAGTAAGACAATGCTCAGCTACCGCAGATTTCTCTGACTGAAGCAATCTTGTGTGTCGATGGTGTTCTGTACATCTATCTTGAATTGTTCGGATTGTCTGATCGATGTAAACTTTCCCACAGTGATGGACATAAAATGAAGTATGACGAGACACAAATGGTTACCTCTGTCTCTTGCATTTTAAAAGAATCGATCGCAATTCGTCTTTCTGACAATATTATAAACAGAGACAAGGGTTTTCCCTTGAGTAAAATGTGAAACCCTGTATTGTCTGACATCAAAAAACAACGCTCTCTCTTTAGATCTGCTGAATAGCGATCTAACGTTTACGCTGACTTTTACCACTGGCGGTGCTGAAACGTAGAGGTCAGAACTGTCCATTCTAGCGCACGCGCCCTCGGCCTTCCGCGGTGTATATAGGGGCCTCCGCTCACGGCCTGTACTGTCTCGGCGAGTCGGTGTACCAGCACTGTCACCTGAGGATGGCGGCCAGGTGGACCACCGAAGTATTGTGTCCAGTTGACGTTTTGATCCGGCAGGAAACCCGAGAAGAATATTATCAAACTGGTACACTAGTTAATATCGTGTAGGGCCCAACGAGTTCTCAGAAGCGCCGCAACACGACGTGGCATGGACTCGACTGATGTCTGAAGTTGTGCTGGAGAGAATCTTAGGATTGTCCATAAATCCGCTTAGGGAGTTTGGTGGGCAGCGGAGAAGCTTTGTCTCAAAAGTGTGTTCCTCGAGCTACTCTCTAGCAATTCTGGACGTGTGGGGTATATGTCGCAAAGGCCTGCTGCAATTGCTCAAGTCCGTCGGAATGCAGATGGACATGAATGGATGCAGGAGATCAACCAGGATGCGCGTATGTGTCACGTCTCAGAGTCGCATCTAGACGTATCAGGGGTCACGTATCGCACCAGCTCCACAGTCGCCACGCCATTACAGAGCCCCCATTAGCACGAACAGCCTCTTGCATACATGCAGGTTCCATGGAGTAATTCGGTTGTCTCTATACCCGTACACGACCATCTGCTCGATACAATCAGACACCACACTCAGCAAAAAGTTTCCAGTCATCAACAGTCCAATGACGGTGTTGGTGGGCCTAGACGAGACGTAAAGTTTTATGTCGTGCCTTCAGCAAGGAAACACGAGTGAGCCTTCGGCTCCGAAAGTGCATATCGATGATGCTTCGTTGAATAGTTCAAAAGTATCAAATGTTTGGGACTTAACAGCGGGATCATCAGTCCCTAAACTTACAAGCTACTTATAAACTACCTTATACTAAAGACAACACAAACATCCATGCCTGATGGAGTATTTGAACCCCGATGGGGAACGGCCTCGCGCATCGGTGCATAGCGCCGCAAAGCACTCGGCCACTCTGCTGCGGCTTTTGAATAGTTCAGACGCTGAAACTTTTTGATGGTACAGCACTGAAATCCGCAGCAATATGCGGAAGAGTTGCACTTCTGTCACGTTGAACGAATCTCTTCACTCGATCGTTCCCTTCTTGAAGGATATTTTTCAGTTGCATGGATGTTCAAGATTCGATGTTTTACCGGATTCCCAACAATCGCGGTGCATTCGTATATGGTGGCATGGGCAAATTCACACCCACATCATCGCTTCCTCAATGGTGTGTCCCATCTCTGGTGCGCCGACTATAATACCACGTTCAAACACTTAAATCATGATAACCTGCACTGTAGCACATTATCCGTTCTAACAATCGCAGCAGACACCTGCTATCCTATATAGGCGTTGCCTACAGCACTGCTGTCTTCTGAGTGTTTACGTATCTCTCTGTTTGCATATCCATGCCTATACCAGTCGCTTTGGCTCTTCAGCATATACATTGTTATGAGAATATCACGGCAGTACAAAAAATAAATTTGTCATAAGATTTTCAGAAAAAAGATATATGTTTTATTCAAGAGATAGTTTCATAAATTAGACAAGTGGCTACATAAAAGAGTGGTACATCTCTGTCTCTTATGTAAGTAGTTATTCGTTAATTTGTTGATTAAAAGGGTTGTTGGATTCCTCCTGAGGGATGTTGTACAAAATTCTCTGTAACTGCTGTTTCAGATCGTCAAAATGGCGCACAGGTTCATCTCATAATGCTCCAAAAGTTCACAGCTGGGGAGGCATGGCTATAATATACCAAACTACAGTCTAAAATTAAAACAAAATAACAGCATGTCATTTATTTATTTCAGTTATATTTCATTTTGGTGGTAGGTTTTCATTCAAATTTACGCCGTACTTTTATTGTCGTACTTTTTATCTTTTAGTACCAAATTAATAACCGTGATACCAATCTCTGATAAGTCGAATTTTATCAACAGTATAGGCATTTAAATCAAATTGGTGAGCATATTCAATGTCTATCGGTACCATTATTCCCTCAAAATCCTGGTTACGAAAGCACAACAAGTTACGTCACGAATATGTTACGTAAGTGCCACGAGCAGCTGACTCCGTTGCATGCATGGCAAGCAGTATACTGGGTTGGCCACCGTGTAGTATACTACATCATCTTGCAAGTTTGCAATAAAATTTTAATTACCGCATTGCCGGCTTTATTTTTCAATGTTAGCAACTATGTTTATGGTTTTACACGTTAAACTTGGTGCGGAAGATAATATTTTTGTTATAACGGCCAAACAGGCTGCCCGTGTGGAAATAGTCTCTAAAACTGTAACCACCGACGATCATGCGGATACTGCTTTCTTTTTTCCATGAACGAAAGACGCAATACTATTCCTGCAATGTACAGTTATTTATGTCAGTACGCATTGGTAATTAGTTTGTCATAACTAGGAAGAAATTGAGAACAAAACTATGAAATGTTTGCGACAGGCAACGTTGTAATCACAACGAGCTAGAATTTTATTGACAACATATCAATACTCTTTGGAAACCATATCGTACAAAGTGACGGGATTACGATTTGCGCTGACCGTGAAGTAAATGATTAATGCTGTTCCAGTCCTTTGGTTGACAGGTCCTCGTAGGTATTACCTTTGTCCGCTCAGTAAATTAAATATAATCGTAATCGGAAATTTAATAACAAAACATTTGCGTTAATGTCAACAGATTGACATGAGAAAGTGCAAAGTACCGATACAACAATAAAAATTTAGATATACATAAACTTTCTTCTTGTTCATAGATACTACGTACAGCTTCCATGAATTCACAAAATAAATCTTTTTAATTTGAGTGATGTCTTCACGCCACATAGCCTACTCACTGGTAAAACTCAAATGTTTTTGTACTTGTCCGGTCCACGGAGAGACAGCTTAACAGCCGACCACGTGCCCACCATGGAGTTCAAATCAAATGTTTGTACAACTTATGGGACTTAACTACGGGGTCATCAGTCCCTAAGCTTACAAACTACTTATGAACTAGCTAAGACTATAGACGGCACAAATATCCATGCCCGAGGGGGGATTCGAAACCCCGACCGTAGTGGCCGTGCTGACCGTGACTGGAGTGCCTCGATCACCTCGGCCACCGCGGCCGGCCCCATGGAGTTAATATGCGTACAAAATAGATAAACTAGCTAAAGAGTTTCAACATGGTAGAGTAAATGAAGACTGGAAACAAATATTGTATGTACAAAGACCAGAAGAAATAACTGGGAAAACTAAATCCAAAGAGAAAAGGAAATGGATTACAGCAGATATTATTCATTTTATAGAAAACAGAAGACTATACAAAACTAGGGTTACCAACTCAAAATTATCAAAAGTAGGCCATTGCTTCAAAAAAGTCGGACATTAAAAAACATGACAGTTAATTTAGAATCAAAAAATTCTGTATATTTTGAACGAAGTTTTGACAAAAACATCTACAGTGTGAGGATCAATTACATTATTTATAATGGCTTCTGCTTTTGTTCTTCCAGACGATAAATTTTGTATAACCTCAGATTTTGGAAATATGTCGTTTTTTGTTTAATTTTCTTGTACAATCCATAGATTTGCACGGATGATGGTGGAAAACCGTGTGATATGCCAGTGTGGCTTCTGTGGCTTGAACGTTTCTAATTGCAGGCGTGTTTATTTTACTGATAAAATCGAGCTGGTTCGTACCATCCTTTTATGTGGTCAGTTGTCTTTCCAAATCATAAACTCTCTTATATCCAATATTAACGTAACTATCAGACCTGCACATTTAGCTTCGCTTTCATTCCGTCCAAATACGAAGCACTGATACTTTGTTTTTAATTTGTCCTAGAAATTGCACTGTCTTTCTCGGCTGTCAGTACCGGTACTAGTGAACTGAGGAAACGACGTACCGTACTTCAAATCACACAATGACCAACAACGCAACTTAATTCCACGGCTATTCAGTAACTAAAAAGTAAAAAGTATCTGGAATCGTTTGCCGAGATACCGTATATGTCGACTATGAATGCAACGTTTTTTCAACAGTTACATCATTGGTAGGAAAACTCGAGAAAATATAGCCAATTGTGTGCACCTTATACTTAGATGCAATTACGCTACACCGATACTCGTCAGATGATGAAATTTAACTCTTTTACCAAAAATCCTGACATTTTATGAAAAACAAAAATTCCGGCCTCAAATTCGAAAAGCGTAAAAAAAAGCCGGACATGTCGGGAAAAAGCCGGACGGTTGGTAACACTTCACAAAACGCAATTGACGAATAAGAGAAAACTGAATACCGTAGTCAAAGGAATTTAATCAACAGAAAAGCTGGAAAACCAAACGAAATATATAGGGAAGTGGAAGAAAATGTACAAAAGGAGAGAATTGATTTAGCCTACAAAACAGCAAACAAATTTTTTAACAAACGGAATACAACGAACTAGGGTACAATAGAAGACAAAGAGGGAAAAATGCTGTTTGGCGAAGACATAGTGACGAGACGGAAAAAATACATTGAGGAGTTGTATGATGGAACATCTGTTTCGGAGGACGCAATAGGAAAAGAAAAGGAAGCAGAAGAAGATGACAAAGGAGACAACACATTCCAAGAAGAGTTTGACAAAGCTCTTAGAGATTTGTGGGACAACAAAGCAGCGAGTATTGATGAGCTCCCTGCAGAAGTAATCAAGAATTTCGGTGACTGCATGAAAATGAGGCTTCTTGATTAGTTTCAACTATAACACAGGAGAGATAACGACAGACTTCCAGAAATGCTTTATTTTTCCTATACCTAAGAAGGTGGCAGCTAAAATATGTGGACAATACTGTACCTTACGTCAAATATCACTTGCATAAAAAATTCCTATAAAAATAATTCTGAGGAGAATGAAGAAAAAGTGGAGGAGATGCTGAAAGGATCAGTTTGGATTCAAAAGGGGTTTGGGACCTAGAGAAACGATTATATTACGCAGACTCCTTATCGAAAAGCGAATACATAAAAATGAAGCAACCTATACTGCCTTAGTAGACCTAGAAAAGGCATTTGATAATGTCATCTGGAAGGAGAGGATCAGAGTGATGATGCCGGCCGCGGTGGTCGAGGGGACTGAGGCGCTCCAGTCACGGTCTGCACGGCCACTACGGTCGGGGGTTCGAATCCCCCCTTGGGCATGGATATTTGTGCCGTCCTTAGGATAAGCTATTTGATAAGTAATTTGTATGTTTAGGAACTGATGACCCCGTAGTTAAGTCCCACAAGCTATACAAACATTACGAAACATCAGAGTGATGAAGAAATCTGCTATTAAGTACAAATACGTTATCGTAATACTCAGTCTCTATAGGAACAAAGTGGCAGGGATTAGGAATTTTGTTCAAGAACAAGAAGCAACAATCAGAACAGAGACAAGGACGTGCTCTTATATTCAAAGTTTACATTCAGGAAGCTATATACCAAGTTAACGAAACTATTGACGTGGGGATCAAAATTAATGGGAAGAAGATCGATATGTTGAGTTACGCAGATGATATTGCTCTGGTGCCAAAAACAAAAGAGACTTTAGAGACTATGGAAAGGATATTATGTAATCAGTTCAGGATGAGAATAAACAATGAAAAGAATAAAGTGATGGTAAGCAGTACTGAAACAGATTATGAATCTTTAAGAATAGGTTGAAAGAGAGGAGCTAGAAGTGATAGGTAGCAAACTCACTAGGAGAAAGAATATACTTACTAGCAATAATATGCCTGAAAATATAGAAACGCGTTGCGAAAGCTTTTGTTTGGAGTGTGGCTCCATACGCATGTGTAACCTGGACGATAGGGACAGAAGACACCTAGAAGCCCTGGAAATGTGTTTCTACAGAAGGATGATAAAGTTCCGCTGCAGAGACAGAGTGACAAATGAAGGGGTGTTCAGAATAGAACAGGAAACCAGATCTTTGCGGAGGCATATCCAGACAAGAACAAACAAACTAGCAGGCTACATTCTATGGCACAACATCATTGGAATAATAGCAAAAATGTTCAAATGTTTGTAAAGCAAACTTCAGTGCTCATGCTTACACACTACGTAAATTAACTTTGCTAAAGAAATTACACACACTCATGCCCGAGGAAGGATTCGAACATCTTATGGGGAGCATCCGCACACGACGCAGCAAGGCGCCTTAGAGCATACGGCCATTCACGCGTGGCCAACAAATCAGAAAGTGCTATTGAGGAAAGTAATCGCCGGCGACGACTCAGGATAAAATACATGCAACGGATCGTGAATGATATTGGATGTAATACATACATGGAAATGAAGTGGAAGGCAAACAAAAGAGAGGAATGGCGCTCTGCTGCAAACCACCCTCTGGGTTGACCACTAAAGAAGAAGAAAAAGAAAACGAGCACTTTTGAAATATGTATTTTGGTTCATAGATATAAGTAGGAACCTTAGACAGCAGTCGGAGATTAGAAGCACATAATTTTGCAGTACTTACAGAAGGATCGGTTTGGGTCTTTGAAACAACTTCGAAGAAACACCATTGCTCACCATCGCTCCTCTTAACTCCTCCAAACATCTATCTGTCAATAACTCCCTTTCTCCTACATTAGTTTCTGATTCCAAATACTGACTCGTAAATTTCACCAATTTTCCCTTCGTCCCAATAACGTCACCATTCTTGATGCAATCCGAAAAGCACACTCCTCTACAGAAACTACGCCTGCGGCGCGGGAATGGCGGTGCAGTCTGAGGCGCCATGTCACGGTTTGCGCGGCGCTGCCGCCGAAGGTTCGAGTCCTCCCTCGGGAATGTGTGTTCCTGTGTTGTCCTTAGCACTACTTAGTTTAAGTAGTGTTTAAGTTTAGGAACCAACGGGCTGAGTAGTTTGGTCCCTTAGGTCTTACATCAATTTAAGAAACTAAGGAAAGGCAAGACAGCACGTGTGGTAAGCGCTGTTCTAAGAAAATGAAGGAAGAGGTGCACTTTCTCTTGCGCAGCAAAGTTAATATGACAATTTTTACCAAAGCCAGTCTGCTTCCAGCAAAACACAAACCAATTTTTATTCCTGATGCTCTCCCAGAACAGATGTACCCTCTTTCCTTCGCAGATCCACTGCAGTTCATGCATCGGTACCATCTCCATAGCATAGATGTAGCGCATAATTTGCAAAATACAGATCTGGCAATTATTCCGCTTCGGAATGAGTAATCCACGACTTCCCCATGTAAATTAACTTGTTTGTGACAATCGAATGGTTATTTATTTTTACTTGGATCTGATTTCTTAAACTTAAACTGAAACTAAAGATCACAACAACGTGACATTTACTATGAAAAACTTAATATCATGATGTCAACATAATTTTGATGTCACGCCACAGTGACGAGTGTAGGCAGCCGGCATGAACAATGAACTCATGCTAGGCAAACCCGCATAAGCAACAACCAGCAGAGAACATCCGTCTAAACCGAAAATTGTTGCTGCCCCATTTGCATGCATATTTCATCTTTAGATCTATTTTATAACATTCTCCTTTCTCTTCGGCCTGTATCAATCCACTACTGGATATAGGCCTCTTCCATCTTCACGTCATCATCTTTTCTGGGGTCTTGCTATTCTTCTTTTGTGATCCCATGCTCCAGTGCACAATTCTATGTATCCACCTACTGTTATCTAGTCGACGTACATGTCCAACCATGTGGCACAGTCACACGGGGGGGGGGGGGGTGTTCTAATGGGGCTGAAGCACCCATCACATCACCCCCCTAAGATTTTTAAATTTTTTTATTTGCATTCATTTATTATTATTATTTTTAAACAGGTCGTCACCTGATATTTTAAATAGTACACATGTAATGAATCACAACGTAATTATAAGTTTCCAAGCACAAATGAACGTGACAATGGGTCGCCAACGTGATGCCGCCACTGAGAACGTGTACTGCTGTTACTGTGAGCGGTTTTAATGCCGCCGCGACCAGCTGTGATGCTGCTGCTATTGTTACTGCTATGCTGAAGTTACGAGCCGATTGTTCATATGCGACGACCCGCTGCTTAGCAGGTCAGCGGCGCCACCGAGTGAAATCTTATGAACAACGATATTGTTATTTTGTTCCTATTTTTACACATAGTCTCATTAAAAAATGTAAAAACCTTTCTCTTTGTCTAGTAACATAGAAGCTACTTAATTATTTTACGAGCTGATTATATACCTACATAATAATAATAAGTAACCAGAACGCTGCTATTTAATAATGTTTATTTGACCACGACGGTCCCGTTTCGGCTCACAATGCCATTTTCAAGTGACGGTTATGTCTAGATGGCCTGACATACATAAGACCTCTAGGCGTCTGAATATAGACTGTCAAATTTGGTTGGTACTTTTAATTCTGATTTTGTATTTTGACAGTTACAGCCACGATGTCGTATGTTTATAACGCATGTAAGTCTACAAAGCATGTAAACTTACATGTTTTGTAAACATACGACATCGTGGCTGTAACTGTCAAAATACAAAATCAGAATTAAAAGTACCAATCAAATTTGACAGTCTATATTCAGACGCCTAGAAGTCTTATGTGTGTCAGTCCATCTAGACATAACCGTCACTTGAAAATGGCAATGTAAGCCGAAACGGGACCGTCGTGGTCAAATAAACATTGTTAAATAGCAGCGTTTTGGTTAATTTATTCAAAAAATGCTCAAATGTTTGTTAAGCTTATGGGACATAACTACGGGGTCATCAGTCCCTAAACTTACAAACTATCTTACACTAAAGACGACACAAACATCCATGCCCGAGGGGGGATTCGAACCCCCGACGGCAGACGGCCGCGCGTACCTCAACACGGCGCTCCAGTACGCGCGGCTAATCCTCCGCAGCGTTAATTTATTGTTATTACATCACTTGCTGAACTTCTCCACGCAGCGGACCCTATGGAATATAAAATGAATATATACACTCAATTTCCACTATGTTGCTCCTCTTCCACTTTCAAATTAATGCGAGCTTACTCATTTTATTTGTGGTGCAATTGTTTTCGTAATGTAATTCGTTAAATTATAAAAAGTGTAGAAATAAGTCAGGTTAATAAATTCAATAGGCTTTATTTTTTTTTTTTTTAAATTAGCCTCTCCCCAGAACCAAATACTGACTGCGCCACTGTGTCCAACGCATTGTCTCTTCGGTTTTGCCATTCTTTCTACGACGTCTGTTACCTATGTCCTCCTCCTAATGGCCTCTGATCGGATCTTGTCCCGTAGACTGACTCCTAGCAAACTCCACTCCATGGTTCTTTGTGAGCGCCGTAGTGCGAGGGCACTTACCTTAGTCATCGTTTCCTGACCGTACGTTTGGTAATACACGTGTATTATAGACCTTACCCTTCAGATTATTTGTGACTTCCTTGTTTGTCAGGGTAAATCTCAATTTCTGAAACGCTGCTGAGCTGAGTCCTGTTCTGCGAGAAATTACTGCTGTTTGATTGTTTTTCCCAAGGCATATTCGTCAACGCCTTCACGAGTCTGGTTTCCAACTATAAGTGGCTGGTTTTCTAGATTTAGTATTCTTGTTTTACTGGTATTCATTTCGAAGTCATTATTTACAGAGGCGCATTTTAATTCTTGGATCATATTATCTAGTTCTTCCAGGCCTTCACTTATGAGTACAACATGATCAGCAAATCACAGATGGTTCGGGTATGAGCCATTAATTTGATTCATTTGTTATTCCAATCTACTGTGTTGAAGACATCGTCCAATGCAAGAGTGAACAGTTCCGGAGATATGATGTTCCCTTGGCGAACTCCAATTCAGGTCTTCATCGATTCTGCCATAGCTGACTGTTTGTAGATGCATTCAGGAATTTCATGTTACTTTAAAATTTCACGGCGTATTCTAGGGCCATCATGATTGCCCAGATTTCAACGAAGTCGATAGCTTTTCGGTAGTCTATAAGGGTGAGACGAATCCTCATGTTATGTCCAGTTGCTTTCTCAAGAAGAAGGCGAATAGACTGGGCGTGAGCTATAGTCGAAAACCCTTTCTGGAAACCTTCTTGTTCCACAGGTTGGTTTGAATCGAGTTCTCTTGTTAGGCGGTTTGTTATGATTTTAATTAGGGTTTCATAAAAATGTGATAACAAACTAACTGGGCAGTAGTTCTCCGTATTTTAGCCGCGGGGAAATAGCCGTGCGCTCTAAGGCGCCTTGCCGGCCGCAGTGGCCGAGGGGACTGAGGCGCTTCAGTTACGGTCTGCACGGCCACTACGGTCGGGGGTTCGAATCCCCCCTCGGGCATGGATATTTGTGCCGTCCTTAGGATAAGCTAGTTGATAAGTAGTTTGTAAGTTTAGGGACTGATAACCCCGTAGTTAAGTCCCATAAGCTTAACAAACATTTGAAACATTTTAAGGCGCCTTGGTGAGGAGTGCGCGACCATTCCCCGTCCTCGGGCATGTGTATGTTGTTCTTAACGTAAGTTACTTTAGTAGTTTGTAAGTTAAGAGACCGATTACCACTGCAGTTAGGTCTCATAGCTTCACAAACATTTGAACGCCCATATTTTCCTAACCACCCTTTTTGAAGAGAGGTACCACTTCAGCATTCTCCATGTTCCTGGAATTCTTCCGGATTAGTATCCTCAAAGATTTCATACTTACAATTGTCTGTATAATCAGGTCATTATTAAATTTCCTCTAATCTTTTCTAATTTATTTCCAGATAATCTGATTAAGAGTTGTATTTTCTACACGGTCCCTGTCCTTGTTCTTTGTTTGACAAGTTGCACGATACTGACTGAAAGTCTGCTCTTCTTGTTAGATTTCTGTATTGGCAGCCCGTTTACTGCAGTTTGGATGCGTGTTTTAATTCTCTCAATGACATATTTGGTTGGACCAAGTTTCTCAGATAAAATTTGCTGAAATAATACTTTCTGGTTCCCTATTTCATCCGCTTTTGGAGAAATGGATTATCATTTTTGATCGTTCAAATTTGATGTTGAACTTGAAAGTCGCTCGAATTAGTCGTATGGTCGTCCGGTGTCTAATCTATGGAACCCAGATATATCTTTTTAGTTCTGTATTTTTTGTTGTGTGTGTGTGTGTGTGTGTGTGTGTGTGTGTGCACGTGAATGTAGTCTATTTCATTTTTTAACATTACTCACTTTTAGTAACGTTTGTATATAGTTTATAAAAAACGTAACAAATCTCTGCGTTTTTATGTTTGATGGCATTCTTCTCTATTCAAATGTATATATATAAAAGAGAAGTTTTAAGTTGAGTAGTCGTATCTTTTCAAGAGGTTATAATGGCACGGACGTTTTTACTGTCAAGAAACACTTGTACGATAAAGTGTTTGTCTCTTCCACTATTAGTTCCAACATTTTCTGGGATAAAATCATAGAAGAGATCTCAAAATGTATCTCCTTCCTATTACCTGGTGAATTAAGTCACGTGTTCAGAAAGGAAAACGAGAGATATGAGGCCTGGTGGAATTTAAAAACTACGCCGGTTTCTGGAGACTTATTACTGGGCACGGCCATTGCTATGTCAACATTTGCACGTTTTATGTCAGTAGCGCCGGGTTCTTAAGTCGCACAGGGTATGTCTTGAATGTCAATGTCCTCCTCTTAATCCTTATCTGTACTCGATGCATCCGACAAAAATTATAACTCCTCATCCGTTCAACAATCGGCTAAGAGCTTCCTCTTCAGTTTAAGTTCTTCTCTTTCTAATTCTAGGTAGCCCAATAAATGGGCTCTTCGACATCTAAGGAACGCGAAAGAATATATATAAAGACACCAACCACTTCCTCGATCGTCTGAAATCCTTACCCAGCCTGTTACCTCGTGAAACCATCCTTGTGACCATTGATGCTACTTCCTTCTACACAAATATCCCACATGCCCAGGGCCTCGCTGTGATGGAGTATTTCCTTTCATGCCGACCACCCACTTCCCTACCTAAAATCTCTTTCCTTAATACCCTAGCCAGCTTCATTCTAACCCACAACATCTTCACCTTTGAGGGCCAGACATACCAACAACTAAAGGGAACAGCCATGGGAACCAGGATGGCCCCCTCGTAAGCAAACTTATTTATGGGACACTTAGAGGAAGCCTTCCTGGATAAAGCCTGTCAACCCAAAGTTTGGTATAGATTCATTGATGACATCTTCATGATCTGTACTCACAGTGAAAAGGAACTCCAGAATTTCCTCTTCGACCTCAGCTCCTTTGGTCCCATCAAATTCACCTGGTGCTATTCCAAATCCCATGCCACTTTCCTCGATGTCGACCTCCATCTGCCCAGCGGCCAACTACTAACATCCGTCCACATCAAACCTACCAATAAACAACAATACCTGCATTATGACAGCTGCCATCCATTCCACATCAAACGTTCCCTTCCCTACAGCTTAGGTCTTCGTGTCAAACGAGTCTACTCCAGTCCCGAATCTCTGAACCAGTACACTAATAACCTAATAACAGTTTTCAAATCCCGCAGCTATCCTCCTGATCTGGTTCAGAAACAAATTGCCAAAGCCGCTTCCTCATCCCCCAAATTCAAAACCTTCAACAGAAGAAACCCAGAAGTGCCCCTCTTGTCACCGGATACTTTCCGGGACTGGAGCGGACTCTGAATGTGGCTCTCCAGCAAGGATACGACTTCCTTAAATCCTACCCCGAAATGAGATCCATTCTTCATGAAATCCTCCCCAACCACCGAGAGTGTCTTTCCGCCGCCCACCTAACCTCCGTAACCTCCTAGTCCATACCTATGAAATCCCCAAACCATCCTCCCTACCTTCTGGCTCCTACCCTTGTAACCACCCCCGCTATAAAACCTGCCCTATGCACCCTTCCACCACCACTTACTCCAGTAACCCGGAAGGTGTACACGATCAAGGGCAGAGCCACTTGCGATAGCACCCACGTGATTTACCAACTGACATGCCTGCACTGTGAAGCGTTCTATATGTGAATGACCAGCAACAAAGTGTCCATTCGCATGAATGGTCACAGGCAGACAGTGTGTTGGTAATGAGGATCATCCTGTGGCTAAACATGCCTTGGTGCACGGCCAGCACACCTTGGCACAGTGTTACACCGTCCGGGTTATCTGGATACTCCCCATTGACACCAACCTTTCAGAACTCCGGAGATGGGAACTTGCCCTTCAGCTTATTCTCTCCTCCCGTTGCCCACCTGGTCTCAACCTCCGCTAAATTCAAATTCCCGCCCACCATCTTTAACATATTTGCCTCAGTTCTCTGGACAGAGCCTCTGCCTCAAGTGGTATCTCTGTCCAACGTCTTTGCTTTTTACAGTATGTCTGCCTAGGTGTTTTTGCGTCTGTGTATATGTGTGTGTGTGTGTGTGTGTGTATTTGTTCACCTTCCTTTTCTTCCCCCAAGGTAAGTCTTTCCTCTCCTGGAATTGGAATGGCTCCTTACCCTATCCCTTAAAACCCTCACCATTTCCTTTCCCATCTCCTTTCCTTCTGCCTGAAGAAGCAACTGGGTTGTGAAAGCTTGAGTTTGTGAGTGTGTGTGTGCTTTATTTGTTACTATCAGTACCTGTGCTCCTTCGCCTGATATATATTACAAAAAAAAAAAAAAAAAAAAAATTATTTCATTATAATATATGAAAATGAGCAAGAGCACATGGCCATGCAATTAAAACCTGCTAATATGCATTTTATGAAAACAAATCAAAAGTAGTCCGTTTGGATATATATCATATTCTCTGTCTGAGTAGGGACTCGCCATGAAAACACAAACATGATTGATACTGCGAATATAAACTTTCCAGCATTGGCACCATTGTAGATAAACTAAACCTATAAAAATAATTCGATGTTCTTGTATTTAATAAAAGAACTAATACCTTATTTCATCATTCTGTAAATGGTAGGAACATTTGCCCTTCACTGTTTTTCAAGATATTAGTATAAATGAACAATGTATTGTTGTATATTATAGTCAAGCATATTTCAGATCTTTAATCATATTTACGAAATAGGTATTATCATGAATTGATGTAAATTAGTTATTACCTTAATTTTGGGATGTAGAACGTATTATCTTGCCATAACATTGCAAAATACAATTTTTTCCTATCTTTAATAGTTGTAATAATGCATAGCATTGTTGAAAAAAATGTATAAGGAAGCCGCACAAAAGATCCAGATTGCCAGTCTTGTAATGGTTTCTGAAGGCGTCACAATGCCAGTTTGGGCTCCGATGTATTTATTGTTGTGATGCATTGTAGGGTAAACATTATGTTGAATTAAACAGTTGTATTCAGATACCTAGTGTTTCCTCTAAGTTCTTGCATTAATATTGACGCACACCTAAAAGGGAGAACATTACTCCATCTGCGCGTATTCTGAATGAATTGTAGGGACTCCTATAAGCTGATAATGCAGATGTAGTTATATAAGAAGTTTCTAAATCCACGAAATATTAAGTTAACACTATTCTGAACTTTGATGCTGTGGGCTGTGAGGATCAGTTAAGACGTAATTGCCACAACCACTGGATCGGTGGACTGAACATTTTAAAGCAGTTGCGTTTTAACCACCAAATCTCCGAAAAATCTTTTGAATATGTAATCATTAACTTATCATTGGGAATATACAGAGTGTCCATAATTAAATTCCACTTTAAAAATGCTGTACAAAAAGAACAACGGAGCAGTATGACTGCAGATTCGAACTGAACACACTTGATAAACGGGAAAACACAATGGTATACACTAAAAATAAAAAAATTCTTAATTCACAGTGCAAATCACAAGACATGCGCACGATACATCTCATTCAGCATAAACTAGCGGGTTTTGTGTCGCTCGCCTGCTATTGTCACGGGTCTCTCAATGCAGGATAGAGCGCCACTTGTGAAGCTTTCATACATGAATGACAGTAGGGCCGGTGGTCTTGGGGTAAAGCGCTCGACTGGAAACCGAACGGTCGCGGGTTCGAAACCCGGTCGGACCTCGATTTCTTTCATTCTGCGCCGTTTTAATCCACCCTTCACTTCTCAATGATGTAAGGAGACGCCAGAAATAGCACGTAGTTCGGATTCCACGCTAACCTGTAGGGCCCCTTTCCCCGGTTGGATAAGTGGGGTAGGCTAGGGGCCGGCCGCGGTGGCCGAGGGGACTGAGGCGCTCCAGTCACGGTCTGCATGGCCACTACTGTCGGGGTTCGAATCCCCCCCTCGGGCATGGATATTTGTGCCGTCCGTAGTCTTAGCTAGTTCATAAGTAGTTTGTAACCTTAGGGACTGATGACCCCGTAGTTAAGTCCCATAAGTTCTACAAACATTTGAACATTTGTAGGCTAGGGACACGCAAGTCGCCCATGTGGCACCAGGCCAATGAGCTACACGAAATTATTGTTATTACAAGAAAGACGACTCTATGGTTGCAGCTTTAAGGAAATTTACCTCATTAAGCAACATGAGAAAAGGTTGTGGCTCAATGACCGTGAAGGCTCTGAAGATTATGGTGGAGAAGTTTGAAGAAAGAGTGTCAACAAGAAATCAATCCCTCGACCTCTATCCAACATGTGGCCATAGGGTTAGAGGAAGGGGGGAGCTCTGATGTGCACGACGTCAGTGGATGTGAAACTTCCCGATGATTAGAAATTCCTCCGAGCACTGTACATAGAAATCTACCCAATATTCTGCATTACTGTACGTATAAAATTACGCATCTGTTTTCTGCTGACCTGCCAATGAGAAACACGTCCGCCCTACAATTTCTTGCGTGTATGGAAGTGGATAACAACTGACCATGGAACTTTTGTGGACAAATGAAGCCCATTTCCACCATAAAGGCTATGTCAGTGCCCAAAATTGCAAGATAAGGGCAACGCAAAATCCAGTCGCATATGAAGCAGTGCCGCTTCTTTCTGCAAAGGTAACTGTGTGGTGCGGGCTCACGGCATCGTTTATCATAGGGCACATTATTTTCGAGGAGATGACTGCTTACGTGCACTGTCATTGGTAACCGCTATAAAAATCTTCTGTGCAACCACGTAAATCCAAGCATTCAACCGCGTGAATGTCTGGACAGATCGTTTTCATGCACGATGGAGCATCTTTGCTCATTGCAAAGCCAGTGAAGCAAGTCCTCAAGAGCCATTTTCCAAATGACAGAATTACCGGGCGTCATTTTCCTATAGCCTGGCCGTCAAGGTCACCGGACATCAATCCGTGTGACTTTTAGCTGTGGGGTTATTTGAAAAGTGTTGTGTTCAGCGGCCACATAGCGAATTTGCCTCATTTAAGGGACGCAACATACTCACGCTACGACCCTCTACACACTGCGGTCTGCTGTAGAACATGCTATTTGTCGGTTTTAACGTCTGGCTGAAAATGGTGAACAGCATCTTGAACTTGACTTGCGCAAATGAGGTAGTAATTTACTTATTTTTCATGCCTTTTCTGTTTTTGGCTCAAGAACAATTAATACCCGAACCAGTACTATCCTTTTCATTGCTTTTCTGCCCGAGGACAATTAAAAACCGAACCATAAGTGCTTTTTCTTCGGTTTTTGGCCCAAGGACAGTTAGAAACTATTTTTTCCCCATTCGTTGTGGTACGACCTTGTCGTACCGGATGGGCTTTCCACTAACAATACCAGAAGTTGTGTGTGACATTGGCGTGGTGTAGGCGTATCTCCTGAGCTATGTGTCGTGCTTTTTTGTTTTCGGGTCAGAAACCTTGGCGGGCGTACGGTGAACAGTTCACCAAATTTTCATTACATTCGAATGAATGGTTTATGGACACATAGAGGACATACAGAAAAACATTCATTTTTCTAGATACAGATTACTTTAAGGAATAAATATACTGAGAGGCAGTAGTTCATATACCCAGTACTTTGAAGAGACTTCTGCAAGATGTCCGTGAATTTACACCACAAATAATACGTATTACACGCTTTTGGAATTTTGCTTGACTTGAAAAGTTATCTCAAAATATTATACAATGTGATATTATGGAATGAAAGCTTTTTTATTTTTATGTCTCCTATGTCTGATATCACTTATAATGCAAATACAGATTTGTTAAGTCGTTTCTGCAGTTCTGTCGTGTGCTCCTCCCAACTGAATTTATTATCAAGCTGTAATCACAGGAATTTAATATTGTCAACCTCTTCTATCTGCTCTCCTTCACACTTTATGCATGTGTTGGACGAATATCTCTTATATGTTATGAACTACATGTAGTAAGTCTTTTCAAAGTTTAATGTCAATGAGTTGGCTTTAAACCATTTATTAATGTTCACGAAAATATAATTAGCAGACCTTTATAGAAATATGCTCGACGTGCTATTTACTGCAATACTTGAATCATCTGCACGAAAACGAACTCTGCTTCTGGCATATAAATCCAGAGTAATTATCTTCAAAAGATCATCTGAAGATCAAAACCAACTGCAGAACGATCTGAATAAGATATCAGTATGGTGTAAAAGTTGGCAGTTGACTCTAAATAATGAGAAGTGTGAATTCGTCCACATGAGCACGAAAAGAAATCCGTTTCACTTTGTTTACATGATAAATCAATCAAAAGTGAAGGCCGTAAACTCCACAAAATACCAAGGAATTACTATACGCAGACTTAAATTGGAAAGAACACATAGATGATGTCGTGGGAAAGGCGAACCAGAGACTGGGTATTATTGGCAGAACCCTTAGAACATGCAACAGAACTACAAAAGAAACTGCATACACTACGCTTGTCCGTCCATTTTTGGAGTATTGCAGCCCCCACTGGGATCCTTATCAGGTGGGTTTGACGGAGGACATCGAAAGAGTCCAAAGAAGGGCAGCTCGTTTCGTATTGTCACGATACAGGGGAGACAGCGTTACGGAAATGATAAAGGATCTGGGATGGGAATCATTACAACAACGGCGCTTATCGCTGCGGCGTGGGCTACTTACGAAACTCCAATCGCCAACATTCTCCTCCGAATGCGAACATATATTGTTGGCTCCCACTTACACAGGTAGAAATGATCATCAGGATAAAATACGAGAAATCAGAGCTCGAACTGAGACATTCATGTGTTCTTTCTTCCCGAGCGCTATTCGAGAATGGAATGGGAGATAAATAGTATAATGGTGGTTCGATGAACCCTCTGCCAGGCACTTAAATGTGATTTGCATAGTATCCCATGTAGATGTAGAAAAGTAGAAATCCAAGATCACAATATAATTATTTATTTTATGACGACCAGTTTCAATGGGCTATGTCAACATTAATTCGTCATATAAAATTATACAAGATGGTCATCTTACGTTATTTACAAATGAAGGTTAGTGTTAAAAGCTGTTGATGATTTAACTTATATATTTTATACTTTGACTAAGTGTTGATTGCACTTTAAAATAACGTAAGATGACCACATTGAATAATTTTATATGACCAGACGATGATGGCTTAGCCTTAGAAAACGGGAGTCATAAAATAAATAATTATATTGCGATATTGGCTTCCCACTTTTGAAGATAATTAATCTATGAGATCGCCTCCACAACGTACGATCTCAGGTAATGTCAACATATCCAGATTCTTGATTCATAAAAACGAATATTCGTTGATCTAAACGGACCAGCGAAAAAGACAGGAATAGGTGTGCCGAGTGTCTGGCCAGATCCAATTACCTGCAAGATAGGAGGCGGGGCGCCTCGCAGGCGTACGCCGTTCGGTGGCGTCACTCACGATTGTGTTAAACCAACTCCATTGATAAACGAAACAATGTCACGAAAACCCGTAACATATTCCGAAAACATAATAAAAAGAAATAATGGTACCGTACCACATCAACATACGTAATTACCTCGCACTCCATATTGAGAAACAATGTAATGCCTATGTATTTCACTGTAATATTTTTTAAAGAAAACCAAATCAGCGGATGTAATTGGATACTGTATAGTGTCACCCGACTGGCTGAGAGCGACGACACGTAACTACCAGGATTCAACGGCTGTTGCCAACATCGTCACACTACGCCGGCGACGAGGTAAGTAAAAATTAACCGAAACGAACATCTTCATAATTTCCGCTGCGCCTCAAATCAAAGCATCGCCTCTCTACCCATAGATGATTAGTTTTATATTTCCTTTAAACTGCACAAGCACCTATTTCATTCCATGTGTTGAAATTCTGACCTAGGTAATGATTTTGATCTCCAGAGACATAATTTCGAGTATTGATTCTAACTCGTAGTTTCTTTCTCTTCAGGTAGTAATATATTGATGTAAGAATGGCAAGTTTTTCTGTGGTTTCAACTGCAAGTTGAATGGCACGTCCCCTTTAAGTGCCTGACTCATCCAGCTTCCAAGGTCGTAGGAATGCAAGGACATAATAACTCCACCAATGCTCGAAGAGCACTGTGATTTTTAAAAATAAAACTTCGTATCTGTTTCTATCTAATACTTCTAGACGTAACTGCTGCTAAGTATTTGTGTGATATGACTGAGCAATTGTGACTCATAAACCTGTAGCCCAAAAGTCTGTGCTTTTACTTTTTATGATGTGCAGGACTAAACGAGATTCTGCATTCTAGTCTACCTTCATGTCTTTGTACTAATATGTGAGGCATAACATTTACGTCAGAAAAAAGTATTTCTGAAGAGCCTAGTCATCTGCAGGAATACTTACATTGCAGTAATTAATTACGTATGTCCATTAAGTCATGTATAATAGGAAAAATAATGCTCCTACTATACTTTCTGATGCACGTCAAAGACTACATATGTATCCGGAGACGATTCACCAAGCAAGATAACATGGACAGATATACGCAAACATTATCTTTGAAAGACTTTAGGGTGTTAAGAAGTATAATAAAACAAAATTTGGGGAAAAAGGCATTTGCGTTTATGTAACGAATACTCCAAGATCCGTTTGTTAATAAGAAGGAGCCAGTCAGGAAGGCAATGTGACCGCAGGTCGTATTATGTTACAAAGTAGAAAGGAATTATGAGATGTCTACGAATTCCACAAGAAGTAAACGTCATCAGTAGTTCACTGGGAGGAATGTGAGCTATAATTTTACCCATGCTACAAACGAAACTTAAACTGAAAGACACAACCTCGGCACTCGTAGAGTAAGAAGTACTTCTTTTCTTACATATAACATATGAAACACCACTTGTGTGAAAAGAACGGCTTTCTTTATTCATACAAGAGAACTAACGAGCAACATATGTAGGTGAATTAGTATATTCTAGATTTTCGAAGAGCTTTCAATATTGTACCTCATCGAAGACTACTAACCAAAACTCTGTCGTATGCAATCTTCAGAAATGTATATTTGACTACCTGAACCCAGTAGACTAAACTAGACGGCGTGCGTTTCACAGAAAAGAAATGGATATTAGGTGATTGGCAAGACAGCATAACATGTCCCTTTTATGTTCAAAATATACACAAAAGGTTTCTCAGTAGCACCACTGTTCGCTGTAGGTCCTATTATGTACCGTACTCGAAAATATCGTCTTTGTACAATATTATTGCAGGAAGAGTAGACCAAAATTTCCTCTTGACATAAAGAATGTCAGTTTTATTCCAACTTGGATAATGGAAGATAACTACATCTACGTCTACATACACAAGTCGCAAGACCGTATGATACGCGACGAAGGATGCCATTACTAGTAATTACCTTTCCTGTTCCTCATGCAAACAAATTGCAGCGAGGCAAAGAGGTTGTCTACATGTCGCCGAATGCATCCTAATTTCTCTTATCTTAGTGGTCCTCATCCGACTTATATATTGGTGGGGATAGAAACATTCTACAACCAGCTTCAGCTGCATCTACTTTTCTTCCCTAATATTATTCTTCGAAAAGATTGTCGTCTTTCCCCTACGGATTCCCGTTTGTGCTCACGAAGCCTCTCTGTAATATTCGTGCTTTGATCAAACCTATTAGTGACAAACCTAGCGTTCCCCTGTATAACGCTTCTATGTCACTCTTCAATCCGACTTGGTGGGGAGCCCATACACTCCAGCAGTGCCAAAGATGGGTCACATTAGTGTTCTATAGGTGCTCTCCTTTACAAATTAACCACACTTTCCTAAAATTCTCGCAATTAATCGAAGTTGACCATTCGCCATCCGTACTTAATACCGCTCTCCACTTCAATTTGCTGTGCAACGTCGCGCCCAAGTATTTAGTTGGTGTGGTGTCAAGCAGTACACTACTACTGCCGTATTCCAACATTAGGAGATATTTTTGTACTCATCCGCATTAAGATGCATTTTTCTTTATTCGGAACAATCTGACTTTCATCATGCCAATTAGGAATTTTGTGAAATTCACCTTGTGGTCCCCTAGACTCACTCAACGACGACATTTTCCTTAGACTAAACGCCACAGATTGCTGTCCACCCTGTTCGTCGGGTCTTTTAAGTACGTTATACAGGCGAATAACAGTCTTACACACTTCCCAGGGTCAGTGCGGACGATAGCGTTTCACTGATGAACATCCCTAGAGCATAGAGAAGGAACCGAATCCTAGCTGATTGTAAGATCAGTGTTGGATATTTGGAGCGCATCGCATACGAGGGGTGTTCAAATGTAAAGCTGCGAACCGTCTTAACAAACAAACCGGTTGAAATTGGGATATGTTGCTTTGGGATAACGTAGTGCGACATCTAGGCACGCGAATATAGTGTGCAAACGACCTGGGCAGCTCACGGAGGGAGTGATTCGGCTCTATTGTAACGCGCGTTCACACATCTGCTCTGTGACTCCCATCTGTTTGGTCAGCTGAATAAAAAATGATAAAATTAAAAAATGAAAGCGCTTCACAGCCACAGGAATTCTGGGAGCAGGCAATCTTTCAGCCCGTTAAACAGTGGGATAGTTATGTACAGGGCTCTGGTGATTACTTTTAAATAAGGATAACAGTACACCTACAGTGCCGTTTCGTAGTCTTTGATCTGAACACCCCTCGAACTAAGTAGCGATTGGAAACAGAACGATCACCTTAAAAATCGTTTTTGGGGGAGGCGAGTGGAACACGTATTTCTTGAAAGTCTGACCTGGTTATCTGACGTTAAAGCGCGTACCTGAAAAATCACGGTTTCAAATCCATTTATGTTTACGGACTTTTCAGTGTGCATTTTAATGCTTCGTTCACCTCCCAAAGATGCACGGATTGGCCAGAAATGACGATACGCATTCCACGTTAAACTGTAGGTCCCCTTTAGCAGCTGGATATATAGGGGTAGGTTAGGGACATACACGTCGCAGAAGTGGCGTCCCTTTGAATGACTTGCACTCCAGCGTTAAGACACACGAAATTATTACTATTTATAAATTAATTATTGGTATTAATTCTTAAAAGGTTTCTGGGATATTCAGATGTAAATTAAAACGCATACAAGAGGCTAGTGTGAGCAATTGTAGAGTATTGTTTAAGTGTTTACGGGCATCGAACTACTACAAAGACACGTAAGATTCTTGTTTAGCCCGTACGGAAGTGCAACACAAATGTTCGAGAAAGTTAAATAATCCTTCTTGTAAGCAATACGGCGTAGTACACACGAAACATTCGCAATACCCTGTTGGGTAAAATTAGATTGTACGAATTTTCTAGAAGATTGTGTCAAGTACATGCTGTCACCATCGTATGCAGGGTGTTCGGAACTTCAGAACTTGTAGAGGAGAAATAGAGTACATAATATTTTGACAAGGAACCTAAGTCTAGAAACGTCACCCAGTGAAACTATGAGCATCTGTTTGTCTTTGACACTGTGTAACAAATCTCTTCTAATGCAAGCTTTTAGCTTTCCATATTTTCGTAGGGGTAGTATGAACCAAAACAACGACAAATTGCCTAATAAGCATGGGCTCTAAAATGCGTACCTTAAGAGCTATAAGCACATCTGCACCTTCGAAACTGTGAAAACTTCTCATCTAGTAGTCCAGTGCTCATGGCGCTTATGGTATTCATTTTAGAGTCCATGCTTATTAAAATTTTGATCTCCTACAAAAAATATCAAAAGTATAGAAAGAAATGAGATTGCAATAGATTTGGTTCAGTGTCTGTATTACTTTCGACTTGGGTCCCTTATCAAAATATTACGCTCTCAATCTACAGATCATGTAAGTTTGTAATGCGAATTTGCGAACACCCTAGTTTATGTATCATGAGATTGTTTGTGTGGCCATTTTCGACAGCAAGCAACAAATTATTCGTTTTTGAAATTGAAAACTCCGTTTTCCTGCTGCAGTTTCTTTATTTTCTCCAGACGCTTTTCGCCACCTTCTACTTCAGGGCATCATCATAAGATTGGGTTATCTATAAATTGCATTTTGCTCACAGATGTAGCATCAAAAGATTATAAAGATTTCGTTTCGAACTAAATACCACGTGGGAGGAACAACAAAGGCGATACTCGGAAAACTATAAAGGTGGCTAGGCACTTACTTATTCTAAAGGAAAAAAAAACGAAGTGAACCGTGTATAATTTCAGTGGTTTCTGTTCTTTCGTACAGTCCAAATTATCTATTCATATTCACAGAACGTATGACATTAACTGCGAATGAGTAAAGTTGGAAATGTGTACCCTACCGTAATTCGAACCTGGGTCTCCTGCTTTGTAGGCAGTTTTGCTGACCCCTACTCCACTGGGGGCACAGTGTGTATCTCACTTGAATGGCCTACTCAAGTACGCCTCCAGACAAATCCGAATTCTCAACTTTACCCTGCCCGCTATTGCTGTGTTTTCAACTGATTGCCATGAGAGTAAGGGCCTAGAAGGGCCTCCGCACTGAAGAAAGTATCATTGCACGTCATCGGCATATTGTATACGTTTCTGTGTATGTTTGACACCACACATATATGTAACTTGTACGACGTGACCATGACGGGCAATGATACTTTCTTCAGTGCGGAGGCATTCTTGGCCATAACTCCCTTGGCAATCAGTTGAAAACACAGAGAGTTTAATTGTGGGCAGAGTAAAGTTGAGAATTCCTATTTGACGGGAGGTTTAGTTGAGTACTCCAAGTAGGTGTAATGATCACTTTGTTCCTAATAGTGTAGGGGCAGTGCAACGGGCCACGGTGGAGTGACCAAATGATCTAAGGAGCCTTGCTGCGGAGAGCGCGGTTGCTAGCCGTCGGCGGTTCAAGTCATCCCTCGGACATGGGTGTGTGTGTTGTCCGTAGCTTAGTTTAAGTAGTTTGTAAGCGTAGGGACTGTTGACCACAGAATTTATTCCCTTATTTTTGAAAACATTTCAACATATGAAGCAGTGCAACGGCCTAGAAAACAGGAGAGTCGGGTTCGAATCCCAGAAGGGTACACATTTTCAACTTTACCCATTCGCAGTTTATGCCGTACATTCCGTGAATATGTTAATGGTCTGTTAATTCAAAGTCTGTGCAAAAACGGTAATTTCTAGGTCAGTGGCGGACTAAGGCTGGCGGGGGTCCGGGACGGCGGCAAAACAAAGTGAGGTCCTTCGTCCACTTGGAAATACATGTGTTACTATAAAAAAAGTAAATTTTGAGATTTGGTGGCCCCCCAGCTCGAAAAGAATAGCCTCAGAGATTTGGAGGCCACAGACAATAGGCCAACGCCGCTAAAATAATAAAAATAATTTGCAGCAGGTGTACGGCGATTTCAATTCCAAAAACGAATAAAGATAAGAAAGGTTGGGAGAAGGAAAAGAGGTATTCAGACACTTTTCCACGGCTCACTATACCAGTGAGTTAGGTAACAAAATCGATAATATATTGGTAGCCTTCGCGAAATACACACGTACAAGTAGGTAATTGTCATGAAATATGAGGAGAAACACGTTGTTCTGGCAACATGTTACAGGAGTGGGGCAGCCTCGGGGTTAGGAGAGCGCGACGGCGTACCTCAGAGGAGCGTGGTGCGCGGCGGCGGTGGTCGTCCCCCGGCGGATGCTGGGCCGCTGCCGGAGCGACTGACGGGGCTCGGCCGCGCCGCCGACGGCGCTGGCATCGATCTCAGCGGCGGTGGTGGTGGGGGAAGGGTCGGGGTGGCCGAGCCGCCTGGACCACCGGCGCCGCCGTCTGCGCATGCGCCGCCTCAGGCTCCGCTGTCGTCAGCCTGCCGTACCAGATTCGAAAGCCTGTCATCCAGTCGAACGCTACTTCTTCTTTACGACGACCATTACGTTAGACTACTTTTCGTTACGCGATTTCTTAGTACGGAAATCCACTAAAATGATGAACGTGTTGTGAGGGCTATTCACAGACATACATTACTAGATTGGCAATGCTGTATACAGTATCATTGGTGTCAGTGAAGTCTCGCCGCCATATTTCTATACTATAACGTGCGAGCAATCGTGTGAGTTATCACAGAAAACAGTCGTAAAAATACGAATGAACTGACGTAATTATGCTATCCTTAGAGTTTTGATATGTAGGAAATTCGTGTTTTGTATATAGCTGAAAATTTTAAAGCTTCAGTAAGCTTCAACATATACAGTAATGAGTTGCATTGATTTGCTTTTAGTGTTAATCTGTTAGCAATTTCATTCAGCCTCGGATTTTCTTTCAGTAGTATGATCATTATAAAAGTGTTCCCTTTTTCTTTTGAGAGTTCTTACGAAATCTATAGTCTGCTTTGACGCACACACTAATGAGTCGCATTTCCTGTTTTTATTAATCTGTTTCCAGTTTCGATCAACTTCGATTTTTCTTTTAATAGTATGACCGTTATAAATGTGTTATTTGTCTTGGATAATACATAGCTTTATTCTTGTTAGTGTCTTTCAGATATCTACTTCTGCTTTAACTGTACGTAACGGTAAAATTTTACCTATAATCCAGCCGACCTCTCATGATTATGTTGGCAACACAACAAAATGGTAGAAAGTCTTTTCCTAGATGTTAATGTTTAACTGTACATAACATGTTCTTCTCATAACACGATTCGAAAACGCGGAAGTGTTAGCTCAAATGCAAATCATGTTCAAACCAACTAGTAAAGCTTACAGCGTCATATCGTGTCAGAAGATCATAGCACTACCGTACAGAAACTTTTTGACGTTAGGTGAGGCAAGATGGTGGCATCAAACTTCAGTCACAGAGGCTAGTTTGCCAGTCTAGCAATAAATAATGATCCTAATTTGTTTTACAGTCGTAATTTTCTGAGCTAAAATTTAATCTCATGAAATTCTGTTAGCTTCGTGTGAAAAATGATGCCATATCATTGTTGGGACTCCCAGTTCCCACTTGTGAAAGGCAGATACGTTCAGACATATTCAGTTTTGCCTTGTGACTAATATATAAGTACTAGCTTCAACTAGAGATGGGCAATCTGCTCCTGAACTGATTCAAAGAGCCAGATCCTTCTAAGGAGTCAGTGATCGATGAATCCGAAGAAAAAGAGTGGTAGTTCATCCGATCCGAAAAGTCCCTCTGGTGACAGCAATGAGCTGCATAAGCACCCCTTGCCATATGCTTCAGAAGTTTCCTAAGCTACAAAATAAATGTGGTAAATACCATGTGCAAGTATAAAACTGCAAAAAATGAGCGCCTAAACATGTGCAGCGCCTCCGTGCTGCGAGTCGAGAATCGGTGAGTCAAGAGTTGGCAAGTCTCACAAGCACCGCGGTTCAGTGAGCGTGCGGCTCCCGAATCCTGCTAGCTCGCTGCTCTGCACGACTCCGGCGATCGGGGCGATCCGACCGCCAACTGAGACGGTGAGTTAACTGGTTCACCCGTTCACCTCTCCCCACCACTCTCCTGACTCCGCTCGCTTGCGGAGCTGCCCGTGTGGCACGCTGCTCATTATTCCCCCACTCCTCTGGTGAACCGCATGGTGCCGAACAAAGCGACTCTGCGCATCTCTCTCTCAACTCCTGTGTTCTGATAAGGCTTGCAGCTCACTTACAGAAACGATCATCTGAAGCAACAGAAACCGTCATACAGGCTAATGTCCTATTTCGAATAGTACTCGAGATGAAACGTATTTATTTAATGTTACATGTTTTTTCTTAATAACAGGAAATATGCAGTCTGTAGCAAAAACGCGTTACTGCACAAAATTAAACTATATAAAATTTCCGCGAAAAAGATCCTACTCCATTTTTCTCGAAGACTTGTAGTTTACAGGAAGGGAGGAAGAGAGACAAAGTATTGTGCAATGTGCATTCTCTGTTGCTTACATTTTGCAAGCTCATATCACGCAGTTTCCTGACTTGATAGACAAGTGTCCTGTAACAAATTATGCGTCTTTTATGCATTTACACTATTTTGGCCCATTGAAAACAATGACTATATAATCGAATAACAAAGAAAATAACAATGTGCATTAATGTTATCTAACTCTGAAACCATTCAGTTTCGGGAATGTGTCCATTTGAAATTTTTACTGCTGGCGTCGAATCTTTGACAGTAACAACAAATTTGTTTCCCAAGAGAGAGAAAACACTAGTATGTCAAACGAGATGTGTCTAAAATTACGTTTCTGAGTAAAGTATCTTGCTATAATGTTTCATTACGAATTTAATGTATTTGGTACAGTGAGAAGTGTGTGTTTGCAATTAAAGATAAAATATATTGGGAAGCACTTAAAAAAGTATTTGACATACTCTGTATAGAGAATATATAAAACTTAGACAAAAAACAAGTGAAAGGGATGTAGTTACAGGAATTAAAATATAAGATGGAACGGAAATCGTACCAGCCCGAATGCTACACTTGTCCTATGCCGACTGTAAGAGTATCACCACAGTTATTTACCTAATGATTTCTTTTGATAAGGCTCTCTTCGAATTTAATCAGTTGTTGATGATTTGTACTCATAAAAGAAAAACTCATTGATGACATAGTCAAAAGTATGTGTACTCGTCGTCGTATTTTCGAAGAATTTGGCTGGATATCTTCACAGTCTTTTTTTGTATTTGAAGTTATGAATAAAGTAGTCCACGAACATTTCTCGCTTTGTCAATTTAATGGACATAACTCTTTTGACGCCTTATTTCCTAAATTACATAAAATTTTATTGCTTACTATGGAGCTATCATTATTTTACTGTTTATGAGTGCCAGACTATAGAAACAGGTGATCGATTCTAGCGGCCAACTTGAAGCGAGAATCTGTCGCGCTCACGTAAGACACCCGGCCGTGTCACCGAATGCCGCTGCTTGCAGCTGCCTTGTCGCGTCACTGAATATCGCACGTTGTCGCTCGCTTTTGTTGATAACGTAGCACGCGGCATTAGTGCACATGGCTATTTTGCTGCGGCAGTTGCCACGTCCTGCATGGACCTCTCGCGCTATCACGTTTCATTCAACTCGCTCAAACTCGCAAACTACTCACTGTATAAATATGGAGCTAGTATCATTTTATTTTGCAAAATATTCTATTTTTTGAATGAAAGTATACAAATATAAAAATATTTCTTTTTCTTTTTCCAATTATTTCACCTTAAAAAATATTTAAATTCTTTTATAACATTTTTAATTTTAATGTAGGTGTAAACTACTAAGGACTTACAATAAAATTATTACTCTTCTTTCTTCTTTCACAATATGGCCAAATCAGATAAAGGTATAGTGACAAAAAACAATGTGACGTTTTACGCTTTTTATCAGTTGGTGAGTCGGTGAGTCAGGAAAAAGAACTAGTTCATCCCAATGAATGACTATTTCTGATCCGATCTCTGAAAAGATCGGTTTTGCCCATCTCTAGCTTCAACCCACAGCTCCGCTAGTGTGTTAGTTGATTATAATAGATAAGCTATCTTTCAGTAGTGTGCTATTTATTTATTCTTATATTTCCTTATTCGTGTGCTTCTCCTTACAGAGAAAGAGCCGAAGACATTGTAGCACGCATAGGCCAAAGATATGGTCTGTGGCATTGCGTTTCGCTGAATGTAACCTCTTTGCTATAGAGTCGCAAACGTCATTGCTGCCCTTCAGTCCTATTTTTTTAATAATTTGACGACTTTCAACCACCATATCTTCCACCCCCTTATAGCTATCGGCATGGAACTGCTATGGTGTACAAGGCGAAACTTAAGTTTCCAATATACTCCACCCTTTCATCATTAACAACAAAGCAACCAATAAAACCATTTTCAAAGAGTAAGTATTGTCCCGCATTTTGCGTTATATTCTTCAAACTACTAAATATATATCAGATCGCTATAAAACCGTGCCTAAAACCTTCATCAGATATAAATTAGTAACTGTACAAATATTTAAATCTCTGAGTCTTGTCGTTCGGACATGATAAGCGTACACCGAACAGACATTCACATTTATAGATAGATAAGGTAATGTGTTAATCTCAGTTAACATAAAAATGTTTCTTATATATATGTGGCGTCAGTTCTTATCCATGTCTGAAAGAACAGACTTCACTTTTGATTCTCCAGTTATTATCCATTCATATTCACGGAATTATGACATTAACTGGGAATGGATAACTTTGAAAATTATGTACCCAGCCGGGACTCGAACCCGGGTCTCCTACTTTCTATGCAGCTGCGCTGACCTCTACACTACTGGGACAGCGATTACTACAGCTGTACGGAATTACTCAAGTACGCCTCCCTTTAAATACAAATTCTCAACTCTACCCCTGCCTACTAGAACTCAAACTCGTAGTTATTGTAAACTAATTCCCGTGAGAGTAAAGGTCTAGGAGTGCCTCCGCACTGAAGAAAGACCTAAGCTTAAGGGACTTAACTGCGGGGTCATCAGTCCCTAAACTTCCAAACTACTTCTCAACTACCTTATACTAAAGACGACACAAACATCGATGCACGAGGGGGGATTCGAACCCCCGACCGTAGCGGCCGTGCAGAATATGACTGGGACGCCGCAGACCGATCGGCCACTGCGGCCGGCGTTGTAAACTCTTCTTAATCCATTAGCATTGGAATCATGTTTCTATCTTTTGTAGTTTGGAAAAAATAAATGTTTGAAATCTGATCTTTCTTTTTCAATAACCCTGTATTTAGCACACAGTGACAAAACGAGACACATAGAAAAAAGTAACTAAACAGTCTATCACTTCAAAAGTCATCATTATAGAGGCGGTAGTGGACTCTATAATGCTTGCGTTGTGGCTAGTCCACACAAACTCAGGTTCCAACGAAAGCATGATTTAGTTGATGGCGCAAAGACAGCCGTGATCGAACTCCTTGTCGAGAGTTCGGGTCTTTCTCCTATGTAACGTATTATTTTATGACATTACAGTATCTCACAATGAACATAGTTTCTCTTTATTTATTCCTTTGACGCTGTGTTGTACCTCTATCGTAATTGTTATCAGCTAAAATTATTTATTCATTCCATGACACCTTTGGTGATTACTTTTGAATAAAGATTTTAATTGTACCCACGGATTTATTTCGTGCCTTTTCATTTTGGACACCTCTCATATAGTGAAGAGAGTAAAAACTACGGAAAGGTGTTGGCTTAACGAATCAGCAATTAAGTGTATTCTGCGAGTTAAAAGAGTTGCTTGATGACACACAAACATCAATAGAGAATAAACAGAAACATATAGGGTGTCTCACGAAAGACGCCTGCCAGGCGTCCGCAGATCGCGCGGTACGGCTCCCGGCCGCTGATACCGCATCCGCCTGCCATGGCAGCACCCGATTCTCGGACTCTATTGTGCCGCGATCGCATACACTGAGTTAGTCCAAGAAACATTGCCATTTGAGTAACCTAAGCTTACCTTTATTTACATTAGATGTTCTAAATGATGTCCCTTTATGGAAAGAGCGACCTGACATCTCTTGAACACATTTGCGAACACTCGACGAATTTCGGCTGCCGAAATCTGCGAAATGACTAGTCGAATCCTGTGTTCCAACTCTTCGAGTGTGTGGCAATTGCTTTTGTACACCTTGTCTTTTAACATTCCCCAAAGATAAAATCCACAGGGATTCAGATCTGGAGAACTAGGAGGCCAGTCAACTATCCTATCATCAAAAACACTTCGTATTGCTGCCATAGAAGCATTGCCAATGTTTGGTCTTGCATTGTCCTGCATGAAATAACCTACAGCTTTTCGTTGGGTGAAAGTTCTTGAAAAAATGGATGCAGGATATTGTTCACATACCTGTCAGAATTTATTGTTTCGTGAAAAAAGATTCGACTAGTCATTTCCCAGATTCCGGCAGTCGAAATTCGTCGAGTGTTCAAGAGATGCCAGGCCGCTCTTTCCATAGAGGGACATCATTTTCTACATCTACTGTAAATAAAGATAAGCTTAGGTTACTCAGATGGCAATGTTTTTTAGACTTTAACTCAGCGTATGCGCCCGCGGCACAATAGAGTCCGAGAATCGGGTGCTGCCGTGGCCGGCGGATGCGGTGGCGGCGGCTGGGAGCTGTAACGCGCGATTCGCGGACGCCTGGCAGGCGTCTTTCGTGAGACATCCTGTATTTCTCAAAATCTATGATATGTTCCCGCATTTGTCTTACATCGAACATTTCAAAAAATAATAATGAGTCACCCTGTAGTTGTACATAGTCTCCTGCATAGCCAACGTTCTGCATAGTGTGTTACATGTAAGCTGGTCCATCTGCGGCTCCACGCTGTCTGCTCATTGCTACCCGCCAGTGCCCGCGGCGCTGGCTTCTCGCATCTGAGCTGCCCACACAATAGGCCCACAGATCTCTCCTAAGTGATTTCCATACTTTTGGAGCCCTGAAAATAAACATTCGTCGCCGTCGATTTGCTTCTAACGAAGAGGGCGGACAGTCATGGTTTCGCAGGCATCAGAAACCATCTTTTCATTAACCATCTTGTTCTGCAGTGCGAACAATCTATTAACACTTAAGTCGGGTCTTCACGGGCGTGACACACTGGCGTGATGAATACGGTTGTGGAAAACTGTCTGTGTGAACCAGTGGGAGTAAGTGTGGCTCTGACGTCACAGGCAGGGGTAGAGCTCCTAAAAACACAGGCTGACGCATCCGCCATTTTCATTATCTGCGAATGTTAAACACAATACGTGTCTTATGCAGACAGTGTTGTTTTGTTCAAGTTTAGTTAAATATTTTACAAGTTTCCGGCACATCGTACTACTTTGAGCTTGCATTCCGCTGTTGTTTACATCGATATGTGCTTTAGGCAGAAAAATCTCGCATTTTCTTTACTTACTCCTTTTCTTTGCTGTACGCATAATGAGAAAAAAGCGCAAGAAACGTATATATTTCTGTTATATAAATCGCGTACTACGTTTAATTCTGCTGAAAGTGGTCATCTAGATAAAAGATTTAAGCGATCTTGCCTTCTATTTGAATAATGACTGTCAATATGCGAGGTTTGTTTGACGTCTTGCAGTCAGTGTTTGTTGTCTGCTGTGACAAATACACCACATCCGATTTTTGTACTCACATTGAGCACCTCTATTAGGCCTACGCGTTATTGAGAAAGTTTCAGAATGTATTACAAACATTAAAACGAAAAAGAATATTAGTATACAGGATCTCAAGCTTACGGTCGTAAAGGTACACAGTGCCTATGTTGGCAACAACCGTTGAATGCTATTTGAAAACCTAATCGTATAGAATTAGGAGAACAATCCTTTATGTTGAGCATGAAATAAATAAATAATTATGTTCCTTCTCTAAGGTTGACAGGTTTTTCTATGTAACAGTAGCCTTGTCTAGACAGGAATTTAATAATCCTTTTAAAGCAAACATTTCGTTGTCAACATTAGCACACAACGCCGCCGCAGCCATAAGTAAAATTTACCCAGTATTCTGTGTCATTTTTGTCATAGTCTCTTATAGATAAGCGTCAATATTGGCATTTACTGATACGAAACTGAGTTGAAGGTGTATTTTGTGATAGGACATCAGGTACTATTCTTTCAAATTGCATACTACAAGTTATGGCGCTAAAACTTAGAAATATCACAAACAGCATTCAACGGTAGTTGCCTGTATCAGTACAGTACGCTCCCACAGCCGTAACTAAACTTTTTGGCCACTATATTTATATTTCCGTTTTAGTGTTTGTAATACTTTCTAGCAATAATGCAATAGAAGTATCTTCAACAATTTGTGCAATGTCAGTACAAAACTTTCCGATGTGGTGTATTTCTCAATATACTATAAAAGACACACATATTTGCTCTGGGATGTTTTGCTGTGTTATGATATTTTGCGGCAGCTAATTCCCTACAGGCAGTTTTTTTCTCGTAAGAGGTACTACTTTCAAAGAGAGCTTAAGTCATAATAACAAATAATAATTACTTACAATACATAATTGTGCGCTCGCTCTGGGTTCCCAGTTTTTGCGCCGGCAGTTAATGATCCATTTTTTCCTTCTCTCAGAAACTATTGGGAAACTAAACATTGCCGGCCGCGGTGGCCGAGGAGACTAAGGCGCTCCAGTCACGGTCTGCACGGCCACTACGGTCGGGGGTTCGAATCCCCCCTCGGGGATGGATATTTGTGCCGTCCTAGTTCGTAAGTAGTTCATAAGTAGTTTGTAAGTTTAGGGACTGATGACCCCGTAGTTAAGTCCCATAGACTTTACAAACATTTGATTTATTTTGAAACTAAACATTCTGTAGCCACCTCTGGAATAATTTGAGCAGTTTATGGCATCACAACCACCCCGAGACGCAAATCTTATAGCATCACAGTATGTTTAACATACGAGCTGCAGGAATGAAAATGGCGGATGCGTCAGCTCGTACTTATAGGAGCCTTAGGCAGGGGTGTGCATTCACGGTTTATACCAAACGTGTTTATTTTTCAGGCGTGAGTTTGTTTCTTCTGTGGTTATATCGTATTACAGCTAGTGCTAGAAACATCAAGGTGACAACTAAAACTCGTATGATCAAGTTGCGAGACAGCCAAACCCAATAATTTCTGGAAATTCACGCTGCCGAGCAGGATTTGTACGATATAATAAGCAAAGAGTACAGGGACAGAACTGCCAAATAGTGTAAAATGACTTGAATTTAAATATTTGCTTTTCCTACTTGTCTCATAGACGTATCTGATTTTGAATTCAGTGGTGAAAAGCGTTTCAAAAGGTAGCCAGACTGAGCTAGTGACATTCGTAAGAAGTTTGAGATCTTCATGTAATGATTTCTCAGTTCCATCTCAACCAAACTGTGTCCCTCCGATTTGCTTTGAAGTATCCAGTTCCAGACTGCCCGCTATCTTTAATTCCGTTTTTCTTGCGGTTCTTCCGACCGATTCATTATCTGTGTTCGAACAGGAGCAAACACCGAACTCATCATAGTGAACTTTCGACGAGGAGTTCGGTCAAGGCCGTCTTCACGCCATCAACTAAATCACGTATTCGTTGGTACCTGAATTCGTGTGAACTACCCACGACGCATGGATGGTAGGGTCACTCCAGTAAAACTCACGCCTTTATGTTGATTACTTTTGAAGTAATAAGCAGTTTACTTACTTTTTTCTACGTGTCTCCTTTTCATTTCTCACTGTGTCCTAAATACACAGAAATATATATATCAATAATTATGTAACTCCAAAATAAATAAATGTCACACAGATTCACAGTAGAATGAAATTTTCACTCTGCAGCAGAGTGTCTGCTGATATGAAACTTCCTGGCAGATTAAAATTGTGATCCAGAATCGAGACACGAAACATGGACCTTTGCCTTTCGCGGGCAAGAGCTTTTTTTGCTGTATAGGTTGTTCTCTCTGTTGCGGACGCTGATCGTGTTTGTACGTTCTTGTTCGATGACTTCTTGGCTGAGCTATCCCGGCACGCTTCACGATCCGTCCTCACAACTTTATTTCTCTCAGTACCTCGCATCGTATTTTCCCAGGGCCGTGTTCCAGTTCCGACATAATTTTAATCTGCCAGGAAGTTTCAGATTCACAGTAGCTTAAGATTTAACAAAATTTTAACTTGTAATTGGTAAAATTTAGCAATATAATCTATGAAGTCTGTTTGTTCATTCAAAGCTGTCCAAAGTGGTACTTGCAGTGCTTCTCAAACTACCCAAAATCAGTCGCAAATATTGTGACTAGCAAAAAAGTATATCTACAAAAATATGGAAACGTTAAAAATGCTACACGTCATCATGCCCAGGGCAGCCCTTGGAATTCGACACAGTTTTGAGTCATTTGGAAATGGATAAATACAAATCCTGTAATGTTTTTTTGAAAAACTTACACCATTTTTTCTGATTTATCAATTGTAGTGATACGAAGATATTTTCAGAACGATATTTTCACTCTGTAGCGGTGTGTGGGTTAATATGAAACTTCCAGGCAGATTCAAACTGTGAGCAAGAATCGGTCAAAGTGTTTTAACCTACCAGGAAGTTTCATGATTTGTCTTAACTGGTAATGCAAATAAGCTTTAGTAAATGTGATATGTGATTACAGTAACCAGAAACGTGAATATTTTGTTTGACAAATACTCATCAGTCTGATAACTCTCGGTCTGTAATGATGCGTTCGCTGCTATCGAACTCCGTCAACCTAAAATCGCAAGCAAAAGATTGAATCGAATCTGTAGCTTTATCTTTTGACGGTGAAGCTTTTAGATGTCAGAGTAAATCTCCTGATTAAACAGAAGTCTTCTTTTTGACAATTGTAACAGGCCGAAATATAAATTTCGTCACGTTTTAAGTGAAGAAGGAGATCGCTTTAACTATTACAAAGATTAAGGAAGACCAACAAGTTTTATATTGCGACATGGCTCTATTTGTAATTTATGTTAATTTTTGACGAGCTGTTGTCAATTATGTTATAGTAAGCTCATTTGAGGGTCGATCTGGAAGGGACACGCTGGAATGGCAGAGCTCTCAAAGCCGCCTTGCTGCGGAGCGCGAGTCTGCTTTTCGTCGGAGGTTAGAGTCCTCCCTCGGGCATGGGTGTGTCTGTCGTCCTCAGCATACGTTAGTTTAAGTTGTTTGTCCGTCTAAGGACTGATGACAACCGCAGTTTGTGTTATGTCTTGCGATCTGCAGGAAAGCCAACAGCCGGCCGCGGTGGCCGAGGTGACTGTGGCGCGCCAGTCTCGGTCTGCATGGTCACTACGGTCGGGAGTTGGAATCCCCCCCCCCCCCCCCTTCGGGCATGGTTATTTGTACCGTCCTTAGTCTTAGCTAGTTCATAAGTAGTTTGTACGTTTAGGGACTGATGACGCCGTAGTTAACTCCCGTAAGTTCTAAGAACATTAGAACACTTTTTTTGAAAGACAACAACTCCTGAAAAATAACTGTTTATTAAAAAAAAAAACCTTCTGGGCGTACAATAATAAAAACAAAGAAAAAGATGCCCAGCCACTTAGGAACAAACAACAAGTACAATAGTGAAAGCATCACACAGACAACTACTATTACAAGTGGCGCTAGACCAAATAAAACAAATACTACTACACGAAAACTACGCTGAGTGCCGCTGGAGCTGCATCCGGCGTAGGAGCGGCCGGTAGCTGGGTACGCACTGTCTCTCCACACTCCGTAGGTGCGTTTATGAAGCCGGCATTGGAGGAGGGCTACACAAGGTTACTCCGCTGTCATTGGCTGGGCACTGTCACATGGCTAACCGTAAAGTAGTGACGCAGTACAGCGCCGTTTCTTCTGCAGTTGGTCGTTGTTGATGTTTAAGTTACGCGTGAGCGCCTACGAAGGGAAGATAAGCAGCCCGCCCTGGCTGCCTGTTAACACAGTCAGGGGCTGCCACAGCAGTTTGTTCCCATAGCTTTAAAAATGTTTGAACATATTTGATCTGGAAGGTGATCGGGTAAATTCTGTATAAGAATTTAAGCAGCTATTGTTCTGTGTAGGCATTGATAAGTCTGGTTAATACGTCAGTACTAGCTGGAAGGGTGATCAGCGATTATATTTTGCTTATCACGATTGTAGTTCGCTTACTATTTGTGTGAAGGTAGTTTAGGCTCCACGATACGGTATTGTTTAAACAATACTATTAATAGCTACATAAGTTTCCCTCGCCAGCAACAGACAGGAAAGAGGTTTTAATCAAACTCGGAAGTGTTTCGTTGACGATTAAGTTTTGTAATTTTACGCTGATCTTCGAAGTTGATGGCTAATAAGTGGCACTTTTCATGTTAAACTCTAAGAGTCTATTCCTGTTGCAGGTTTGTACGCAGAGAATTTGCATTGAGGATCTGCGGTTATCCTATGGAAAGAGGACTATATTACGTCGGTTATCAATATGAAGGTACTTCATATTAACAACGTTATTCTTTTGTATCTATCAGTTTCTTATTCCCTGAGTGAAAGTATTGGTTGGAGGAGGATTTGAAAAGGAATGAATAGGTGTGGATGTTAATGGCCGTGGCTGTAAGAGTAGTCCTAACCAAAGAATTCGTTAATATGAGACCGCACTACGTAATAAATCATTATATGCGCAACTCAGAAAGTGAAACCACATTTACAGACGTACTCATTGAAAAATACGTCATACAGTAAGTAACTAGGGTGGGAACCTTACGCCGCTTGGAATGGTCACGTGGTCTAAGGTGTCATGCTACAGATTGGGCGGCCGTTCCCGCCGAAGGTACGAGTTCTCCCTCGGACATGAGTGTGTGTTGCCCTTAGTGTAAGTTAGTTTATGTAGTTTATAAGTCTAGGGACTGTTGGCCATAATAGTTTGGCCCAATAGATCAAATCAGTTTTTTTTATTCAATCCACGTTTATTAAGTCTGTACAGGTGAACAATAGGCAGACAATCATATGGAGCGATCAGTGTATGTAAATGTATAAACAAGGAAGCTAGAATAAAGGAGATGACATTGTCTGTGCCGAGCACATACGTCAGTTGAAGCCTGTCCGCCATCTTGGTCAGTTTTGGAACGCTATTTCTACGTTAAAAGTCACTGCAAAGTATGTACTTTCAAACAACATACTTTCTTGAATAAATAGTAATAAATATTCAGCATAATATACGTCGGGTCCGGTGGTCTTGGGGTAAAGCGCTCGACTAGAAACCGAAGGGTCGGACTTCGGATTTTTCAGTCTGCACTTTAACCCAACCTTCACCTTTCAACGATGTGAGGAGTCGCCACAAACAACACGGGGTTCGGATTCCACGCTGAGCTATAGGTCCCCTTTCCACGGTTGTATAACTGGGGTAGGCTAGGGACGCGCAAGTCGCCGAAGTGGCGTCCAATTGAAAGACTTGCACCAGGCAAATGCACCACACGAAATTATTATTATCATAATATATTTGAAAACTTAACCTTTAACGACAAATTTGCACTCTTTTAACACGTTGGACATCACGACAAAACTGTCGGACGTTTTATTCCTGTTTGAAGTGACATAAAACATTTGCTCTACAATACGAACACTCCTCCAAAACTTAGCAAAACGGCTGAGGCAGGCTTCACTTTTTCAGCACAAGGGCGTCTGCCTGTATTATAACCTCCTTGTGTATAGAAAATATTCAAATAAAAAACAAAATTTGTTATAATTTCTCCCCTATGACAGTTTACTAATGGTGAAATATGTAACAAAAGTCCAAAATTAGACGAAAATACTTGTAACATACTAGTGAAATCAAAGAGTAGTTTTATTTAAATTTCCGTGCTGGCACGATATATCAAAAAGTTATTATGTTGAACGGAATTTCTTAAAAATGTCTTCCAATCCATGGAGTGGCTCCTACAGCAACCAGTGCAATTTTATTTTGAAATAAAAGCCTTTTTGGCTGCAAAGTAGTTTACTGGTTAGTTATGATGCTTTTCGCCATAATAGCAGGGTATCATTAGATTATCTCCATGACAAAAATTACACAAGAATTACAGAAGAGTGGAAACGTTGAAGAGTGAGGACATGGTTTAATTTTGTGCTGAATAGACGTGTATGAAAAGGGAAATAGCACCTTTTCACTTTTTAAGCTGTTTATTGAGCACAAAATACTCCCATGCCTTGCTTTCCACTTTTGTAACTCTTTCGCAACTCTTGTGTTAACATTTGTCATGCAGATAATGTGATAATGCTCCGATATAAGGCCTAAATCATCATAACTATCCAGTATCAAACTACTTATCAACAAAGTTGGTTTTTATTTCGAAACAAAATAACTAAAATGTCCGAAAAGATGTTAATTTAGAAGTTCAGATTTGAGTATTTCAACGCCTAAAAGCAAAACTAAGCGTATTTAAGTAAATCAACGATAATATTAAAAGATCACTATAACGTACACTATCTTTGAGCATAGAATATATCTGTGACGTAATTTACGATAGGCAAAAAATTAATTTAAATGAAAGTAAAGGTGTAAGAAAAGGACATAAGGCAATGAAAGATTACTGTAGAAAAGTCAGCTATGAGAAATTAATATTCTTTAATGATTCTCAGCAGAAATTTGCTGACTATTTATTCTCCAAGTTGTAATATTTAATGTTACTGAAGGGACGTTAAAGTGTAGGCACAGACATATATTACCAGACTGAAGCCTGACGCCGCCATCTTGCCTCACCTCACGTCATAAAGTTTCTGTACGGTATTAGTATGAACTTCTGATACGATATGGCGTTTAAGCCATATTAGTTGGTTTGAACAGGATTTGCATTTGAGCCAATACTTCCGCAATGAGTTAACACATACACTATCGAATCGTGCTATGAGAAGAACGTGTTACGTACGGTTAAATTTTATTTAACGCCCTGGCGCCCTCGCGTGATTACATTGTCAGTCCTGTTACGTTGGCATTATCCTGTCGCGTGACAACGCAAATGTTTGTAATGAAATCTTCGTTTTACCAGAGCAGTTTCTTTTACTGAGTGAACAAGGGTACATACAAGAACTTGTCAACCATAGAGCAGGAACAGCATTATTTATTTACTTCATCGTCTGTACGAAACACTAATCAAGTCTCTCAATTTGGACTTCTGAGAATATTAACATCTTGGCAAAAACTTTCTTCCGTTTCGTTGATGTTGCCAACATAATCATGGGAGACCGCTGGGATGGCAGGTAAAATTTTACCGTTACATACAGTGAAAGCAGAAGTAGTTATCTGAATAACACCAAGAAGAATAAAGATATATGTTATCCACGACAAACAGCACACTTATCACGGTCATACTATTGAAAGAAAAGCCAAAGTTGACCGAAACTGACAACCGATTAATAAAAACAGGAAACGCGACTCGTTAGTGTATATCTCAAAGCAGACTATAGATTTCCTGAGAAGTCTCAAAAGAATGATACTTGTTATCCACGATAAGCAACACTTTTATAATTACCATACTTCTAAAGGAAAATCCGAAATGGACTGAAATTAGTAAAAGATTAATAATAACAGCAAATCGATGCAACTCATTACTGTATGTGTCAATTTTACTCCAGCAACAAACCAATTTGTCATATGTCAAAACTCCAAAGACAGCGTAGTTACGTCAGTTCATCCATATTTTACGACATTTTTCTCTAATAACACACGTGACTGCTCTCATGTTTATAGTATAGAAATATGGCGGCGAGACTTCACTGACACCAATGATACTGTATACAGCATTGCCAGGCTAGTATTATATGTCTGTGAGTGTAGGTGCATTGCGTGAGATTGGAGACTCAGGCATATCTTGAGAAAGAGTAGCGCTATATTTATTTGATTTCAATGCATTCTGAAGAGAAGATTTAATGATTAGAAGTGTTGAACAATAACTGAATGTGTAGTTATTTGCCGAGGAACAAATTCGTTGTAACATCTGGGTAGGTCTTGGTAGTTAATCAAAGGGACCTTGGGATTTCTTGCTGTAAAGTGTCAGAAGTGTCGAAAATCTTTCTACTACAAGGAATCATAATGTACTGTAGCCTATCTTTTTCAGTGTCTGTGCGTCGAAGGGCTATATAGGCTACACGCGTTGGCGTGGTTGTAATTTGCAGTTATTACTGTCGTTCGCAGTCACTTAAACCTACTAGCGATATTTCTTCCTGAGCAATAAGAGACATAAATCGCCGAAAAAAACGTTATTCATTATCTACACGGAATAAAGGGGGCGTTACGCACTTCCCCGCTCTCACAACTCGTAGTAGAGTGAACAATTTATCCTCGCTTCCATCATCCCCCCTTTCCCTGACTATACTAGCCGTTGTATCACAAGGTAAATATGTGAGTTCGGAAATAGCATAAACAGTTCATATATAACTGGCAGCTACAAGATTTATTGCTGGATTTTGTAGCCCTGCGTCAGCTTAGAGAATGCATAAATATTTACTTGCTCTGAATTGTTCAAATGTTTGTGAAGGTTATGGGACCTAATTGCGGGGCCATCATTCCCTAAGCTTACAAACAACTTATAAACTAACTTATACTAAAAACAACACAAACATCCATGCCCGATGGAGGATTCGAACCCCCGACGGGAAGCGCTCCAATGCGCTCGGCCACTCCGCCGCGGCTGCACTGAATTCTTTTCTGTAAAGTGAGGTCGCTGAAGATGCTACCAGCCTTTTCTCTCTTGACGCGTTCCTCGCGCCAGGGTCTGTCATTTTCATTGGAATTCCACCGAAGAGGTTTATTCTGTTTAGCGAACACCGTCTCGAAATATGTTAGTACTTTTGCGATGAAAATACACGAATGAGAACTTAATGATCACCCACTATCGAAACAAATCCATCCAGGCATTAGAAGCGTCACCTGACTGCTAGTCAGACAATGAGCGCGCTGTCCATGTGTAGGATGGAGAAGGCCCGCGATATATCTTCCTGACCGAGGGCAGATTGTAATGGCAGGAGGAAGTCGAAAACTGCAATACTGGTCGGGTTGAGGTGAGTCTACAAGAAGTGGGGAAACCATGGTTAGAACGTGTCCAAACGTTGAGGGGTTGGGCGGCCAAGCCACATTACATATGTTGGACATCGTACGCTGAGCAGTCTGGTACGACAGAACAATGGGCGAACTGTAGTGGAGGTTCGAGTCCTCCCTGGGGCATGGGTGTGTGTGTGTTGTCCTTAGGTTAGTTTACCTAGGTTTAAGTAGTTTGTAAGCTACGGACTGATGACCACGCAGTTTGGTCCGACAGATTTACAAACATTTTAACATTTTTCAACTGTGGTAGAACTCATATCAGACAAGTGTCATGCAATGAAGGCTTTCACTACCGGATGTCATAGCTGCTGGTAGATCTTCCGAGTTATAAGGCTGCAGTTCATAAATCTATGCAGTTTTCCCTGACGTTTCGTCCAGAGCTGTGCTGGACATCTTCGGCGGTCTTTCTATATCCGCTGTCTTGCCGATTAACAAGAGATAAAACCTGTCAATCTTGTAGAGCTACTATCCTTATGTCACCAAGTTTCATAGCTTCTTCTTTCCTTGTAAGCTCTGAAACTTAGCCTAATATGGAGAGTAGCTTTACAAGATCGACAAATTTTATCTCTGACAGATTGCAATCGATAATGAAGTTTTATCTCTGAAAAGGACTATCTCTGCCGATAACGTGACAGATTAGCCACCTCCACTTTCCACAGTATATATCTCGCTCTCAAACGCTCGACTCGTCAATCGCCAAGACTCAGCGGAAGTAGGAAGATCTCCGAAGATGGCCAGCGCAGCTCTGGACGAAACGTCAGAGAAAACCGCAAAGTTTTATGGACCACGATCTTATAAATCGAAAGATCTACCAGCACAGTACAAGTGTGCATGAAGACACAGCACACCGATAACTCCCAACGGTAGGCCTCTATAGCCGAGAACACCTTTGAATTGACCTATGTTCCCTACTCACATAACATGGCTTCTAATCACTTTCGGCATTTGTAACCACGAAAGACGCTAATCGAGTCACACATCCACTAGCTATGTTCTAAGCGCATTATCGATTTTCCAGTGGTCAAAGCAAGTACCAAGGAAGCATTGGCAGGGACCATGGAATCATGACGTCGTTGTATTGAAAAATGTTTGCAGCCGCAGGATGGTTACGTTGAAGAGTGACACAAGTTTCACAATATTTGTGAGGAAAAAAAATCGGTGGTCTTACAACTTGAATGTACCTGCAATTCCGTACCTGGATTTGATATCCGCCTAGAATCCGTTAGGAAGTGAGTCCAAAGGGTGTTCAGATACTTAGAATACACGTCAAGTCACTCGCTGAGGATTTTATGGTGGAATTTCAACAAAGTGCGGGGATCCTTCTGTCGGCATATTACCTGCCTTTACCAGATGCCAGACTTTGAAAAACAGGGCATATCTACACTTGTCAAAACAGGGAATCAGCTGAAATATCTATATTCTGAAATTCTGTCATCTTCAGAATGAACTAATATGGTTTTCTGTCGTGTCTACAGAGTGGAGACAACAACATTACGGTGCGGAGATAGTGGTAACAACAGAAAGCTGCTACAGAGGGGATTGGTGTTCACTTGTGTTTACCAAACAAATTACAAAAACGTTTGGGTTCATATTGTGTTCTGTGCATGTAGTGCAATGCAACAACAACGTGACTTACCCGAAGCTACGGTATGGATAGCCATTGGAGGTTGGAAGCAGGAGCCGCGTTGGATTGACCGAGCGTTCTAATGTACCTTGCTGCGGAGCGCACGGTTGCTCTCCGTCGGACGTAAGAGTCCTCCCAGGGGCATGGGTGTGTGTGTTTCTCCTTAGGTTAGTTCAACTTAGTTTAAGTAGTTTGTAAGCCTAGAGACTAATAACGAGAGTATTTAAGTCCCATAGATTTACAAACATTTAAGCATTTGTTTGGAAGCGGGACAGACACAGAGGGAGGTGGTTGCAGATATTTGTGTCTCCGAAAGTGTAATTTCCAGGACCTGGACGCTATTTCAGAAAGGGCTGTTAAAAGAAGGCAAGTCCAAGGTCGTCCATGGGTAACATCAGCAAGATATTATCGTTATCTCCGCTTAACAGCCTGTCGAGACAGGAGGCTGCATGCAACTCTGCTGCAACGCATCGTCCAGGTAGCAAACGGACGTGCAATATCAACACGAACATTCGGAATGCGCCTTTGGGAATGCTGTCTCTACGTACAGAGGCCTATTGCTTATGTCCCATTAAAACTACAACACCGTTTTGTTCGCAGAAACTGAGTGGGTTAACATTAGTACTGACGTCGTAAGACATGGCGCCGGGTTTTGCCAAGATTTTGTTATCAGCCGGACAGTCGTCGTTTCATCATTCGGAGAGAACTTGGAACTGAGAATAATCGTGCTCATTTACAGGAAACATCATTATATCATGGTGGTGAACGAATGGTGTGGGCAGGAGTCAGTATTGGCGACCGTACGGACCTCTATGTCATTCAGAATGACGATTTGACTGCTCAGAAGTAAAGAGACGAGATCCTTCGACGTTCTATTGTGCTAGTGCCATAAGAGATGGGTTCCCTCTGGTGGACGACAACGCTCGTCCCCACAGAGCTACGCTGGTGGACAACACTGTTGAAGTTGAGGGAATTGAACCAATGGAGTGGCCAGCTTGTTCACCGGACTTAAACATGGTTGAGAATGTCTGGGATGTACTCGGTAGACGCTTTGCAGCCCGACCAGCACCTCTCGGAAGTGTTGCAGGGCTGGATATTGCACACACAGAAGAATGGCCAAATATCCTTCAAGAGCTGGTTGATATCCTCATACTGTCCATGCCACACAAGTGTGCAACTGTACTGGCCGTCCGGGACGATTACACACCATATTAGATTGCAACGAGAATGACTTTTTGACTATTATGGTAGCCTCATGGCGCTTTGTTGTAAGTAAACGCCATGTAAACCTCAAGTAAAGAGCTGCGACAGAAAAATACCGTACCGTATTACACACAAATTACAATTTTAACAATATCTGAATAAAATACGGTACTATGTGTATATTTTGTATGATGTCACACCTGATCCCCTAATTGTTTAGAGCAGTGTAGTATGGGCCAACATCGTGTGAGCTAGACTGCCTTCAAACAGTGGTCATCGATGTCCGGTTAATAGCTGCGTGTTGGAGTGACTATCTGAATCAGCGTGATAGAACAGGACATCGCTCAGGTACCAAACTATGACTTATGGTTGTTAGACGAACTAAGACATTTTCTGAACTGCATTAGTTGTTCACCGACAGAAGAACTGGGTTTAGGCAAGACAGGTTAGATGAATAGATGTAGCCTTCAAGAAAGATGTACTCCATAAGCAACGCCAACCTATGCAGGCACAAGACTAAATTGTTAGTAACAAAGTGGTATTGAGGACTAATCTTGTTTTTGCTGCGGTTGAAGAGCACGACTTCAACTTTTCATTTGACTGTCCGTCTTTCTGTTCCAATCGCAATAGCCATAGAAGTTGACAGTTCACAGACATCATATGACTCAAATGTGACGTTTTATGGGCTTTCAGATTATTTGAATTCTATTTCTCTTTTAATACTCTTAACAACTGATATCGGGTCCTTTACATCTACATATACATATTTAATTTGCAAATCATATTTAAGTGTCTGGTAGAGCGTTTATCGAATCGCTTTCCTGCTCTTTCTCTGCCATTTCACGCGGGCAAAAGGAACGCCTAAATCATCCCGTTTTCGATCGGATTTCCCTTATTTTATTATGCTGATCATGTCCCCCTATGTAGGTGGGTGCTATCAAAATATGTATACATTCAGAGCAGAAAGAAATTTCACAAACCAATCTCGCCGCAACGAATTACACCTTTCTTTTAACCCTTAACATACCAAGCAGGGTCCTCTATGGACCCCAGAGACTGTTGTTTGTGATCCTTCTGCAACTATAAAAACCATGTCATTCTTGATTTTTATGTGTGTTTTGCATCCATTTAAGATACATATTTCATAATTACAACTATGATGTGTTTGTTAAAAAATTATTTAAAAAAAAAGTCTTGTGGTCCTGGCGGGACCCCGCTTGGTAGATTATGTTGCGTGTTTATTTATTTATTATTTCTATTTTTCAGACTTAGAGCACTATAAATATACAAAAATGGCCCACAAGCAAATCTCAGACGATGAATTCTTCGGATACTAAATTAAAGTGATCTCAGTGACCCAGAAGATTTCTTGAGCACTCGCCTGTCAGCATTCAAACAGCGAATTCAGGCCACGTTCGGAACAGAAATTCGAACATCAAAATATTAGCCGCGAACTTACAGAGTATTAGAAACAAAGTTCCCGAATTTGCAGCGCTGCATGGAAGTTATTGCGCTCAGGTAGTTTTAGGCACCGAAAGCTGGCTAACTGATGAAGTGGCAAGTTCAGAAATATTTAGCGAAGCGTGGAATGTATATCGGGAAGATAGAACTGATACAACTGGAGGAGGAGTGTTCATCGCTGTGGACAAAGATATTGTTTCTACTGAGATCGAGGTTGAAAGTAACTGTGAAGTTATCTGGGCACGTATAACAGATCTAAAAGAAGTAAAGTTAATAGTTTAGTGTTTTTACCGGCCCCCCAGTGCTGCTGTAGCAGTTTTAGAATCATTCAAGGAAAGTCTACAGCAGGTAGTGCATAGGTATCCGGGCCATGTAATATTAGTCGGAGGTGACTTCAACCTTAAGAGTATAGATTGGGACCTCGCTAGTTACATTTCAGGCGGTACAGACAAGCAGTCTTGCGAGCTACTTTTGGACACATTCTCCGAAAACTGTCTTGAGCAGTTAAACCGGCAACCCACGCGCAATGGAAATATTCTAGACCTTATAGCCACAAACAGGCCTGACCTTATTAACGATGTCTGTTTAGAGACAGGAATTAGTGATCATGATATCGACATAGCGTCGATGGTGACCAAAGTTCATAAACCAATCAAGAAGGCTAGGAGCGTGTTTTTGTTGGGAAGAGCCGACAAGCAAATGTTACGATCGCACTTAGAAAATGAATGGGCATCGTTTAATACCGGGACTATGGATGTAGAGGAATTGTGGACTAAATTTAAGTGCATTGTTAATAAAGGGTTAGAGAAATATGTGCCAGTAAAGACGATTAAGGATGGAAAAGATCCACCGTGGTATAATAATAATGTTAGAAAGCTGCTGAGAAAGCAAAGGCTGTTGCACTCTCGATTCAAAAAAGAACACGCAAATGATGACAGGCAAAAGTTAGTAGAGATTCGTGCGTCTATAAAAAGATCGATGCGTGAAGCATACCATAATTATCACAGCCATACCTTAGCAAAAGATCTTTCCGACAACCCGAAAAAATTCTGGTCCTATTTAAAATCGATAAGCGGGTCCAGTCTCTAGTTGATCATTCCGGGGCAGTAATAGAAGAAAGCAAACGGAAAGCTGAAGTTCTAAATTTAACCTTTAAGAAATCTTTCACGCAGGAGGACCGCACAAATATACCATCATTTGATCAACGTACTAATTCCGAAATGGGGGACATAGCAATAGGTATTTCCGGTGTAGAGAAGCAGCTGAGAGAGCTAAAGACGAAAAAGTCTGCTGGTCCGGATGGAATACCAGTTCGGTTTTACAAAGACTATTCTGCGGCGTTGGCCCCCTACTTAGCTTGCATTTATAGCGAATCTTTAATTCAGCGCAAAGTTCCTAGTGATTGGAAAAAAGCGCAGGTGACTCCTGTGTATAAGAAAGGAAAGAGAACTGACCCATACAATTACAGGCCAATATCGTTGTCATCGGTTTCATGTAGAATTTTGGAGCGTACTCTGAGTTCGAATATAGTAAATTTCCTTGAAACGGAAAAGCTTCTTTCCATGAATCAGCACGGGTTTAGGAAACATCGTTCATGTGAAACTCAGCTTGCCCTTTTCTCACATGACATCTTGCGAGCCATGGACGAAGGGCAACAGGCGGATTGTGTTTTTCTCGACTTCAAAAAAGCGTTCGACGCGGTGCCACACTGCAGACTGCTAACGAAGATACGAGCTTATGGAATAGGTTCACAGATTTGTGACTGGCTGGAAGACTTCCTAAGTAATAGAACGCAGTACGTTGTTCTCGACGGCGAGTGTTCATCAGAGACGAGTGTATCGTCAGGCGTGCCCCAGGGGAGTGTGATAGGACCGCTATTATTTTCTATCTTTTCTATCTATATAAATGATCTGATGGACAGAGTAAGTTGTAATTTGCGGCTGTTTGCTGATGATGCTGTGGTGTATGGGAGGGTGTCGTCTGTAACTGACTGTAATAGCATACAGGATGACTTAGACAAAATTTCTAGTTGGTGCGAAGAATGGCAGCTAGCTCTCAATGTAGAAAAATGTAAGGTGATGCGCATGGGTAGAAAAAACAATCCTATAATGTTCGAATACAGCATTAGTAGTGAGCTTCTTGATGCTGTCGCGTCGTTCAAATATCTAGGCGTAACATTGCAGAGCGATATGAAATGGAACGAGCATGTAAGGACAATTGTGAGTAAGGCAGACAGCCGACTTCGGTTTATTGGGAGAATTTTGGGAAGATGTACTTCACCTGTAAAGGAGACCGCGTATAAAACGCTTGTACGACCACGTCTTGAATATTGATCAAGTATTTGGGACCCGCAGCAGATCGGTTTGAAGGAAGACATAGAGGCGGTTCAGAGGCGAGCAGCTAGATTTGTTACCGGTAGCTTTGACCAATGCGCGAGTGTCACGGAAATGCTCCGGCAACTCAATTGGGGATCGCTGGAAGAAAGACGACGTTCTTTTCGTGAATTTCTGTTAAGTAAATTTAGAGGGCCGGAATTTGAAGCTGAGTGTAGTACGATCTTGCTGCCGCCTACTTACATTTCGCGTAAATATTACAAAGACAAGATAAGAGAAATTAGGGCTCGTACGGAGGCATATAGGCATTCTTTTTTTCCTCGTTCAATTTGGTAGTGGAATAGGAAAGGAAATGCCTAGTAGTGGTACAGTGTACCCTCCGCCACGCACCTTACGGTGAATTGCGGAGTATGTATGTAGATGTAGATGTAGATGAGCGAATCTGATGAGGATTTTACTCCAGAACGAGATGCATCTGAATCTGAAGACAACACTGATGTGAATTCAGATTGAAGTGACCCTGCCGGCGAAAATTCTGAAGAGGTTTTGACAATGCATATGAGTTAATTGCAAAGTCAGGACGAAAGTGGACAAGTTCTGTGCCTCCAGTGACTTGTCGTCGTCAGTGTAATATTGCGAATGGATCTCCTGGGCAAAAGTGCGCAATGTCCGATGTTGTCAACATGTTCTTTGATGACCAAATTGTAAATACTATATGCACCTTCACCAATGCTGAAGCGTCACGTGTTGTTCAGCAGTACAATGCAAATGCCGCTGTGACTCGAATGAGAATTTGGACAGACGTCGATTCTGTCGAACCGAGACCGTTTTTGGTGTGCTACTTATTGCTGGAGTTCTCCGTTGCCGAAAGGAATCAGTTTCTGAAATGTGGACAACAGACGAAAGCATTCGTCGTGCATTTCTCACTGCTGCCATCTCACGGAATCGATTTTCACATATCCTTCAGTTTATCAGGTTTGACGATAAAGCAGCATGTGCATAGCTAGAGGAATAGATAAACTTGTAGCCATATGCGATGTTTGGAACTGGTTTGTAGAACACTGCAAGAAGCTTTTCGAACTGTTTGAAGACATTACACGGGATGAGCAGCTAGTCGCATTTCGGGGCAGTTGCTTCAAACAAAAATATAAAAATATTATTTGATTTCTACAATGGCTAGACAGCTAAAATATAGTTTTAGACTGCCAAATAACCTAATTAGAGTAACTTTGTTCACTACTATGTAGAGAAAATAAAAAAGAACATGGGGTCCTCAGAGGATCACAGCTTGGTAAACAGCGTTGATGACAGGCTTCGTAGTTTAAGGGTTAACGGTTTCCAACCCAACTCATGCATCATTTACTTAATACTCATTCCCCTTATCGCGACAATAAAAAAATAAATAAAAAATATTTAAAAAAAAAACAAGCAGCCTTCTCTGGACCCTCGCTAAGTCCTTCGTTACCCACTTGGTGAGAATCCTAGAATGCGTAGCAAAACTCCACAGCATCATCCGCGAACAGTCTAAAAAGCTGCACTTATTGTCTCCTAAATTGATTATAAAGACAACGAACAGTACTGGCACTATAAACTTCACCGAGGAACGCCAGATATCACTTCTGTTTTACTGGATGACTTTCCGTTACTTACGATCCACTGTGTCCTTTCTGATAGGAAATCACGAAAATTAAATGTTCAAATGCGTGTAAAGTCCTGTGGGATCAAACTGTTATGGTCATCGGTCTCTAATCATACACACTAGACTAACTAACTTCTCTTAAGGACAACACACACACCCATGCCCGAGGGAGGACTTGAACTGCACCTCAACATGACTCCAGAACGTACGGCCGTTCCGCGCGGCATCACAAATCTAATCGCCCAACTCAGACGATATTCCAGAAACACACAATTTGATTAGAAGTCGCTTGTGAAGTACAGTAAAAAGCTTTCCTGAAAATTAACGTCAAATTGCGCCATATTGTCATAAGGGATAAGTTGTTTGTACGTGTTACATTGATTTCTGCCGTTATGTCAGGCCGTGTTTGACAAATTTCTTCAAACGCTGGCAGCCCTTGGTCATTTATATATATAAAAGAAAGTCGTGTTAGTTACAGTATTTATAACTAAAGAACGTCTGAACCGATTTGGCTTAAAATTGGCGGGGAGATAGCTTAGGAGCAGGAGAAGGTCATGGGAAGATTTTTAGATACCTATTTATTCAATATTTTATGTATGACATATCTATCTATATTAATAAAAATGAATTGCCGCATGTATGAAATCGCATTTCTTGAGGATACCTTCATCAATTTGGCTGATCTTTTCTTTGTTCTGTTCGTAATTTTCAGACAAGGTTTGTATGAAAGAAAAGTTTTGGAAGATCTACCGAATAATATAAGAATTTGAGAATAACTGAATGTACGCTTCCAGCTCGGATCATTTTCTAGATTCTTCATCAATCAGCTTATTCATTCGCTACTCGCCTAGCGACCAAATACGCTGTAACGGCGCAAACAAATACACCAAGGAGGTTAGAAGAAAGGGAGGGCATTGCTTGAAGCCAGGGATTAACTGGTATGTAGGGTTTAATTTTAAATCCGCTACACAGACATAGCGGGCAATGTTAGCAACAGCCGTTGATTCCGGTAAATTGCGTTACGTCGCTGTTAGCCAATCGGGTGATAGTATACAATATCCAATGACATTTACGATTTGTTACCAGTACTACGTTTTTCGTTCAGGGAAACACTATTGATCCGAGGGGACTGAGGCGCTTCAGTCACGGTCTGCACGGCCACTACGGTCGGGGGTTCGAATCCCCCCTCGGGCATGGATATTTTTGTCGTCTTTAGAATAAGGTAGTTGATAAGTAGTTTGTAAGTTTAGAGACTGATGACCCCGTAGATAAGTCCCATAAGCTTAACAAATATTTGAATTTTTGAAACACTATTGATTGTTCTCGTTATTATAAGTGATTAGCATTTGTGTTTCCATAAGGGAAGTCCATTTAACTCTCATACATGAAAAAATGTCATCTTCCTCAGTAAGTTTAATGTGTCTGAAACTAAATTATTATGCGGATTCTCAAAATAATATCGTTTAGTATGAAGAGAAAACAACTGTTACCAACTAAAGTATCATTGGCTGTCTGGAGCTTTGCCACGATTGGTTGGCTTCATTTCCACGATCCAACAGCTGTTACCTATGTCTCGGAATGTAAAATTTTACCGCTATGTAGCAATGGTCTTAATTGTGTTTGAATTAGATTCCTAATAAGAGTTCATTATTCACTTACAGCTAAAGTAACTAAGAAGGTCAGCTGTATGAATTTTTATACCTACCGTTTGGTGATTCACCGAAACGAGAACAACCACATACAGAAATGCAGCAGATTGTTGCATTAGTTCGCCGTTGATATGTATGTTCGTGTAATAAAACCATTAACAGTACGGGCATTAAGCTACTAACTGTACAGGTATGGCACGAACGGGAAAAGGCTGTGGGCGTTTTCCGGACGGGGTTTGACAGGACCAGCAAATCATACTCGGACACGAGTGTTGCGGTGTAACGAAGTGGTTGTATTTCAGAAAGGGGTTACAATTTCTGAGATTACGGCCTGAGGAGAGCCACCAGTGATACAACAGAAGTAATCATTATGATGATTTAAGTAGGAGAGCGAGCCCTGGGGGGCTGCAGAGCGGGGAGCGTGCTATCGGGGCGAGAGCCGGCGGCAGACAGACCTTTACCGTCTGTAACGATCTCGCAGCTAGCCAGTAGTGCCGAATCTACGTAATTGCTTCATGCTCCGATTGGTTGCGATCCGCGTTGTGGACTTTGACACAGGTGCTCTGATCAGCAGGTTCCGCGCCCACAGTTGCATGGGTCGGCGACACGTCCCGGTTGCCAAGCGTATGGCAGGGGACATCGGCCTCCCTCTGCAACACAAATAAGAACATTGCTACATACCGGTAAAATTTTACATTCCGCGACATAGGCAACAGCTGTTGGATCGTGGAAATGATGCCAACCAATCGTGGCAAAGCTCCAGACAGCCAATGATACTTTAGTTGGTGACAGTTGTCATGTCGAAAGTTGCGGGAAAAAATAAAAATATAATACTGCTGTCCTCCACTGGTGTACATAACCTCACAGATAGTGCAGCTTGAAAGTTCTCTCTAATAACACGTTTCCAATTGTTTTACCCATCCTTTTTCACTTCTATTCCCAATCCGGGTCCCGATTGCAATAATAATAAATAATATCAGCAAGATGGAGAGGAGGAGATAGAGAATGGGGAAATGAAATGGATTTAAAAACGGGGATGATAGGAGCGGGGAGGAGATGGATACGGTGTGGCGTAAGACGGAGTGGTGTGAAGATACGGGGAGGAGGAGATGGACAAAGGAAGGTGGGAGGAGGCGACGGAGAAGTAGAGGAGGGAGGAAGGGATAGACATCGAGAGAAGCAGAGAAGAGATTATGGTATATATCCCATACACATTAGCGACTGCGAAGAGTTGCTGGGTTTGCTAGCTGAGTCGGCCACTGTGTTCTCCGTAGTGGCTGCTGATGCCTGAAATTTGGTATTCTCGGTGCACTCTTGACGCCGTTTTCTCGTATTGTTTCATTGCCTTAGGACATCCGAAATGGAATGTCGCAAGCCTCTAGCACCAATTACTATTCCGTCTTTACAGTCCGTTAATTCCCGTCGTAGGACCATAATCACATCGGAAATGTTTTCGCTAGACTTACGCATAATAGTTCGTGATTGGGAGCGCTCACTTTAGTTCTCGGCAGAGCCGCGAACTAGTTCGCGCTTTTAGTTCGTTTGCTCCCAGTGACGGTTGAGCGGCGTGGTCTGCGCATGCGGTGGAGGGTGAAGTTCCCCCACCGTTCTGCTTCATGCGCTTGCTGCTTGCGCCGCTAACGATATCACGCAAACCAAAAGAAACAGTATGTGGATAATTTCTCGCGTTTAAGTTTAGAGTTATCTCTATATCTTGGCATTATGCAATTTATTAGTCAGATATTGCAGAGTGCAGAATACTTCCAAGCAGAAATTTTGTAGCACTGAACTATGTAATCTAACAGGCAGACGCTAACCTCGAAATGGCTCTCATCAGCAGAAGGCAAACACGTCATTTTTAATTCTGTTCGCGACCTATCGCGCATATTTTAGTTCGCGACCTATCGCGCATAATTTAGTTCGCGACCTATCGCGCATAATTTAGTTCGCGACCTATCGCGCATGGTTTAGTTCGCGACCGATCGCGCATATTTTAGTTCGCGACCTATCGCGCATATTTTAGTTCGCGACCGATCGCGCATGTTTTAGTTCGCGACCGATCGGGCATATTTTAGTTCGCGACCGATCGCGCATATTTTATTTCGCGACCGATAGCTCTCCTTTTAGTTTGCAGCTCGACCGCGAAGTAGGTCGCTCTTTTTAGTTCGTCCGCTCTTTTTGGCTTTCGCTACCGCTACTAGCTCTTTCTTTTGTTATGACAGCTTTTTTATATAATGATCAGTGTTGCCCAAGCGTGTTCTATTACCCGCATTTTTGGGCAATTGGACATTAAATACTTAAGCAAATAAACCAGTTATTTACACGAATGGGTAATACAAAGGTATTCAACTACTTTGCATACAGAGTACTCGTAATATTTTATTTTTAAAATGGATTTCTTTATTTATTTAATAGGTCATTGAAGGAACATTACCTACAAAACACTTTCCTTTATAATTTGGTCAGAGTGTAGAAGTGCTAATGTAGAGAGAAAATGGTTGATGCATAATTTCTCGAATATAAATGTTAAGTTTTGAGTTCTCTTTACTTCTTTACACTATGGAATGAGGGTTATATTTAGACACTGCTTGGAAAAGAAAATTTATGGCAGTGAACTATGAAACTACAGCTGAGCTGTATCTCAGCTCGAAATGACGGTAACTGGCAGAAGGGAATCACGCGATTCTGTGCGCTCTCGCGTCCTCTCGCTGTTCCCCGTCAGTCTTCAGAAAAGGAGCTGACGAACTAAGAGGCGAGGGATCTGCGAACTAGTTCGCGTAGTTCGCCTGTAGGAGCGTTCTTCCGAACTAGTTTTCACGTCAATCGCTGGAGTACAAGTGACAGCTCAGCTAAAGGATCGCACTTTTCGCACCTTGCGACACTAGCGCCACCTGTTTCCCGCGACCTTTGCCGCGCCGTGCATGTTTGGAGCGCTTGGCGGCTGTTGTGCCGTCAGCTGTGGGGCGGCTCGGTCCAGGCGGGCGTTCGGCAGTCGTCAGGCCGTTATCGACCTGCCGCGGCGCCCAGGTGTCAACACGCCGGCCACGCCCCCTCGCGTCTACGACTTAAAGGCGAGCTCAGCAGCCCTCTGTCTCTAGAGGCCCGCCACGCCTGCGCGCCGCGCCGCTTTAAAAATCATCATCATACAGCAGCAACACACTGCTGAGGACCTCTGGTGCCCTAGATACAACACACGAAGAGACACTACTAGTAAAGACCCGACAAAATAGATTTTATGATCAATTTCGGTGGGTTTTTTTTTTCTTTCATTTTTCCGGCAAAAAGTTGTCATTTTTTTTTTTGCAGAAACTGGTGTTACTGTCTGCAGGAGTAAGCAATCTGTTTTTGCCGAAGCAGGTGTTCCTATATGCCGAAATAGGTGTTGTTATTTGTGGCAATGTAGGTGTTATTACGAGGCACGTCCAGAAAGCAAGTTCCGTTTCAATTTATCTCCGCTGCAGCGCTGCGATTGCAGTTCCGCAGATGCGCTGTAGACGATGTGTATCAAAGAGAAGAACGTGCGCCAATGGAGATCGCTGTCAGTTACGTAAGCTTTGTTGTGCTTGTTTGAAATGTCGGCGTTGATTGAAAATCCCGCCGCCTGTGAAATCAGGTCGGTGATTCGGTTTCTGAATGCGACGAAAGTGAAACCAAGTGAAATTTATCGGCAAATTTGCGATGTTTACGGACCAAATGCGATGAGTCATTCGATGGTGAGAAGATGGGTCCGACAGTTCAATGGCGAGCGTAGTGATGTGCACGATGAAGAACGAAGTGGGCGTCCACCTTTGGTTACAGAAGAACTGGTTCACGCGATTGATGACAAGATCCAGGAAAACCGTGGGTTTACAATTAGTGCTCTCGCTATGGACTTCCCCCAAATTTCACGATGACTGATGCATGAAATTGTTACCAAACAACTGAAATTCCGTAAACTTTGCTCACGTTGGTTACCAAAGATTCTCACTGAGCAACACAAAACATAACGGATGGGTAATGCACTGAGTTTTTGACCCGTTATGCTGAAAGCAGCGAAGAATTTTTGAGACGGATAGTCACAGGAGATGAAACGTGGGTTTCTTACGACACTCCTGAGAGTAAGCGGCAATCAATGGAATGGAAGCACACTTCATCCCCACCAAAGGTAAAGCCGAAGCAAATCATGACACCTCGGAAAATGATGTGCACAGTGTTCTGGGACTGGAAAGGCATCCTACTCATTGACTTCTTACCGAGTGGTCAAACAATCAATTTTCATACAAAAAATTACAAATTATGTTATGTCTCGTAAATATCAACGATTTCGCAACTTTGGAATTATTTTACATGTTATCATATACACGAAGTTTTCCTATCCCTAATTATTAATCATTACGAACAAAGAAATATTTGCATCAGCTGCACTTGACATTTTCCTTGAAACCACCACCCGTTTAGACCCCCAAAGCAATTAGCCAATGTTTCCCATATACATAGTGCCAAACTAAAAAGGACAACAGAGCTACTAGAAAAATGGGGGAAATGTTGCAATAAGCATCAACAAGAAGTCAGATATATAAATGTTGGAAACAATTTGTCCACACTTGTAACTTGTAATTTGCGACTGTTTGCTGATGATGCTAAGGTGTATGAGAGGGCATCGTCTTTAATTTACTGTAGTAGCATACAGGATGACGTAGACAAAGTTTCTAGTTGGTGCGAAGAATGGCAGCTAACTCGCAATGTAGAAAAATGTAAGGTGATGCGCATGAGTAGGTAAAACAATCCCATTGTGTTCGAATACAGCATTCGTAGTGAGCTTCTTGATGCACTCGCATCGTTCAAATATCTAGGCGTAACATTGCAGAGCGATATGAAATGGAACGAACATGTAAGGACAGTTTTGAGTAAGGCGGACAGCCGACTTCGCTTTATTGGGAGAATTTTGGGAAGATGAACTTCATCTGTAAAGGAGACCGCGTTAATACGCTTGTACGACCACGCCTTGAGTATTGCTCTAGTGTTTGGGACCCGCAGCAGGTAAGTTTAAAGGAAGACATAGAAGCAGTTCAGAGGTTTGTTACTGGTAGGTTCGACCAATGAGCGATTGTCACGGAAATGCTTCGGGAACTCGAATGGGGATCGCTGAAGGAAAGACGACGTTCTTTTTCGAGAAATTCTATTGAGGAAATATAGAGGAACGGAATTTGAAGCTGACTGTAGGACGATCTTCCTGCCCCCTACTTACATTTCGCGTAAAGAATACAAAGACAAGAGAAATTAGGACTCGTACGGAGGCATGTAGACACTCTTTTTTCCCTCGTTCTATTTGTGAGTGGAATACGAAAGGAAATGCCTAGTAGTGATACAGTGTACTCTCAGCCACGCACCTTACGGTGGATTGCGGAGTATGTATGTAGATGTAGGTGACAGACTTCATATAAGCATTAAACTAATTAATGTAGAGTGAACTTAATATTAAAAACCAAGTTGTAAATATAACAATAAAAATGTGGTATTTAATTCGGTTACAATATAGAAAATCGATATGTACATCTTCACCTTACATATCATGTGTCTTGAGAGCATATAGGTCAACTACTAAGGTGCGCCAGGAGTCATTAATTAGTATTTTTTACCATGTCGGTTCCTTTGCTGACGATAAGCAAAAGAATACGATAAAGATTACAAATCCAGAAAATAATTACTGGCTCTTTTTGATGTCAGCTGCTACTGAAAGAACTACAGTAAATTCGTTAAAAGTGGGCCACTGTACGAAATAAAAGCTTAATTCTGGTAGGATAAGAGTTTTTATATATATATATATATATATATATATATATATATATATATATATATATATATATATATAAAAGCTTAATTTTAGCAGTAAATCAGCAGAATGTCCATGTGAACTACCGGGTACTCCCTGCTGCAAATTGAGCAGGCCCAAATTGAGAACTGACTTGGTTCAAATTACTCTAATAACAGGAACTTAACGATACAGTGGCCAATATACGTAGCAGCTCACACGAAATTACACACAGGCATTAATAAACAAGCCACCACAATTAAAGTTATTTCATAAGTGGCTAAAGAAAAACATTTATGGCGCAACGGAACTTAAACATAAAAAGTTGCATCTCAGCTTGTTCTCAGCGCTGGTGAAAACAATATTTAAAAAAAGGGGCAAGGTGCTCGAAAACTACTATTTATAGGCAAGTCAAAATTATACCGAACTTAATTTGTTTATTCAGGTCGAACACAAGATAAATGGGGAACCAATTTTGTTAATACAATAAAAAAGCATCTCATTTACATATTCTAAAACTGACGATGCCCAGAATTGAATTTAACATAAATCACACAGAACGTAATGCTGTTGGGGGGAGGATTTACAAACAACACTCACTCGCTCACACACACGCAATGCAACAGCGAAACTCACCAAAATCAGCGTGCTGAAGCGAGGCAGAAGCAGGCGCCGCTATCGTAGGCGAAATTCAGCAAAGCCGGAGGTACCACTCAACAGAATATAAAATAAAACTGCGAAGATGGCTCTGGTCTGTCGTGCCTGATTTGAGATGGTGCGTGGGTATTGCAAAGTTAGGTTTCATTTAGATTAGACCGCGAGCAAACACACTAACGGCGACACACGTCTGCGTTACATGATCGCACTCCACTGAAGGTGAAGTGGTTAAAAATCGGATTCATTACACAAAATCACGGCGGACTTTTAAGTTGCAACCTGAGAGTAAACTATCTAGGCACTGGTTTTATGAGAAGTGGCGTGAATTCAGATGACTAGCTGCAAACCCCTGAAGTCGGAGTTCGGACCCACGTGGTTCCGAAAACCGATAAAAATGTATAAATTCAATTTCCGAAAAATAAAGAAAATTAACTACGGCATGCAACTCCTAGAACTGCGTATAATTTCATAAGGAAGCTACTGAAATGCAGCAACATGCGATTGGCAGCATTCACAGAGACGGAAGAAATCCAGTCTCAAAACCTGAAAAGTTGAATGATTACAAAAGCCGGAAAAGTGAGAATAAAAACTACGGCATGCAACCCTTAGAAATACATAGAATTTCATAAGCAAGCTATTGAAGGAGGTTGTACAAGGCTCGGAGAGAATTACTGACAAAGACTGAGTGCATACAACAAGTTAGGAGAAGAAACAACTAAATTAAAATAGGCGGGGAGAGAAGATCGCGAAATGTTAGTGCAAATCAGAAGGATAAATGCATAGTTACTTGCCTGATGGGCATGGAACAAACAACAGTGAAAGCCGAAGGCTTTGTTCTAGGAACCAACCACGTGGAACACATATCACTCACGGAAGGAAAACAATAAGAAAAATTTTATATACACTGTACAAAAATGAACATATCGTCTGTTAGAAATCGGGCCCCACAAAACTAGAAAGAATTTATACAGAGTTCGTACACCGCTAAATAATCACAAAAGGTTTGAATATACCATGTCGTTATCAAACTGCAACTAGTAACACATACACCACATTTATTTGTTGGAAATCGCTGGATAGAAAAACTAGAACACATTTCCGCGCACGATCGGAATAAATATTCCGAAAAATGAATCTAAGTTCAAGAGTCTAAGTTAAACATGCTAGACAATGTATCGCTACCATCTCCGTGGACACAAGATCAGAACCAACCTTACCTCACCACGATACCAGCACCAAGTGACGAGAGGCCCGAGCGGTCAGGAGGCGGGAAAGTTACCGGAAACTGGCAAAACCCAGCGGTGGTGGGGAGAGACGATCGCGAGACTCGCCATGGAGAGGGCTTGTCGACTAGCTTGTAACCAAAAGTTGTAGAAACCTCTTTGGTCGCGTCAGCAGCAGAGGTTGATAACGACTAACTATCGACTCTGAGGCAGAGAGAACCATGCAAAGCGAGCTATTACCACCCACACTCAGATAGCCATTAGATCTTCCCACATCCAGTTAGAAGTAAAACAAGTGCCCATTCTCACAGGGACATAGCGGAGAAGCCGTACTTATTGCCACATTCATAACCACAATAATAAATTATTAAAATAACAAAATCCTAGCAATATTAACTAACATTTCAGAAACTAGTATTTTAAAACATGAAATAGAAATTCTATTCCTCATGCCTTGAAAAGAATGGGGTTCTAGTTTTAACAAAATGCTAATCTAGCGACATCAAATAAATTACAATTTTATAAAAAATATATGGAAGACGACAGGCGCTATTTGTTCAGGTGCAGTTACTTCCATATAATATCTAGGTTTATGTGGAAGGGGAGATTTAAAGAGGAACAGTCAATAAAATTAATCGTGCATCAGGTAGGTGCTGATTGGTTGGTTGATTTGCCGTTCAAGGGACCAACCTACACTGTTCATTGGCCCGTGTTTACATCCACAGAGCATGAATTAAAATACAGTCAATATTTAAGCACTAAATCAACATGTAAACCGCATTGATACTGAAGCCTTAATTGTCAAATTTAAAAACAGTAACTAAAATGTAAGAAAGGGAAGAAAGATTTAAAACAAATGATCAGAGAGCTGGTTCATCACAGCAATAAATGGATGATCCAGCCACTCTAGAACACGTTAAAATCTTTTGCCTAAAATTACTGGACAAGAAAAAAAAAACAGATAGAAAAAAAAGAGGAACAATAAACTTAAATAGTCACAGTCTGCACGGCCGCTATGATCGGGGGTTCGAATCCCCCTTCGGGCATGTCGTCTTCAGTATAAGGTAGTTCATAAGTAGTTTGTAAGTTTAGGGACTAAAGACCCCGCAGTTCAGTTCCTTAGGCTAAAAAAACTTAAATAGAATGATAAACTCTTGCACGGATAAAATTTGAAACCTTATCAGCGGTCAGCAGGCACCAAAGGTAGCGAGTCTGGAATATTAAAATTTCACCTCAAGTCTGACAGTTCAGGACAGTCCAACAAATATGGGTCACTGTCAAACGCAAACCACGTCAGTGAGGAGGGTCGTCACGGCGGAGAAGCTGACTATGCGTTAGCCAGGTATGGCCAATGCAGTGCCGGCAAAGGATAACAGATTCCTTGCGACAGGCCCGCATAAATGACCCCCATACGTTCGTATTCATCTTGGTAATAGTTTGTTTCGCCCAAACACCTTCTGGTGTAATGCGGATCGAAGGTCAGCTACTGGGATACCGATATGTTTCAAATGTTTGTATAGCTTCTGGGACTTAACTACGGGTTCATCGGTCCCTAAAATTACAAACTACTTATGAACTAACTAATACTGAGGGCGGCTCAAATATCCATGCCCGAGGGGGGATTCGAACTCCTGACCGCAGTGGCCGTGCAGACCGTGACTGGAGCGCCTCAGTCCCCTCGGCCACCGCGGCCGGCGATGCCGATATCCAGAGTCGGTTTACTGGTAGCTTGCAGGGCAAGCCTATCAACAGTTCGTTCCACAGAATTCCGACGTATCCTGGTGTCCAGACAAGGTCACCGAACGGCCATATCGGTCAACGGCGTGGATAGAAACCTGGATATCCACAACCAAAGGATGCCGAGGGTAAATTTGTCAGTGGCTAAGAAGCTGCTCATCGAGTCACTACTGCTCAACAGCGCGACAGCAAGCTACCAGCTCTGCAGTGTAAACACTGCAGCGAACTGGTTAGGAGCGCAGTTCAGTATGGTTTACATGAGCATATGCGAAGCAGGCATGACCAACAACCTTCGAGTCATTGGTATATACTATTTCACAGCCCTGGAATTCGTTGAGAATGAAAAGAAATTGACGGTGGAGGGCCTTAGGATGCACTGTATCTTTTGGGAGTTGTGATAAGTCTAAACGAAGTTTTAGTGGTGGCATACATCAGGGAGGATGCGTCCGTGAACTATGAACATGTGCAGTGTAATTTTCAAGTAGCTGATAGCGCCGGATGTGCAGTGGAGGGACGTGAGCCTCGACAAGCAACTTGTACATCGAACTTGTCCAGAAAGCTCCTAATGCTAGTCGAACCCCACAGTGAAGTATATGGTCCAGAATCCGCAATGCAGAGGGTGCTGCGGTACCATGTCCCAGACACACATAGTAAAGACACGACTATGTTAGTGCTTTATAGAGCCATAGAAGGGTGGAGACGTGCTGATCAGAGAGTGAAGAGCGTTTCCAGCACTTTTTATTAAGCTGACGAAGATTAGAGAGCCAAGTCAATCGGGCGTCGAAAACCAGGCCTACAAAGCGGTTAGTTTACACTATATTCAGCAGTTCGTCATTTAGGTAAAGTTCTGGGTGGGGACGGACAATACACCAGTGCATGACGTATTTGCGGATAAAAACTGGAAGCCATGAGTTAGGGCCCAAGGCTGCGACTTGTGTATGGCTCCCACAACCGTTACTCAGCGAATCTAACAGTAGTGCAACAAAAATAAAGACGAAAGTTCTCAGCATATAACGAATGCAATATTTAGGACCCCACAGCTGTTGCTATGCGATTGCTGGCCACTAATACCAGGGGGCTCTCAATGCAGAACAATGTGGCACTGCATATTGGATGAACTATGAAATGCACTGATTTTGAAAGAACGCAGTGACAGGAAGTTCTGGATGAAGAACTGAAGATCTGGAGGGCTCCAGAGACCCCACTCGTCAAATGCCTTGAGAATGTGATGTCTCCATGTAGTGTCATGGGGTTTCCGTAACTCAAAGAAGACTACAATGAAGTGCCGACGAGGGACAAAAGATGTACGAATAGAGGACTCCAGGTAAACAAGATTGTCCGTGTTGGAGCGGCCTTGACGGAAACCGCCATGGCGTGGAGTCAGTATGCAATAGGCCTAGACTCAGCCAGTACAACCGCCGACCTACCATACGTTCTAGCAGTTTAGAGAGAACGCTGGTTAGGCCAATGGGTCGGTAGCTATCCAAATTATGCGGTTTCTTTTTCAGCTTTGGGCACTGGAACGATGATACTACTCTCCACTGTGATGGAAACACACCATCGTTCCAGATGCGATTGAACATGGTTAGAAAGTGTCGCTTGGACTCTGCTGACAGGTGTTTGAAAACATGATTGTGGATGCCGTCGGAGCCACGGGCTGTGTCAGGGCGGTGTGTAAGGGCATTGAGGAATTCCATTCACTAAATGAAGCATTGTACGGTTCCACATGGCGAGTTGAAAAGCACAATCGCTTTCATTCCTCCCACTCTTTCAGGGCACGAAGGACTGGTGGGTAATTCACAGACGTATAACTCCGAGCATAGTGCTCAGCAAAGTGTTTGGCAATTGCATCTGGACTTTTACAAACTTCTCCGTTCATAGAAATCCCAGGTAAACATAGAGGGCTGTGGTAGAGACGTTCTTCATTCACACCTGGGATGGAGAGGTGGTAGACATGTACCTTTCCTGATTGCATCTTCTGATTAATAATCGGGCTCGGGTACGGTGACGCTTAAAAACAATGTGATTCTCCAAAGACGGGTGTCGCTTATGGTGTTGGAGAGCCCACCTGCGGTCTCTAATTGCTGAGCGATTTCTGGCGACCGCTATAGCACTTTCCTTGGCCTGGAAACTCCAGAAAAACTGGGGATTTCACACTCAGTCGCAGAAATAATTGGCATAGTAAGACTTTTGACCACCACATCAACGTTACCGTTTGCTGGAAAACCAACCATAGTGGCAGAAGAGAAAGTGTCCAAGTTAGCCTTACTAAGTGCCCATTTGAGTAAGCGTCCTGGGAACTGACGCTCGGGTAAGTGGTCATTACAACACAGCAGGGATGCTCCAGTGGAAATATGGGAAAGCGCTAGGACTACATACAGATAGGTCGAGAGCCTTATGATTTTGAATCTGCTATAAATGACAATGAGAGGACTTTTAGTTTTCAATTAGAAACTGTAATAAAGAGTCAGTGAATGATTCTTATGCAGTAGAAACACATGAAACCTTAATTTTTGAAGATGAAAATGATAATCAAGGTCCTATTTTAATCAATGAAGACGACATATCTGACATTGAGGATGAAACTTCTTCTGACTTACAATTAGACACTGTAGAAGTCGATGATGAGTATAAAGGAAAAGTCGTTGAACATTGGAAATCAGAAAAAAAAGAAAACTGAAATTTGAAACTGTTCAAAATAAATTTAAGCAATTAAAATCAAAGTGTCAGTTATATCTTTGGGAAGCTCAAATAGAAAATGCAGGAAGTAGGAATGAAAAATTGAGGAAAACATCTAAATATCTTACATCCCTATTTAGGAAGCAATTGAAAAGTTAATAACTATTCACGATGCTGGTGTTCACAGATTGGCTTTAAAAGCCCGAGATGAATTTTCACTTTTCCCGATTCATTCATGGCATCATCTAAGTGGCTTCATAAGTTTAAAACGAAGTACAAGACTGTGTCAGTTTGCTTCTCCTCGATTTCAAAATCGCATTAAACATCATGGTATAAATGTGGGTATATAAAAGAAGTACCGTCGAAATTTGATAATCAAGCTCATTTCTGTTGTAAAAAATGTCGGACATATTGCGAGTTCTGCAATGAATGCACAATAATACGATGTGCTTGGTGCAAAAAATGTTTATGCATAATGCATTTGAATGGGTGAGTTTTAAAAAGTGTGTTTACATACGTTTGAGTGTCAAAACGTGCCTCAAACAAGCATTCATTATACAATCTGCAAGCAGTCACTTTTACTGAGTGAGTGTTAAAAGGTACCTAAGTCACTTACTGTCGCCCCTTCTAACACGCAACTGTTGGTAACACAACAAATTATTTCCTGCACATGCTACACCTCTTTTAGGATAATTGTCCTGGGCAAAACAAGAATCACACATTGTCAAGAGTTTGTCTTGCCCTAACCGATACATGCAGGTTTAAAAGGATTAAACAGTTCTTTCCGTTACGTGGACATTCCTACAATCCATGTGATCGAAAGTTCAGCGTAATAAAACGTCCCATTAGGAAATGTGGCCGTATCTACACTCCACGTGAAGTTTGTGAGCTTATAGCTAATGCATCCAGGGACAATTGCGCCGGTCGAAACACACATGATCATTGGGTGTTCTACGTGGTGGCCTACTTATTATAAGAAGTCTACACAGTCTCTTGAAAGCAGACACCTTCCAAGAAATGAAAAGGTGTAGTTTAATATTTCCACATATCACTATTTTAAGTACTCACATGAGCACAAAGGTGTCATAAAAACTAGTGAGTACATAAGATCAGCTGGTTTTCAAAGCCTGAAAACCTTTATCCTCAAGAAAACTAACGAAGTATATTTACCTTCTCAAGAAGCTTATCCAGAAGGAAAAATACCAATAAAAAAAGCAAAATTGAGGACCTGGAAAAAAATTATGCCGTATATTGTAGAAGAACACAGAAGCTTTTACGATCGACTATCACAGTGGCGGGAGCTGATAATGAATAAATTTCAGAAAAACATGTCTCTGTAATGTAATAATATTCTTTGACTATTAAAGAATTGTGTTTGTATTATGAGCTATCAGATAATACTCTTTTTAATTAAAACCTGCATTATTTCTAGTAAAAGAATGCTTTAAATTTTATAAATTGTTAAAAGGGACCTAAGTCAGCAAAGTAATTTTTTTTCTGGTGTCCATTTACGTATATTGGGTCAACAATGTTCCTAATTGTAGATCTATATCTGTAGTATAATATATAATTTTATTAGTGCACTATTTTATAGCACAAAAGAGAAAAAAGTTTTTTTTCTCGAAACTATGAAAAAGTGACTTAGGTACCTTTTAACAATCAGCCATTCATTTTTAACGAAAGTCATATATGCAAAAGTTTCAACGAATAATCTATTTGTCAAAGCAGAAATTTGCAAAATATTGTAATATTGAAAAATAAATGAAATGAACACACAATACAAATATGTAAAAGGGGAGGGGGGCTGAAAACTGGGCGCTCTCCCCCGGCGCCACTTGCATAAGTGCGCCAAATTGTCTCTCTGTCTTTGGACGCCGAGCGACGGGGTGGAGGAGAAAGGGGGCGGGAGCGCCGAAACATCGACACAAGATCCGGCTCTCACAGAAGTGAACCCCCAGACATCTGAAGCACCAGGCGCCACTGGGGCTTTGTCGCCAGGAAGAGTAATAAAATAATGACTTTCCGAGTAAAATATCTAGTCAGAGTAAAACTTGTTTTGGATAGCTTTAGAACAGGTCTCTCATATGCCTTATTTAGGCTATGTTATAAGTTTTAACTGTGTTCCTGACATTAACAATGAAATACTACAAATTCTAAGCTGTCTGTGGAACAATACCATTAGTAGAACAACGGCCCATAAAAACAAAAAAAGAGACTATTTTTAAATCCTATAAGGTGATGACTGTTCATATGTTATTCTACGGAAGTGAATGTTGGTTTACAATAAAAAGACAGATAAGTAATACTGAGATTGCGGAGACGAGGTTCCTGAGAAAGGAAAGGCTCAGCACAAGAAGAGGCATGATTATAAATGACGATATCAGGAAAGAATGAAACTTTTTCAACGTGGATGAAAAGATTCAGTAATATCGTGAAGATTGGAGACGACGTCTTCTGAGAATGCCAGAGCACTGGATTCTCCAGAAGATCCTAAAGGACAAACGCAATGGGAAACTAAATATTAGAAGACCAAGAGAGAGATGGGAATGACTTTGATTTCTGTGTTCTGAACAAGCAACAACCTGATCCTTGCACAAAAGATGATACAGAATCATCGGGAACTACAAACGATACCTAGATACAAGGCCTTTGCGCTGCCTGCCATAAGTAGTCATAACATAAGCAGACTATTTGTCTTATGTAGCGTTGTGCTGAGTTTGGGAATACGTGGACGTTGTACAGTGTGTTTGAGACTGTTCTTAAAGTTATTTATGTGATTCTCAGACACATTTGGGTTGGTATAAGATATTTATGAACTATTACTAAGATATCTTACCGATATTGCTATCTGACAATTGATATTAGGCATTTTGTCTCATAGCAGCAAAAATCTGCACGGAGAATCACATAAATAACATTAAGAACATTCTGAAACACAGTGTGCAACGTGCACGTATTCCCAAACTGGTACAATGTTACGTAAGACAAATAGTTTGCTTGTGTTATGACTACTCTTGGCAGGCAGCGCACAGGCCTTGTATCTAGGTGGCGTTGGAAATACAGCCCATAAACAAATGAGGTAGAAGCTTGCAATCTTCAAAACAATTCGGGATCTGATTCATATAGGATTGACAGAGCAAACGCTGAAGCTCCAAAGAAGAACAACATATTTTGTTACAGACTCATCTAGAGAGCATGAAAGAATTACGGAGATGCTCAGTTCCAGTGGCAGACGCTTCAACAGAGCACTTCTGCATCACTGGTGATTTAATTGTTGAAGTTCTTTCCACAAGAATCAACCAATATATTGATTGTTTTCTCCTACGCGCACCTAGCGAAAATACCTGGAAGATAAAACCAGAGAGATTTGTGTCTACACCAAGGCTTACCAGCTGTAGTTCTCTCGAACCATTAGCTACTGGAATAGGAAAAGGGAAATATGGCAGTGACACACAAAGTAGGTCTATTCTCCGCCAGCCGGCCGCGGTGGCCGAGGGGACTGAGGCGCTCCAGTCACGGTCTGCACGGCCACTACGGTCGGGGGTTCGAATCCCCCCTCGGGCATGAATATTTGTGCCATCCTTAGTGTTAGCTAGTTCATAAGTAGTTTGTAAGCTTAGGTACTGATGACCCTGTAAGTTAAGCCCCATAAGTTCTACAAACATTTGAACATTTTTATTCTCCGCCACACACTGAAATGTGGCTTACAGGGTATAGATGCAAATGTATAAGTTGGCTAACAGCAGCCCACATGAACGGGCTAACAAAATCAGTTTCCTAAATTCGGTGCTCGTCCTCCGGAATTTGTGTCGTCAACAACAACACATGCAGCAAAAATATAGTTATTTGTGGCACACGTTTCTCTAGTTTAGTTGTCTATTGCTGCTAGGATACTTAATAGTTAAATGCGTTGATACATGTACGTACGTCACAAGGACGGTCTTGATACCTTTTCCGGTGCCTGTTAACTTCAGTGTTGAGACAGAGGTTGCTTTCGCCACGCAAATCGAACGAAATAGTTCAACTTACTATTAATTAGTGCTGTAATTATGCTTCTTCAATCCGTTTCACTGATACATTATTGTATTTTCCTTCTTGTTTTTGATTAAATTTGGAGTGTGTGATGCAACTTGAAGAGGACCTTAACATTAATCCCAAAAGCGTTGAAAAACAGTGCGATACAAATTATAAAAACATTCGTAATAAAAACGCTCATCTGATAATAATATCACTGACGGTAAATAGTGATAAAGATCTTCTGTGATATTTCAAGATTCGCCTGTTACAGTATTTTTGTTTGGCTTCCGTCATTTTAACACGCTGATTCTTTAACTTCCTGCGTGCAGCAAGGAAATCAGCCGGTATTCATTTTTATCAGTGAGTCCCGAGCAATTAGCAATCTGTTTATATTTTTTAAAAAAATTTTGTAAGTGTTTAAAACAGGAAATAAATTATTTCCTTTACGGACAAATATGTCACAATATCTACTGGCGAGACGCTTCTGTGTACAGGTACGTAAATATATTCTTGTGTTCGTGAGGTATCGTGTTTTTCTGATGCTGTTATATTTTACTTACCATTCTGGCGGCCTCGCGTGATAATGTTGGCAATCATGTAAAGTTGGCATTAGCCAATCGGTATCATAACAATGCAGATGTTTCGTCATGAAATCTTAGATTTACGAGAGCAATTACTGTTTTTACAAGAACCTGTGAACCATAGAGCAGGAACAGCATTTCTTATTTATTTGCAGGTCTGTATTAATCACTAATCAGGGAATCAAAAATGTTCAAATGTTTCTTAAGCTTATGGGACTTAACTGCGGGGTCATCAGTCCCTAAACTTACACATTACTTATGAACTGACTTATACTAAAGACATCACAAACATCCATTGCCGAGGGGGATTCGAACCTCCGACGGGGAACAGCCTCGGGCATCGGAGCATACCGCCTCAAAGCGCTCGGCCATTCAGCCGCGGCAGTCAGGTCATTATATGTGTATTTCTAAGAGTATTAACATCCTGGGAAAGATTTTTTTGTTGTTGATGCTGCCAACATAATCACGCGAGGCCCCCGGGATAGTAGGTAAAATGTTACCATAGTTTGTTATTACATTTCAGCAGTTTAACGTTCACCCCGTTTTGCACTAATTTTTCCCGTCTAATGAAAAAATTTATACATTGATTTTTGTGATTACAATACCATCATGACCAGCATTTTGAAAGAAAAATGATTTATTTTGCAAAATATAACAAATAGTCGTTTGACACATTTGTGGCACACCGTGCATGCAAGGAACAACGTTTAGCAGTTCAGTGTTTTTTTGGACTAGTATACCATGTAAAATAACTACTACTCTACTGATACATTCCAATGGTTCACAATCTACATCAGTAATCCTTTACTCGTTTGATATGCAGCATTTTGAAATAGTTTCTATTCTTATTCAAACACAAAAAAATCAATGTTGGCCACTTTCGTAAATAGAGCGATGTAAATTTTCGCAATTGAATGGTGGATAGATCTTTTGTCCACTGTGTGAAGTGTTAAATTTATTTGTATGTGAATAAGGGCGAAACATTTCAAAACTTTCTTTACTGCATGAGTAAAGAATTACTCATATAGGTCGTTAGCTCTGGTCAGTTTGAATTAAGTAGCAGTTACGCCACGTAGTAAAGTAATAGCAAAAATACCTTTAAAAATTAAAGAAAAAAAAAGAAAAGAAAGAAAGAAAGAAATGCTGAACTGAGATGTTACAATCATGCTGTTACGGATTTTTTTAAATATAGTTTCCAAAATAAAACTCTTGTTTTTCCTAATTCTTTGTCAATATAGTTTAACACATTCAAATGCAACACGTATCTTATTCTCAGAAAAATATAAATGTAGAAAATACATAGTTATGCATAACAACTAAAGGAGAAACTCTTCCATACAACTAATGAAAGAGCCCATCAGAAACGGAAAGGCAAGTTTGTTATGACTAATAAAACCGTAACCACCTGTGTTGCCACCTTAAGTCCCGGATAATGTAAATCAAGTCCATAGCATGATGCCTTAGACCACGGGGCTACTTCCGTGTTGCCCCCCCCCCCTTTCTTTTTAGTCGCCTACGGTGCAACCTTTGTTCCAATTTTAAACTTGAAACAGCTTGACAGTTCAGCTATAGATCTGCATGGGCAGAGCGAGGTGGCGTAGTGGAGTGCTTGCCACTGGCGGCGGAACGGCCGAGCGCATTGAGGCGCTATGCTGCGATGCGCGAGGCCTTCCCCGTCGGGGGTTCGAATCCCTCCTCGGGCATGATTGTATGTGCTATCTTTAGTATAAGGTAGTTCATAATCAGTTAGTTTAGGGACTGATGACCCCGCATTTAAATCCCCTAAGCTTCACAAATATTTGAATAATTTTTAGTGTTTATCACATTGGACTCGCTTTCAGAATGACGGCGATTCAAACCCGCCTCCAGCCATTCAGAGTTAAATTTACCGTGATTGCCTGGAAGGATTAATTACGATAATGCCGGGATGGTCCCTTTGATAAGGTTCGGAAACTTTCCTTCCTTATCCTTATCAAAAAAAAGACCAGTTGCTGCTCAGTCTCTAATTATCATGCTGCCGACAGGATGTTAAATCATAATATTCCTTCCTTTCTTATTTTGATTTGTATGAACTTCTTGTACTTGAGAACTGACCCCCCATATATGCACTGGGGAGAAACTGCATTCAGATCCCTATTGGTGAACTGATTTTGGAGGGGGGAGGGGGGGCAGTTGTCTTTTGGAGGGGAGGAGGTTTAGTTTTCAAGTATAAGAATTATATATAATTTATTTTGACTTTTAGCCTGATAGCCATATATATCATTCTTTTCATAAACTGATGCACGACCTATATTTCTGTAAATTAGAAGAAATTAAATTTAAAAGAAATGTTCAAATATTTGAAAACATATTGGACCAAATAACTATGGTCATCAGTCCCTAGACATAAAAACTGCTTAAACTAACTTATACTAAGGACAAAACACACACACACACGCACACACACACGCACGCACACACACGCACGCACACAACCACGTGGTCATTCTGCGCGGCGAAATGTAATAGGGTCAGTTATAAAAATCGTTTTACTTTGAACGAGGAAGAAACCACAATATTTAAGGTACAGTCCCTGCACTGGGGAGAAACTGCATTCAGATTCCTCTTGCATTTTTTTTTTTTTTTAATTGTTATTTTCTTTTTTAGAGAGGGCAGTTTTCAAACGCATAAACACTGTTATTTGAGAATAATTCTAGTGAAAACGGTGAAAGTGTGTTCAGAAGTGTATGTTAAGTATTTGAAGCACCAATGTCCAAAAATAGGTTAATACAATGAACATGGATTACGAGACGTGGGATGGGCACAGGGATGGAGGTGAACTTATATCCCCATTAGATACCTTCATGGAGTTTTGACTCCAATTCCATCTTAGTTAAGCGTTTGTCATTTGATACTGTTAGCAACACAAGACACTGGCACATTTATGAGCCTCCTCCCACTTCGCCATTTCAGTTTGTTCTCTAGTGATATCGATTACTTTAAATGAAACCCTCCAGAATACTGTAATTTGTTACCAAATCTGTGGCGTGACAGCTGTAAAGTAAATGTAAATTGTGACCATCGTCCACGTTGTATCACAGATCACGTTTGTGTCTCATTCTCCTTAAAATTTCGCGCTCTCTACCGATGGTGTCGAACGCTGTACAGTTTCAACTGGCGTTGAGTACTCAAAGAACTACATAACCCAGAGTAAAATGTGAAAAGAGTGAGGTTAGTGGAGCCCATAGCTCAAGTACTGGACAGCTTCTTCCATATATTCTTTGCCTGAGGTTGTCTGTGAGATATGTCCTGGCTCGAAGATTAAATTCACGCGGAATGGCCGAGCACTCTAAGGCGTCTTGCTGTGAAGCGCGCGGCTGCTTCCTGCTCCCCACCGAAGGTTCGAGTGGTCATTCGGGAATAGCTGTGTATGTTGTCCTTAGCATAAGTTAGTTTGTTTTAAGTCTAGGTACTGATGACAACTGCAGTTTGGTCCTATAGCTCTACAAACATTTGATTTTCAAAGTGTAGTGGAGCACCTTCGTTTCAAACTACAAACAAGTGTGAATTGCAAGGGAACGTCATCCAAAAGTTCTGTTCATCCAGAAGTTCCCCAGAAAGTTCAAGTGCCATGTTCCATCCAGAGCATCTTGTAAGACATAATGGTCCATAATGGTGTGATTTAAACATATCCCCTCCCCCCTTGTAAAATTTGACTTATTAATAGTAAACATCACGTGTCTTGGAAAATTGAGGTCAGCAGTACATTGACGAGGGAACCAATGCGAAAATTGGTGCAGTGGCCCTAATTAGGTTGTCTCCTAATTTTAACTGGGCATTTATGGAATGGATGTGTGCGTGCATTGTGCAGAAAGCGCGAGACACTCAGGCTATGTACGTCCATTTGATGCATAATTGTACGCGTACTTATTCTTCTATTCTCATCTACATGTCCCATAATACTTCCTTAAAATTCAGTCTTCCATATTATTCTCCTTGCACCTATTTGATATGGATCAGTTAACACGGTCTCTCTCTCTCTCTCTCTCTCTCTCTCTCTCTCTCTCTCTCTCTCTCTCTGTGTGTGTGTGTGTGTGTGTGTGTGTGTGTTGACGATCATCCTTGCTGAAGTACCTTCCTGCGTGTAACCGACGAACTGTACTGGCATTCTGGCATTCTGGCATTCCCACGACGTTCTCTATAACTGAAATGCGTACCAAGAAGTACTCCAAACATGTAATTATCCTCCATGAAGTCAGAACTTAACTACAGCACATTAAGCTCGATAAGCAGTCAGCTGTACACCGGCGGTGTGTTTACTGCACAGTGAAAGAGGTGATCTCAATGACGACAAGAACTAAGTAAACCATAAACCACTGCCAGTATTACCCGGCAAGGCAAGGTAGTAATGCGGCTGTGTCGGGAACTAACTTAGTCAGGTGACCACTACAGTCACGCTCTATGGAAAGGGAACGTTGTTTACGTCGAAGTGTGAGGTTGGAAATTCCAGTATCAACTGAATTACAATTTTCTTGTTCTTCTCTTGTAACGATTTAATTATTTCCTGGATTTCTTTAACTTGAACAGTTATAAGAATTTGTGTGTTAATAGCTGCTCATATTGCTCATTTGGAATCATAAAATAAGACTGCTTTGTCAAAGTTCTGTAGCCAGTTATCTAGCTCCTTTATTGCAATTCTGTTCGCTTCAACATGGCCTTTGAAATTTGAACGGTGCGGTCGTGAAGTTTGATAGTAATAGAACAATTTGCTGTAAATTCCTAAGCCAAAATTTCTTTGTTTTCCTGTTAATGAACTACCTGGGTAGAATTGAAGCCACTGATCTTCAGGGTATCTTAGATTTATTGTTTCCAAAGCTGTATATTTCATTATTAATGGATCTGTTTTACTTTCCTTATAATTATCAGTTATGTCTAGTTGGTACTGTAATTGAAGAAATGGAGAGAGAGAGCAAATAAAATTTTCAGCAGCGATTTCTCGTAGATGATACTGTGGTCTAGTGTTTTCTAGTTTTTCGATAAATCTAATCTGTGTTTTCAACTGTCTACTATTATTGTTACAGTACTCTCAATATTTTAACCACTGATTTTGACTGGATAGACAAATCAGTTTCTCACACTTAAGCATTGTTAATATTTGAATACATATTTCAATAGGTTATATTCCAGATAGTATTCTTATTGATGGTAGAGTTGATTTTACTCCACCAGTTCTGGACTATTCCTATGTGTTGTTGTCGTCTTCAGTTCAAAGACTGGTTTGATGCAGTACTCCACGCTATCCAGTCCTGTGCAAGCGTCTTAATCTATGAATAAGAACGGCAACCTACATCATTTTGAACCTGCTTGCTATACTTGTATCTCGGTCTCCCACTGTGATGTTTACAAATGTTCACATGTTTATAAATCTATTGGACTTAACTACTGTAATTATCAGTCCCTGGGCTTACAAACTACTTAAATTAACTTAAACTAACCTAAGGACAAAACACACACACACACACACACACACACACACACACACACACACACACACACACACACACACATACATACATACCCAAGGGTGGACTCGAACCTCCGACGGGGAGAAACCGCGTGCTCCGCAGAAAGGCGCCTTAGAGCGTTCGAAAATTCCACTCTTCCATCCAATGCTAAATTGACGGATCCTTGATGTCTGAGAATGTCTCCAACAAATAGATCCCTTCAGTTATTCAAAATATATCAACAATTTTTTTCCTCCCCAGTTCTGTTCAGTATTTCCCCGTTAGTTACGCGATCTAGTTATCTGTTATCAGCTTTCGTCTGTAGCACCATATTTTAAATACTTCTATCTTCTTCCTCTAAGATCTCCTGATCGCGTTTCAGTACCGTAAAATATTGCACTCTAAACAAATGCTTTCAGAAAGGACTTCCTAACGTTTAAATTAATTCAGGATGCCAAATAATTTTGCTTCTTCAGATATGCTTTTTTTCCCACAGCCATTCTGCATTTTATATCTTCTTTACTTCAGAAGTTACTTTGCTAACCAAATAACAAAAAGCATCAATTACTTTTATTGTCTCGTTACCAAATCTAGTTTCTAAAGGTTCTCTTAATTTTCTTAGACTAAATTCCAATAACTTTGTTTTGCTCTTCTTACTGTTCATTTTAGTGTTCCCTTTCAGGACACTATTCATTCCGTTCAATTGCTCTACCAGGTACTCCGCTGACAGAATTACAATGTCATCGGCAAAGCACAAAGTTTTTATTTCTTCTTCTTCTCCCTGAACTTTCCTTCTCCAAATTTCTCCTTGCACTCTTCCACAGCTTGCTCAATGTACAGATTGAGTAACATCGAGGTAAGGCTACAATTTTGTCTTGTTCTCTTCCCCACGAGTGTGTGTCTTTCATGCACTTAGACTTCACTCTTATCTGAGTTTTCTAAGATATTTAATATAACTACTGGTTCCCTATATTTTACTCCTGCTATATTAGAATTTGAAACAATATTTTCCACTCAACATTGTCAAAAGTTTGCTCCAAATCTACAAAAGTAAAATCGAAACTTCGAGTTTCCTTAACCAATATTCTGGGATACGTCGTAGTGTGAGTATTGCCTCATTTCTTCTAAATCCAAACTGTTCTTCCATGAGGCCTCGATTTCTACCAGTTTTTCCAAACCTCTGTAAATAATTCGTGTTAGTATTTTGGCGGAAGTAAAGTTGTGAGGCGGCATCGTGAGTCGTATCGGGATAGCACAGTCGGTAGTGCGCTTGCCCGCGAAAGGCAAAGGTCCCAGTTTCGAGTCCCGGTTCCGGCACACAATTTTAATCTGCCAGGAAGTTTCATCATTAACTTAGATCTGTGTAATCACAATGTACTGCTAAGTCTGACTAAACATTTTGTGCAAATTTATTCGTGTCAAATAAAACTTGGCAGTTGTAGAGTCACTTTCTTGTTTATTACTAATTTCCCAAACATAATTTTACGTTACTTGTGATTTTTCTAGGGATGAGCACCAAATAAAATGATTATTGGCTCCATCGTACATTTTCGTAGTTGTATCAAAATTTTGGCTTACTTTTTTTTTTTAGTTGGATTACAATTAGGTGCAAGTACAGGGTGCAAAATAGGCTGTATTCCGAGTTTACTATCTTTCAATATGGCGTCGAGCGCAACGCTTGGCCACATACAGATCAATGGCACCGCCTCCAGCTTTCTCTTCTGTATACTCCCTATTCTGTGACAGCACACGACTGACGCACGTGGCTCGGCATTGTACAGCACTTTATTGTCACAGTGCGGCTGCGTACTCTTCAAGTTTGTTGAAATGGATGGGCATCGCGCAAATACACGCAGTCAAAGACTACCTTCAGAAGAATAAAATAATGTTGTTTTCGTCAGTTACTCATGAATGAGGACTCGTAAGGTGAAATAGCAACATACACCAGTGTATAATATATGGTGTCAAAACGTCGATCCTGTCAATGGGGACATCTTTCTCTTAGTTATTAGATCGTACACCAAAATTTATATTTTGTCTTAATTTCTTAGGCTTTGGTATAGATTAGTGTTTTAACATCAAACGTATTTTTATCAACTAATCGTCAGTCGTAAGTTATTAAAGCGTAAAGCAACAATATTTTTATTTATTTATTTATTTATTTTTTTTTCCCCAGCCTTGTCGCAACTTTTGTGTCTCGTTTCCGCCGGTTGTCGTAGGTGTCGGTGGGCGAGTAGAAACAGACCGACACAGGAGTAAAGGATGCACGCTTGTGCAGGTACACAGGTGACCAGCCAGTGGGACAGCAGAAACTAGAACACTAGGCTAAATTAGAATAAGATGTATATTTCGTGGAGTCTTGGTAAGTTAAGTTAAGTTAAGTTTTACATAGTTCTTGACTGCAGAATGCTGATACATAGTTTAGATAGAGGCCTGCCTACTGATGATTCCTAGTGCCTATCCGATAGCCAAGTCTTAACTGGTGCCTATCTGATTCTCAAGTGAACGATGCAGCAGTCGTGGCCACGAGCGGAGTTGCAGCAGAGGGCGCTCGTGGCTGACGTCGTAAGAACGCCGCGCCGTGCGTGCATGGCGGCGCGCGGCGAATGTACGTGGCGCGCATTTCATACTTGTGCGACACCACAGTTTTAATTTCGTACTTTTCTGTATAAGAACGTGTTAATAGCAAATTTATCAGACGATCGCTTCGTTTATTCGATAGTAACATTAAAGTATTTCTTTCTTCATTTAATACGTTTTCCTACAGAAGAATTTATAAGCTGTCCCATTTATCTTGACCACCCGAAATATCTCTGGAACAGCAGTTATTGTAAGACTTGCACCGGTATCAGTGTATGGCAAGGGCTCATGAATGTAAATATTATGAAACATTCTGAAACGAAAGCATATTTTAATACAAACTTACGTGTTTTTAAATGGACACCCTATATTATTTCGTCAGCAATCTATAGCATGACAATCAAATAAATAATGACTTTGATTGCATCGCAATAAGGAAATTACATCCCGAGATATTGCAAAGCGAAGTTGACGCTTGAAATACGAGAAACGCCAGGCTAGCATGAACAACATGGGGTTATATGGTTCCGTTTCAGAATGTGTCAAAATATTGCCTTATATTGATACCAGTGAAAGTCGTTTTACAAATGGCTGTTGTTGTCCCTGAGGTATTTTGTATTAGAAGCGAATGCACCGTTGTTTTGTAAACGTGCGGTTACATTGTTTGACCGTCAAACCAGAGTTTTATGTTTTTATTGTTCAATTCACTATTTTTCTATAAAGAATGCACATTTCTTGTATCTGTTGCACCTATACGAAGTTCAGTTCAGGAACCGTGTTACATTTTAACTCGTGCATCATTCGAAACAACAAAATAGCAGAACACATCAACAGTTTGCAGCGGCTTCAGATAAAACGACAGTTGTAAAGAGAACGGGTAATACCTTACTCGAAACCGAATGTTATGTAAACAGTGTGTTCTTTGCTTGTTGCAGGTTGCTGTTGTTGGGCTGTTCTTATGGCACACGTGAGTAACTTTCATCTTAAAATTAAGGTAAATAATGTATAAAATTACCTGACAAATTGAAGCTGATATTGGGCGCCGTTGACCTTGAACGCTGGAAAGCATGCTTAAAACACTCGTTCACAAAATAACACCGGTCTGTGTCAAATCCAAGTGAAACACTGCATTCTGTAACAAGTGAAATTTTAATAGACAGAATCAAAGCAACAAGACATTAGTATTATATAATGAAACTACAAGTCATTCATTGCTTTCAGCGTATAACTTTATTTTACAATCGAATGTTCCAAAAATGGTCTACATAAGGTAATTATAATACCACTAAAATCACATATCCTACTCATTGATAATGCTTATGTTAGTCCTCAAAATGCAGATGCCGGATTTCGATAAAGTCGGTGAGAACTGCATGCACACCTCACTAAAGACTGTATTAAAAAATCAGTTTTTTATTTAAACAATTTAGTATCAAAAGAGCACAAATTCCACTTTCAGATGACGATAAGCGCATACCAGTGTTATAAACTGCTAAGAATATTGTAACATAGGCTTACATTTGGGCGCAGAAAACTGATTTGTACATTACAGAGTGAAATATGATCACGAAGTAAGGATGGTAGCTCTCTTATGTTTTAACCACTCCATCGAAATCCCCCATCTTCACTTTGAGAACTTATATTAGCACTATCAGATTTGTAGAACACGTCTGTTTTGCGACAATATAATGAATTCAAGCAGAGGGTTTTTAGCACTGTTGATAAACTGACATCACTGAACTACGTATAATATCTCTCATATAGTAAGTAGTGATAGACTGCAATGTTTTTCCTGGAAATGAAGTAGACCACTGGTACTTTTATGATGGAGTGTTATTCTAAGCATGGGTTCGTGCGATTCCGAGCAGTAAAGGTCAAACTTGTCCCTTGTGAGTGCTGAAACCATAACCATTCATTTCGTTGACAATACCATTAATAAGTGAAGCATCCAGACATGACTTGCGGCATAATACCTCTATACATCTCATTACCCTGCAAATATCCACTAGTCAAAGAAATTAAGGGATCAGTTGAGATATCTAGGTTCTGTCACCGGCAGAATTATCTAAAATGGTTCGTCGTCTTTTTTTCTGTTCTACGGAGTGGAGGCAACAACGTTACGACAACCGAGATAGTAGCAACAAGTGAGTTTTGCTGCAGAAGTGGTTGGTGTTGATTTGTGTTTACTCTGTCAAGCGAATTACACAGGCAGTTGCGTTCAGATAGTGTAGTGAGCAGGTAGTGCAATGTAACAACATGACTTACCTGAAGCTATGACATGGAAATTCATAAGAAGGTTGGAAGGCTGAATACAATCAGCTGCAACGCACCCTCCAGGTAGGAACAGGACGCGCAATATCAACACAAATAGTCCGCAATCGCCACTGTAACAGTGACCTCTACGCACGGAGACCTATTGTGTGTTTTCCATTAAAACGATGACACCGTTTAGCACACAGTAACTGGGTAGAGGAATATCAGGATTGCAGTTGTGACGAATGGTACTGTATTCTGTTCACAGATGAGTCAAGATTTTGTTTTCAGCTGAACAATCATCGTTCCCTCAGCTGGAGAGAACTTGTGACTCGAAACAATCCAGTTTATGTGTAGGAATCATCACAATATCACGTTGGTCAACGAATGGTGTGGGTAGGAGTCAGTGTTGGCTGACGTACGGACCTCAGAGTCGTTCAGAATGGCGCTTTGACTGCTCAGAGGTAGAGACGAGATCCTTCGCCATTTTGTTGTGCCCTACGCTGGTGCCATAGGAGATGGGATCTGGAGCACGATAACGCCCATCCCCATAGAGCTGCACTGGTGGACAACATGCTTGAATCTGAGGGAAGTGAACGAATGGAGTGGCCAGCTTCTTCACCGGACATAAACCCGATGGAGCATGTCTGGATGCACTTGGCAGACGCTTTGGAGCCAGACCAGCTCCTCCCACAACGGTAGCAGAGCTGGATATTTCACTTATGGAAGAATGGCCAAATATTCCTCAAGAGCTGATTGATAAGGTCATACTGCCGTGCCACGAAGGTGTGCAACTGTAGTGGCCTTCAGAGGTAATCACACACCATATTAGAGGGAAACGAGAATGACGTTTCCACTATTAATTGTTGCCCCATTTGGGACAGCGAAATTTCCTTCTGCATCACACACAAATTACAATTATAAGCAATAGCTGAATAAAATACGTTACCCTGCGTATATTGTGTATTATATCTCACCTGATGCCCTAATTCTTTGAACAGTGTAGTTAGTTTGTTGCATTTTATTCAGAGAAAGGCTTCATTTCATTTTCTGTTGTGAAGAAATTAATTTCATTCCGTCCAAAGTGAACTGTAGTCTTTCACATTCTAACAAAGGGGTTCATTACTTCGATAAATAGGAAAAACAGCGGGATTTTCTTATTCCATAAACGCTCAACGGTACAGGTGTCTGTAGTTGAAAGATAGGTCCAAGAGGGGAGACGTAAAGTACAAATTACAATTACACAATCACGTTAGAAATTTATTACACCCTGATACGAATACCTGTCCCCATTCTCAAATACTTTCTTATAATTGAAACTTCCTGGCAGATTAAAATTGTGTGCCGGAACCGGGACTCGAACCTGGCACCTTTGCCTTTCGCGGGCAAGCGCTCTACCGACTGAGATATCCCGACACGACTCACGATGCCGCCCCACAATTTCAATTCTGCCAGTACCTCGCCTCCTACTTTCCAAACTTCACAGAAGCTCTCCTGCGAAACTTGCAAGACTAGCACTCCTGGAAGAAAGGATATGGTGGAGACATGGCTTAGCCACAGCCTAAGGGATGTTTCCAGAATGAAACTTTCACTCTGCAGCGGAAAGTAGGAGGCGAGGTACTGGCGGAAGTAAAGTTGTGAGGCGGCATTGTGAGTCGTGTTGGGATAGCTCAGTCGGTAGAGCGGTTGCCCGCGAAAGGCAGAGGTCCCAGGTTCGAGTCCCGGTTCCGGCACACAATTTTAATCTGCCAGGAAGTTACATATCACCGCACACTCCCCTGCAGAGTGAAAGTTTCATTCTTTTTTATAGTTGTTTCACTAGTATGGTGTCGGAACTCCGTGTGCAGCAACTGGACGTGGCATGGATTCAGCTAATCGCTGGAAGTCCCCTTCAGGAATACTGAACCATGCTGCCTACAAAGCTGTGCTTAATTGCGAAAGTTTTACCTTTGGAGGATTTTACGCTCGCACTGACCTTTGTACATGTACATTAAATCTTTGACGGGTTTCATGTGAGTAATAGCGCTGTATCAAACATAAAATTTCTATCACAGTCTGGGAACACGACGTGCATTAAAATGGCTGCCGAGGGCCTGTCAATTATCGGTACATTTGATCCAGAGGACCCAGTGTCTTGCATGTAAAAACAATCCACACCATTATGAAACCACTGCCAGCTACAACAATGCATTGTTGATAACTTGAATCCATGACCTCGTAGGGTGTGCGGCACGCTCAAACCCTACAAGTAGCTATTTACTGAAATCTGGATTAATCTGATTGAGCCACGGATTTCTATCGTCTAGGGTCCAGTCGATATCGTCACAAACACATTACCCATAGATGTGGTGGATAAAAAATAAGCAGAAGTTAGAAATAATTTTAATAGATGTTAAGCATGCCAAATAAGAGTAATGCCAGTTTTCGACAGTTTTTGGCTTGAGCATAATTTTTTAGAGCCGAAAAACAACTATTTTTAATATCTTTTCGGTTTTCTGCCTATAACTAGAAAACGATGCATCCTACAGAAAATTTTGCTATTACCAAAATGAAAGAGAATAAAATATCTCGTAAAATGACCGACTTACAAGTTAAATCGGTTCATCCGCTCAGCCACAATATATCATCAAAACTCGGAATTTTTTACCTACTTGAAAGTAAAGTGAGTTACATCCATGTTCCATTGCCTGTAGCTCAGAAACGGCTAATTTACTCCCTCCTATGCATAGATAACCAATAAAACCGTCAATGTAAACATAGCGCTAAAATCCTGCGAAGGCTTTTTAAATAGGTTATTATGATTTTGCACTGGCATGGCAATTAATTCATATTAATACTTAGAGGTAACTCAGTAGGAAGTACCTAACTAAATAACATTTAAATTTTTATATTTGGAAGACTGTGTATGATTTGGGGTTCAAAAGTAATTTGACTTCGTACGATTGTCTTCGCAGGATTTTAGCGCTACGATTACTTTAACTGTTTTATTTGTATTTATGCATAGGAGCAGTGGTGGCGCGTACTATGTATTCACTGGTTCAGTGAACCCCGGAAGAAACTAGTCGTGAAAAAAAGTAAATAAATAAAATAAAAAGTGTTTTAAACTACCAATCTTCATTTCGCTCTTAGATCATTTTATATGCACATTAGAAGTATTTTTATTGCATGAGAAACGTTTCACGTCGCGGAGACAGCACGTATACGAGTTGTTGCGCGGGCGCTTAATATAGGCGGCAGTGGGCTGCAGCGTTGCAATGCACATGTGCGGCTGAGGTTGAAATTCTCTTCTGAACCCCCTGGACGCAACATATGGGCGCTACCGCTGCAGGGAGGAGCGAGGGGAAACGCAGCTTTTAGCATTGGCGTTGGAGCTGGTAGAGACACCAGCTTCTGGCTACTCGACATCTGGCGATTACGCACAAATGGTTCCGAAGCAAGAGTATGGAACTGCGCACTTCGCCTTGCGCATGTGCAAATCCTTCATGAAGGCAACATCCACCCTTTATATTTGTTTCTGGCGCATTTAAGATTCATCAAAACTGCTTCATATTTTGTAAAATATCTTATAACTATAAATTAAAGATGCATCAACTGTAAAAACCTTCAGAAGATCCGATCATGAATAATAATGAACTTAGTACTCTTCACCTAGCAAGAATAGCCTTGTGGTTAGCTGCATCGCGCTGCGTTGACGAAGATACTGGGTTCGAGACCAACTGCAAGCAATTTTTTTACCCAATGCTTCTTTTTAACAGATAAAGGAATAACAGTGACTTTTGTATTGTTACTTGCAACGTATCTTTGCAGTTACTTACTGTGTTCATGTGCATAGTGATATGTTCTTGGTGTTTATTGTCAAAGAAAACAGAACAACGTACAGTATCTTTTAGAATGAAATTACTCAGCTCTTACCTTGGAAGAAAAGTCTGCAATAAAGAAACTTGGTAGGCCAAAACCGTCGCGCCGAGAGGGGGGGGGGGGGGGGGAGGAGGAGGAGGGTGTGGCGCCGCCACTATCAGGATCCGGCACTGAAAGAAGTGAACCCCCTGCCATCTGAAGCACCAGCCGCACTGCATAGGAGGGAGCAAATTTTACGACTAAGGAGCTCTTTTTACGCAGAATTTAATGCTCTACAACTTTGGTGACATTTGCATTTGGAGTAACCGTTTTAGAGTTACAGGCATTGAAACAAGGACATAACTAACTTTCCCATGAAGTGGCTGAGCGGCTGCACTGATTTAAACTTGTAAGTAGGTCATTCTACACGAAATTGTATGCTCTTTCACTTCGACATTCGCAAAGATTTCTGTACAATGCATGGTTTTCTAGTTATACGCTAAAAAGTGAAAAAAGTAAACTTATACGGAACCCAGAAACTGTCGCAAACTCACATTACTCTTATTTGGGCTGCCCAACAGAGATTAAAATTATTTCCAGCATGTGCTTATTTTTCAACCAGTAAGGCCTTTTGCGGTTGCTCGCCGTGGAGGTTCGAGTTCTCTCTGGCGCATGGGTGTGTGTGTTTGTCCGTAGGTTAGTTTACCTAGGTTTAAGTAGTTTGTAAACTACGGACTGATGACCACGCAGTTTGGTCCGATAGATTTACAGATATTTGAGTAGGGCCTTTTTGGGCTAATTTTCCAGGGCTATGGGTAGTTTAAGTCGTGTTGCTTGTCTTTTAGCACTGACAGCTCCTTGCAAACGCCGCTGCTTATTAAGTGTGCTGGCCGCGGTGGTCGAGGGGACTGAGGCGCTTCAGTCACGGTCTGCACGGCCACTGCGGTCGGGGGTTCGAATCCCCCCTCGGGCATGGATATTTGTGCCGTCCTTAGTCTTAGCTAGTTCATAAGTAGTTTGTAAGCTTAGGGACTGATGACCCCGTAGTTAAGTCCCATAAATTCTACAAACATTTGAATTTGAATTTATTAAGTGCAGGCCGTAGGCCACTGAGTTGTTCGTGGAATTTGGTATTCTCTGAACACTCTTCACACGGTGAGTCTCGGAATACTCAATTTCCCAATGATTTCCAAAATAGAGAATCCGACGTGTTTAGCTGCAGCTACCATTCCTCGTTCAGAGTCTCTTAATTCCCGTTTGCGGCCATAATCACGTCCGAAACCTTTTCACTTGGATGATCGGACTATAAATGACAGCTATACCAGTTCACCGTATTCTTATACATTGTGCACGCCACACTACCGCCATTGTATCTGTTCATATCGCTACCCCGTGACTTTTATTATCTCAGTGTACATTTTAAGCTTTCTAATAGATTTTTTAAGTTTTGTAATAGAATATATGTAGGATCTTATTTCTCTTTTCTTACACTTAACATATTTGTTTGATATTATTCAGAAGCGTAACTTAATTTTTTTCACTCTTTCAGATCGAAGAGAATAAGTTTGAGACATCTGAAAGAATGCCTCCTCAGGTGAGTCAAGTACTGACACTGTTGGACAATAGTAGTGCAGGTATAGTTTGTTGAATACAGAAATTTATTTTCAAAGTGGAAAAGAATGAATATATTCAGGAAAAAATTAATAAAAATTTAGTTTGTTTAATAAATTTATGCTTGAGTGCTAAAAGCAGCGCCTTGAAGCATTCATTTTTATCCAACATCAATATTAACTCAATTGATAGTAAGATAGCCCTCGGTCGCAGAGACAAAATGTATTTTATCTGGGTTTCAGCACCTACTAAGAAAGCCTTCATCAGAAATTGCTAAAATTACCTGTAACATAAATTAATTTTTTTTTTTTTTTTTTTTTTCAAAAGAAAGACAGTTTTTATATAAGTACTAGTTTGATGTACTGAATGGAAGCAATACTTACACATGATAAAATAACATGTAAGCGATAAAGCTTACGTCACATTTTTTTATAAAATAAAATGGCAAGCTAGCCACTAAGAGATGCTCATATGCGTGAAGGAGACACCCAGCTGGCGTATGGGCGATAGAATTGCGGACAAGTGAACATGACATCAGTGGAGCCATCTGGTAGCCGCAGTTATAAACAGGCTACTTTACAATTGGAGTTTTGAGATATCAATGACACAAAGAACAGTATTTTACATAGATAAATAAGACGGATGGTTCCAGCGTTATTTTAAAGGAACAAAAATAGCTGAGCGGATAAGCGAGCAAATAAACGTTATAATTATGAAATGTAGTTAACATGACCTTTTGGAAATTTTGTTTGGATCGACTCAGAAGAAATAATTTCCACACTGCACAAGAGAAACAAAATCAAAGACCGAGTAACAGCTTAATACGGTTGAAGAAGCTTCTGTTACGGAGTTGTACCTGTTATTTCAGAATAAGACTGTCATTAGGAGACGAATGTTTAAATATTTGCAATTCCTCGAGAACATCTACTCTCTGGCCTTTCTTCGCAGAGTGCAAAATATTAAGATCGCGCATGACTTTGGCTGCCTGATCTGAAATTAGAAGGTGGTCAGCAAAAGATGAATTCTGGTTTGCCGGCCGCGGTGTCCGAGGGGACTGAGGCGCTCCAGTCACGCTCTGTACGGCCATTACGGTCGGGGGTTCGAATCCCCCCTCGGGCATGGATGTTTGTGCCGTCCTTAGTATTAGTTAGTTCATAAGTAGTTTGTAAGTTTAGGGTCTGCTGACCCCGTAGGTAAGTCCCATAAGCTATACAAACATTTAAACATTTTTAATTCTGGTTGCTAGTGCCATTTTTATCTCAATATATGTTCCTTGTATCTGACTTGAAATGCAAGATCTGTTTGTCCTATACAGTAAGAAGAGTAAGTATCATAAATAATGTTGTAGACACGATAATAGTAGGCGGTGATTTTAATTTACCCTCGATCTGTTGGCGAAATTATATTTTCAAATCAGGAGGTACGCATAAAACTTCGTGCGAAATTGTACTCAACGCATTCTCTGAGAATTACTTCGAACAGTTAGTTCATGAGCATTTAAAGTCAGATACAAGGAACATATTTTGAGAAAAAAAATCGCACTGATGTGTTTTACGGTCCACTTTAGGTTTCCTTGTAGTTTTATGATTTTTTTTTTTTGCAAACATTTCCTACCAAAATAAGAAAAATATAAATAATAAAAAATTATGGGCGATGCGATCACGACTCTACTATTGTGATAATATCTATGCACCAAACACGTAATATTCTTTCTGGCCGTATTTTAACAAACAGCCAAAAGTATTTGATATCTGACTTTAGCTTTGACAAACATACTCTTTTTTCTTAACTTTTTTCTATTAAACTGTTATTTTAATATCTCTCTCCCTTTTCATTATTTTTTTCCGTAAAAATATTATCACCTGTCTTGCCTTGGCAGTTTGCTCAAAGTTTATTTTCTTTGCCTGTAGTGGTACGAAAGAATATGCCGTGGAAGGAACGTAGCGTACATTTGCCGTTTGGACGAGTGACTGTAGACAGGATGGAACACGACGTACGTTTAGCGTTCGGAAATCAGTCACGTGACATCCCTAGCCCGAAACTCTCTTATCCATGTCATCTTGCTTTCTGTATTACATTATTTTTTTATTATAGCTCAAGCGTTGTCATTTAAAAGCAATGCTGCACTGAAAATTATCAAAAACACGTCGTTGTTAGGACAATGAATTATAATCTAAAGTCTAAAAATGCCGTGTTAGCAGTTAACACGTGTCATCGATTGTACGATAATCACGCGTTAGTCTCGCAGCTGTTCGCCGTAGCGTAATGGGCGACGAATTGATTGTTATGTACAAACGTGTTAGACAGTGGTTCGAAACTTGCTAGGGTGCGGTGTCTCAGCGCGCTCTGTCTGAGGGTTGCTAGCATAAGAAAAACAACCTGAGCAAAATTCTCAACGAACAACCCAGGACGAACATGAACAAACGACCACAGAGCATCGATCTCCCTGAAGACAAAAAATATAAAAAGAAAAAAATATATAGCCACCCCTGACAGTTATTCCCCTCTTGCTTCGTAAAAGATTTTCGCACACTCTTGTTAACTAAACACAACTACATACTGCAAGATTCCTAGTTGTTCAAAGGTAACAGCGCTTTCTCTCAAAAGTGCATTTGTTCTGTTTCGAGAACATGCCATGAAATACATACCAACGAATTGTAAACATAAACTAGGGGAAAAAACAGGTAATTTGTTGCAGTGTATACACCTCCCTTCAGTTTCATTAAGGAACGACAGTTGCCACAGAAATATAGGACTCCATTTATATATGAAACCACCAGTATCTCCACGTTGTTTAGAATATTAATCATCACAGTATCCTCCCCGTTGTTGTGCAAATGCTTCAGAAGAGCACAGTTCAATTCGTTGTTACGTATTTCATGGCATGTTCACGAAATAGAACAAACGCACATTTTAGAGGGAGCACTCTTTCAATTCTAAACATTGCAATTCTAAACATTTTTAGTTAATAAGGTTGCCCGAAACCCTGTTAGGAGCCAAGGAAGAAAAAAAAAAAACAGTAGTGACGGGTACCGAACTATCCACCACGTGCACTACAACCTAACGCGCTGCACACAACACTATGGCCGACAGCTACGAAATGATTCATTAATTCTCGTAGTATTGCTGGCAGTCGTTAACTGCTAAAATGGCGTTTTACACTATAGATTATAATTTATAGTACTAAGAACGACGTGTTTTCATTAATTCTTCAGTGCCCCATTGTTTTGAAATGACAATGCGTAAGTTGTAACACGAAAATCATAAAATATGGCAAGCAATTTGGCGTATGGCAGAGAGTTCTAGGCGAGGAATGTCACGTGACATCTCCGAACGCCTGGCTTACGTAAAATCAAGTGACGGTGTCATATCGCCGTTATTTTTGCAACTATCTCTGTAACGGTGCGAGTTATAAAAAAAAGACATAGGGGAGCAAAGTTGTAGAAAATATTCTTCTCTACAAATTCGGTTATGCAGTTATTGTGTCAGACGAACGATTTATTCGCAATTAAAATTACATTGCAAACTGCTTTTTTAGTGTTAGTAACGTATTTGATGTCCTAAATATTTCAAAAAGGGAGGTTCTCGTCTCTGGCGGCCAACTATTATGTGTGTAAATTTTGGTGCCGAATCGGTCGAACGGTTCGACCTAAAATGTCAAATCGCCGTTATTTTTGCAAATATCTCTGAAAATATACAAGTTATGAACATAACAAAGTTGTAGAGAATTTTCTACTCTATAAATTAGGTTATTCAGTTGTCGCGTCAGATGAACGGTTTGTTTGTAATTACAGTTACATTACAAACAGCTTGTTTTCATTGTTACTAACGTATTTTTGTCCGAAATATTTGAAAAAGGGAGATTCTGGTCTCTGGCGGCCAACTATTATGTCTGTAAAATTTGTTGGCGATTTGTTTGACGGTTCGACAGACAGACAGACATCGCAAAATCACCGTTATTTTTGCAACTATCTCTGAAACGATACTAGACTTTTAAAAAAAAAAAAAAAAAAAAAAAAAACGAGCAAAATTGTAGAGAATTTTCTCCTTCACAAATTAGGTTATTTAGTTTTCGTGTCAGATGAATGGTTAAGCCGTTATTTTCTTTTAAATTTCGAGCTGTCAAAAGACGATCGCAAAGGCCCACTTTTAGTGTTACTACCGTAACCTAAAGTGGGCCAAAAAAGTTTAACATGTAATTGATTTTAACTAAAAGAACAACGAAAAAGACAAAGTAGAAACATTTTTTTTAGTTCTCTAATCGCAGTGGTGGGGACAAATTACCACACCAGTATCTATGGCGGCTGTTGTCGTAATTCTATCCGCTTGCAGCATGGGCAATCTGTGGCTACAGACACAAGCATGGTAATCATCGAAGTTACGATTCAAACCCAGTGTACGCTGAAATAAAGCTGCCGAAAAATGCTACTCAAAAGAATTAAAAGTGATAAATAATGACGGTGTGCGTTCATAGCATACAAATCTCTGCCTGTAAAGTCATTTCATTGTTTGAAAAGAAAATTTTGAATTTAACGCTAACGACTTTGATTGCGTGATCCAGAGTGAGGTTTGCACATTGAGGTAAGCTCCATGTTTTTGGATCGAAAAACCTACGCCATTCACATGGTCCATCATATTGTACTGTGTTTGATCTAGAAACTTGTGCAGTGTTTGTCTCACAGCTACCAGAGTGAAATCATGCTTTACATGGTGTCCGTCAGACAGAATCGTAGCAGTTGGCAGTCGAATGAAGGAAGAAGTTTTCTAAGGGCGCTCTGGAGACAAAAAGAACGCCCCCAACCAACCGCCTCCCAGATCAGAGCGCGGGAAGACAGCTGCTAATCGCAGCACTCGCCTTTTCAGAGTTTATATTTTTCACGTTACTATTTTAGGCGGCCAATAGTCTAATTTAAACAAATTATGAGCAGTGACTAGAACATCGTTCCGTCCCCGATGACGACACAGACGTCTCGCAAATCAGAAAAAAGTTGTTCGCGCACTTCGACTATAGTTTTAGTAGGATTTGGCAATAGCGTGGTAAATTGACAGTCTTTTCCAAAGGAGGATAAAAAATATACATTTATAAATTATTAGCACTTTGCTTTTGTCACCTGGCTGTTATAATCTGGTGGAATCTCGTGGATGTCTCCGCTAAGTGCAGATATTCGTCTGGTTACTATTTTTAATTAATGAAGTTTTTTAATGCACTTGCTTTTTGCTTCATAAATCTGTTTTTTCATCGAGCTTCATTACTTATATAATTTCACCATAACATGACTCCAAAATATCATGACCTCAAGAAAACATCAACTTCTCGGTTCTACTGCATACCACCAAGTGAATAACGTGGCTCCTGCCACGACCTAGAAATAGATGATTACCAACCTCTCATGTCAAAACACTTTTAGCATCACGCAAAATTTTACATGCAGATAAAATTGAATAAACATTGCAAAATTTAATCTTCATAAATTGAAAGTTCCATTTTATTATTCTAGTTTGTGTGCATTGTGTTATGTCATTGTAAATTAATTTTAAGAAATGCTGTAATTTCTATGTTTAGTTTGGCAACTTCCAGATGACTTAATATTAAAGAGTTTTTTTCATATTTATATGACAGGTAAAGAAAGTTAGTGTGTGTTATCAGATGGCGTGACATTTTAGTGAGTGTTTTGTAGTTAGTTTCTTTGTGATTCGATTTTACGTCAATTTGAGGTACATTTTTGTAATGTCAGAAAATCAGGTGATGCCGAAGGAATTAGATTAGGTAATGAGACAATGAAAGTAGTAAATGAGTTTTGTTATTTGGGTAACAAGATAACTTCTGATGGCTGAAGTAAAGAAGATATAAAATGCAGAATGGCTATGGGAAAGAAGCTTTTCTGAAGAAGCGAAACTTGTTAACATCCAATATTAATTTAAATGTTAGAAAATCCTTTCTGAAAGCATTTGTCTGGAGTGTAGCATTGTATGGTAGTGAAACGTGGACGATAAGGAGTTCAGACAAAAAGCTGATAGAAGCTTTCGTAATGTGATGTTACAGACGAATGATGAAAATTAGATGGGTATATCACATAACTAATGAGGAGGTGCTTGACCAAGTTGGGGAGAATAGGAGTTTCTCGCATATCCTAAGAGAAGGGTTAGATTGGTGTGACACATTGAGACATTAAGGAACTTAGCATTGCCGGCCGCGGTGGCCGAGGAGACTGAGGCGCTTCAGTCACGGTCTGCACGGCCACTACGGTCGGGGGTTCGAATCCCCCCTCGGGCATGGATATTTGTGCCGTCCTAGTTCGTAAGTAGTTCATAAGTAGTTTGCAAGTTTAGGGACTGATGACCCCGTAGTTAAGTCCCATAAGCTTTACAAACATTTGAGCATTTGAACTTAGCATTAGAAGGAAGTGTGTGGGGTAAAAATCGTAGAGGGATAGAGGGAGACCGAGGGACGAATACAGTAAGCAGATTCAAAATGATTTAGGTTGCCGAACGTATTCTCAGATGAAGAGACTTGCACAGGACAGGGTAGCGAGGAGAGCTGCATCAAACAAGTCTGCGGACTGAAGACCACAACAACAACATTTGTATATATCTAATTGCCTGTTTCTATTGTGTATTCCGTATTGCTTATGAGTGTATTTGATTCTTATCACTACTTCATAACGCTTCTAATGAGGCATTATGTTTCACTGGCGTATTTTAAGTATGTGTTTTTTGTAATTGCATTCTATGTGACCATGTATTGTGTTATGTAAATTGGAGATATTAATCAAATTAGTATGTGTCATGTTTTTGTAGCATCTGTATGAAATGTCAAGTAATAGTTTAGATATTTGGTTGTGATAGCTATATAAATGTGACAGTTGTAAAGTATGAAATGGGCCGTCCTCACGAAAGTTTCAGTACAGGCAGTTATGTCAGGAGTGTTCCTTTGTAGTTAGGTTGTATTTAATATCATTGCGGCACTTTCTACAAACGGTAGAGCTTGAATCAAAAAGAGATGGGGTTGGGTGTCCACATATGGAAATATTACACACCCTCTGAGATTTTAAGTTGCGATGTAATGAAAATTGGAAATATCATAGTAGCATTAAAATACTAATTCATATATAGTGTAATATTTAGCGAGAGTGTTAATTTACTTATCATTAATCCTACAATTTTCTTTCCTGATGTCTTCTTTCTTGGTGGTGGCATACTAGTAAATCTGCCGATGTGGTCAGCTACTGTGGTAGTAGTTGATACTGCCAGCTAGAGTTGAGCAGTTGAGGTTATGTACCTTGCTCGGTAAGTGTAGTTTCTTCTGGATTGAACATAAGGAGCATTGGAGCAATGCCTACAACAGGTCTTTCATCTTTATGAACCAAAATCCAGATATCCCCCAACCACTTGAGATATCACATATCATTTTCTTTCCAAAATGAAGTAAATTATTTGAAATTCTAGGTCTCATATGGGCCCGGAGCATAGCACCTCTAATAAAATTCCTCCATGAACCCCTACTCAATGCTAACATTGATGCCTTGTCTGATGTTAAGCCTTTTACTTCAAAATCATTCTTCACCGATTCTAAGTACTTTCTTATTGGTCTACCTCGACTCCTCTTACCCTCCGCTGCCGAGCTCATGAGTCTCTTAGGTAACCTTGCTTCTCCCATGCGTGTAACATGACCCCATCATCTCAACCTTTTCGCTCTAACTGATTCATCTATGGTGTTATTTCCCAGTTTTTCTTTCATTTCCTCATTATGGGCACCCTCCTGCCATTGTTACCATCTAGTAGTACCTGCAATCATTATTTCTACTTTCATATCTGTAACCTCTACCTTAGGAATAAAGTAACCTGTATCCACTCAACTTTCACTCCTGTACGACAAAGTTGGTCGAATGATAGAGAGATGCACTGCAGAAGAGAGTAGATCTTAGCTGATGCACTTGCAGAAGAGAGTAGATCTTAGCTGAGCACTCACTGCATTAGCGTTGCTACACCTCGATTCCAGTTTCTTTTTTTTCACTATGTTGCTATCCTGTGAGAAAATACATACTTGAAACGGTCTACCTGTTCTAACTTTGTTCCTCCTATTTGGCACTCAATCTGTATAAATCTCTTTCCCACAGACATTACTTTTGTTTTGGAGACGCTGCTCTTCATATCATAGTACTTACACCTCTGATTGCGTTCTGAAATATTTATTAGTTTGTAAACTTTCAATCAAATCTGCCATCACAACTAAGTCATCCGCATATGCTTAGTTTTGTGATACTGATCATCAGTATACCTAGATGAAGGCCACTGTAACGTTGGCCGAAACGTCGGTTATTTAAGCAATAGCCTTCTTAAATCATGACGCGGTACAACACCCAGAAAACTTTTATTCATTTGCATTCTTAATTTTCATAAAATAAATGTTCAGTAGCTACTATTTTAATACATGTCTTTTCCCTTTTTGTTTACTTATTCGCTGCAACATCTGATGTTACAACTAACTGTGCAATGTTGGACCTACATCTCAAAGACACAATGCGACCATTGCAGTGTTAATTTGGTTATCTAAAACAGCATTTTGTCGTCAGATAAAGTTATTGTCCTTCTAGTCCCAACCATGACCGGGTTATGCGTGCAGTATGTTAAAGGTACACTGGCAGATGAAGTACAGATTTATTGTCTAGTAAAGTCGTCAGAAAATGAAAACCAACCACAGTACGATTTATATATCTATTTAGTGTGAAAATTAGCAATTGACCCTAAATCATCCAAAGTGTGAGGTTAAACTAGAAGTAGTCCGTCAATCTTAGTTTACAAGTCAGCTCAATCAAATATGAAGGGTGTAAATTCAATTAAATATCTCGAAATCACTATAACGACAGACTTACAGTAGGAAAAAACACACATGAAATACTGTGACGACAAGAAATAAAGTCTGCGTTTTGTTGGTGGCACACGTCAACGGTACAACAGATCTACAAAAGTGACTGCCTGCACTACACTATTCCGTCCGGTTTCGGAGTACTGCTGCGCGTGTGCGATCCTTACCAGGTAGTACTGACTGAGGAAGAAATGCAGCTCATTTTGTATTATCAGGATGCACGGAAGAGAGTGTCGCGGAAATGATATACGAATTATGGCGGGAATCATTATGACAACGAGGTTTTTCGTTGCGACGAAATCTACTTACGAAACCTCTATCACCAACTTTCCTCCGAATGCGAAAATACAAGGGTTGGAACTTAAACAGTGGCAACTATTGAAACTTCCTGGCAACTATTTATTCACAAGAAAAGTTCAAGTGTTTGTTAAGCTTATGGGACTTAAGTGCGGGGTCATCAGTTCCTAAACTTACAAACTACTTATAAACTAACTTATACTAAAGACAGCGCAAACATCCATGCCCGAGGGGGGATTTGAACCCCCGACAGGGAAAGACCTCGCTCATCAGAGCTTAGCGCCTCAATGCGCTCGGCCACTCCGCCGCGGCTATTTGTTCACAACCGATACAAAAACGTTACTTGTTTGCACCTGTTACTATCCTCCAAAGTTATGTAGTGATGTGAAGGCGTAGTATATCGTTACCAGAGCCTGTTCTGTTGATGGTGCGAATGAAGCGGTCTGCTGCCTGTCGAATATCTAGAGCAGTTCTGAAGCGAATGCCACGAAGTGGTTCCTTCATCTTGAGAATCAAATAAAAGCCACAAGGAATTACGTCCGTGCAGTATGGTGGATGGTCCAGAACTTCCCAGTCCCATCGACCGAACAGAGCAACCACAGCTTGCGCTGTATGTTCCCGCACATTGTCGTGCAAAATGATGGGTGGGTTACACAGAAAGTGTTGCCACTTCTTTCGGAAGTTCTTTCTTTCCTTAAGTCATTCTGACTTTGATTTTATTCCGAATATGAAGGAACCACTACGTGGTATTCCTTTCAGAACTATTCCAGAGATTCGACAGGATGAAGACCGCTCCATTGGCACCATCAACAGAACAGGCTCTGCTACCGGTATACTGCGCCTTCCACATCGCTGGCAACGGGTTCTACACAACGTTGGTGACTACTTTGGTGCAAACATGTAACGTTTTTATATCGTTTGTCAATAAATAGTTGCCACTATTTAAGTTACAACCCTCATAGCCGGCCGCGGTGGCCGCGGGGACTGAGGCGCTCCAGTCACGGTCTAAACGGCCACTACGGTCGGGGGTTCGAATCCCCCCTCGGGCATGGATATTTGTGCCGTCCTTAGTATAAGGTATTTCGTTAGTAGTTTGTAACTTTAGGGACTGACGACCCCGTAGTTAAGTCCCATAAGCTTAACAAAAATTTGAACATTTGAACAACCTTCATACATTGTTGATTCTCAGCTTCAGAGGGAGAAATGATCATATAATATAATAAGAGAAACCAGAGATCGAACGGTGAGATTTAGGTGTTCCTTCTGCCAGCGCCGCAATGGAATGATAGTCTGAAAGTGGTTCAATGCACCCTATGGTAGGCAATGAAGTGTGATTAGCAGAGTATTTTATTTATTTTTTTACGTTCTTAAATCTTTGAGATACATATATTATACCATAGACGTTGGACATGCATACAACACAGTACCATAAACTTGTTACAATATGGTACTTTAACACAGTTATAATTTTTACATGCTTAGTTTACAATAGACACGCAGAACAATAATCTTGATGCAATTTTACACACTTCACATACAATGTATACACAATACAATAAACTTGGTACAATTTGGAACGTTTAAACTCGTTGTTACATGCTTTACATAGAATAAATACACTTAATAGGGTCAGCCATTCTTTCACTCTCATTTTAACAGTTTTTTTAATATACTTATTATTCGGGATATGTTCTGAATATTTGCAACATTTAGTTTTCCAGATACTGTGAAACTGAGTAAAAGCAGTTTTCCAAAAAATATGAGGTGTCAGATTTTTTAAATATGTGTACTTTTTTTATATCTTTTAAGCGACTGGGCAACTTATTAAATAGTTGTGATCCTGAGTGGTATGCACCGTTTTTGCACAGGGTGGTATGACAATGGTGTCTGTGTACGTCACTTCTTGACCTCGTATGGTGTTCATGGTGTTTTATTTGGAATAAATACATCTTCTTTTTTTAGCATCCTCTTTTTCACATAAATGCCCACCTCAAGTATATAGATACATGGCAGGGGTAGAATCCTAAGTTCTTTAAAAAACGGTTTGCAAGATTTTTTACTGTTCACATTTTTCATTATTCTCACTATCTTTTTTTGTTTCCTGAAAGTTGTAATACTGTGAGGGGAATTTCCCCAAAAGATGATACCATATCTCAAATGTGAGTGTACACCAGCAAAATAAACTGCTCTAAGTGTTTCAGCACTTGTGTTGTTCCATATGATTCTCATTGAATATGTCATTTTTGATAGTTTGGTACTTAAGAAGGTGATGTGGGAATTCCATTTCAGATTTTCTTGTATCGAAATGCAAAGAAATTTTGTTTCAGAGACAAATGTTAATCTTTCGATTTTCCGTAAACGTATTTGATTTTAACGGCTTTCTATTTTGTTGTCTGTGGAAGTGTATGGCAACTGTTTTTTGACGATTTATCAGTAGCTTATTCCTCATAAACCCCTCCGAAATATTTTCATTTGTGGCTTTAGCAGATAGGCTAAGAGCCTTTTCATTGTCACCTTCAATCAACACACTGGTGTCATCAACAAATAAGACTGGTTCAGAGTTTTTAACATGAAGAGGGAATCATTAATGAAAACTAAGAAAAGAAAGTGGCCTAGAATTGAGCCTTGTGGTACACTATGGGTTAATTTTGATGGCACTGAGTGATAAGCTTGGAGTTCATTTTTTTCCATATGTTTGATCTCTGTTATCTGAGAGCGATTTTCAAAGTACGATTTTACCCATGCATTTGCCAAGCCTCTTACACCACAGCACTCCAACTATCTCAGAAGAATGTCACGATCGATCAAATAAAAAGTTTCGTTAAATCGAAAAAAAAAAAAAAAAAAACCTGAAACATTACTATGGTTATCCACTGCATTTAGGATACAATTTATGAGTAACCATGTGCATAGGCAACAACTTCGAGGGAAGGGGGGGTTACTTCTCTCTCTCTCTCTCTCTCACACACACACACACACACACACACACACACACACACACCAAAATTTTAAAGTATGGGGCTCGCCGCTGCCCCTCCCCATATAGTTCAAACACTCTATTATTTGGCACAGATATGTTTACATGAAGCTTGCTGTTTGATAGCACCGATAAACGTTAAGCGCTAGTACACAAAAACCAAGTTATCTGTCAAATGTAGTACCTTCTCCAATGATTTTGTCCCCCTGCCCCCCTTCGCCCCGCCCCATAATATTTTGAAGTCGGCGTCTCTTCCGATGCAGATGTTGATTAATCTACAGCTGCAATCGCGGGCCTGAAATAAGTGTGTATGTGTTTGATGCGGCAGGCGGACCAGCGTGCCTTTCTTGACGGCGGTGCGCCTGCTGACGATGGAGCAGATGGGCCTTCTGGAAGACGGCGCCCAGTCGGAGGATCGACGCAGGCATTGGCTGGAGCTGACGGAACGGTGGCGCCGACTGCGCATGCGCAAGATCGCACGCCGCTTCCTGAGTCGCCTGGTGCGACAGTCCCTGTACGTCTGCCCGTCGCACCGTTTAGTGCTCAGCCGACAGCACCTATCACTGACCGAAACCTCGGTAAGTATCGCCACTAACTGCTGCCCTACTATACATACGAAGGTGGTGATCCCATAAGTACCCAACCCAAATAAAACACCAAAATTTTTGAAAAAAAAAGTATTTATTTTTCAGCATAATCACATTTCAGCTCTGTATTCTTTCCCCAGCGATGATCACAAAGTTCGATACCCTTTTTTATAATGAGAACTGTCTAACTCAAAATAACCATTAGCTGCCCAAATGACGTCTTCATTTCTTGAAACTCTTCTACCACCGAGCCATTGTTTTTAAAGTTTGGGAACATAGAATAATCCAAGGGAGCTAAATCTGGCGAATAGGGTGCCTGAGGTAGCAATTCAAACTTTAATAAATAAATTTTGGCCATTGCAATAACGGACTTGTGAGTTCGAACATTGTTCCGAAAAAAGGAAAAAAAGTCACTTTCTTCTTGGCCAAATGCAGTTGTTTCTCCGTGATATCTTCGCCCAGATGTTGAAATAAGTCGCATAATACTTCCCATTGATAGTTTTTCTTTTTCAAGGTAAAGGTAAGGTAAAGCAGTCAACAATCCGAAGATTGGTTTGAACACCACACTGCTTTACTAGTCATGGTCCTGTTTGGAGGTGGTATGCCGTTACCTTCCTCTGACCTTCGAACTGATTTCAAATGTTCAAATGTTTGTTAAGCTTATGGGACTTAACTACGTGGTCATCAGTCCCTAAACTTACAATCTACTTATCAACTACCTTATACTAAGGACGGCACAAATATCCATGCCCGAGGGGGGATTCGAACCCCCGACCGTAGTGGCCGTAGTGACCGTGACTGGAGCGCCTCAGTCCCCTCGGCCACCGCGGCCGGCGAACTGATTTACCCAGCCAGTTATAGGGGGACCTACAGTTTAACGTGGGTTCCGAACCACGGTGCTACTCGGTATTTGTCACATGAGCAATACTGCCAGAGTTGAAAGAAGTGGAAAGTGACAGATAAAAATCCTAGGACCAGGCAGGGATCGAATCCGTGACCTTTGCATTCATACTCTGGCGCTCTACCACTCTGCATCCTTTTCAAGGTAATCAATAAAAATTATCCCACAACGCATCCCAAAACATTGATGACTTCTCCTGCAGCTGAAACGGTCTTCGCTTTCTTTGGAGTCGGTTCTCCAATTTATGCTCATTGCTTTGATTGTTCTTTTGTCTCGAGAGTGAAGTAGTGGACTCATGTTTAATCTATGGTTATGAAACGGCGCTTAAAATCAGCTTAGGTGCTGCGAAACTTCGCTAAACACTCAACTGGAACATCTTCACGACAATGTTTTCGCTTGAGTGTGAGCAAACGCAGCATAAACCTTGCACACAGTTTTCTCGTGTTCAAGTTTTGAGATAATAAGCATATACCGCACTTTTTGAAATGCCTACTTCGTCTGCTAGCTCGCGCAATTTAAGTCGACGATCATCCAGTACCGCTTTGTGGATTTTCTTAACCATTTCTGTAGAAGTCACCTCATTTGGTGTACCACTGCATTGCTCGTCTTGGCAACTCCTATGGCCTTGTTTAAAGTTAGTTACCCAATATTTTACTGTTGTAAACGAAGGAGCCGACTCTCCCAAAGTAGAATCTAGCTCAGCTTTAACATTGGTTAAGCTGAGGCCTTTAAAAAATGTATCACATAACGATGACCAATATTCTCCATTTTCACTATTTCACTCACAACATTCACTATTTATGACTGCCAAGCAAATACTAAACAATGTGGCATCTTCAAACCTGCAAAACATGCTTCTTAGATCGTATACTTTTTAATGGTGACTTAAAAGTCATGTGACATAGTCATGTGATACTTCGTAATAACCAGCCTGATAAAGTGCAACAGCTCGACGTGGTACGGCTGCAGCCATTTCCATTCAATGATCATTTCAGTTGGGCCATAGAATCCCACTCATACAATGGAAAAAGCAGCCCACACCATTATGGAACCTCTTCCTGCTTTCGCAGTGCCTTGTTGACCACTTGGATCCATGGCTTGGTGAGGTCTTCGCCACACTCGAACCCAAACTCTAATTCCGCCTCAGCCAACTTCACGTTCCCCATTAACTTGTATCAGAGGAGGACTTCTATCAAACCAGGGCGAATCGGTTAAAAGATAGACACAGCCGTCGTACCAAGAGTGTGAGTGAGTGTGGTGTACTCGATTGTCCATCTACCCGACCCTGGTACAAATGTTAATCTTGCGCATCAGCCTTCATTCATCATCACAGTTTCATATGATTCTAAAACGCTCTGTGCGCTCTAAGTGGGAGAAAGATTACGAACAACATACTACCCTTTAAAACCATCATTTTAACGTTATTCCATTTTTATTAATAGAGTTAGGAAACGTTTTGACTTGTGAGTTGTAAGACAAAAGAGTTACACAGAAATAAATAAGGTCACGTATTAATTATGTTCTCAGTATCAATCATTAATCTAATTATTAGGTCCAAAAACGGTCAATAGTTTTGTATTATGGCGTGGTTATCAATAAAGTCCCATAGTTCACATCCCAAATTTTATTTAAAGAAGGTACAGTACATAGCCGAAGCGAATTATAATTTCAGTTCTTGTGTTAGCCCTTTCACCAGGACTCCGGTGTGCTGTTCCTCTATTATGGGACTAAATCATCGAGAGGCTTCCTACAAAACAGGTAGACGCTGGCTGACAAGTCTGACCCAAGGAGTGATCAGCTTAACATTGCTAATCCCAGATGGGAAGGTAACGCTGTACGTCACCACATTCCATCTTCTACGGACTCCTACATGCTAACAGCTGGTTTATTCACTAGAAGGGGGTTTCTGCATCCTCGATAAACTCAAAAACTGCTGTACAGGTTTTCATACTGTTTTCATCAATGGACGGTGTACATCGTGAGGGAGGTTTAGGTGTAGAATTCATTAAGGTGCATGGCAGGGGGTGATTTTGGTAAGAAAACCCGCGAAAGAAAGGAATAATTATTCTTAGGAAAAGCTACACATTCTGTTCAAATGTTTGTAAAGCTATGGACCCAAACTGTAGTGTTCATCAGTCCTTAGACTTACAAACTACTTAAAATAACTTACGTTAAGAACAACACACACACACACACACACACACACACACACACACACATGTCCGAGGGATGACTCGAACCTCCGACGGGGAGCATCTGTGCACTCCGCAGCAAGGCGCTTTAGAGCGCACGGCCATTCCCGCGCGGCCTAAACAGGGTGTACATAAAGTCCGGGAACACGTTGATTTATTTATTGCACAAGAACCAAATATTGTACACATATCATACATATGTCATTTTGAAGAGAAACACTGAAAGTTTCGTTTTCATGTTTACCGCCACAGCGTAGTTTGGTAATTTGCCGATAGCCAGCGCCAGTCGCAAACATGGCGAGTTCAGCTGCGGAGCGAGCTTTCTGTGTGTTGGAATTCGACAAAGGCAAGTACGGGAAGAAGCCACTCAACAATCAAGGCCATTTACCACTTGCACAACAAAGTAATTACTACGGGTTGCTTGTGACTGGCAACTAGAAGTGGGCTTCCCAGTGTGAGTGAAGAGATTGTGGAGCGCGTACGAGAGACATTCATTAGAGTCCAAAAGAAATCGGTGCGTCGTGCTTCCCGTGAATCCGAAATGGCTCAAGTGACAGTGTGGAAAGTCCTGCGAAAGCAGCTGTCTATGAAACAATTCAAATTGTAACTAGTTCATATGCTCAATGACGACGAAGACAAGCGCTTCAAGTTTTGTTCGCAGTTGCAACAAATGAATGAGGGTGGGGATAACATTGTTGATTGCTTAATTTTTAGCGACGAAGAGGCATAAGGGAAAGGGAAAGTGAAGAGGCATAACTATTGAATCTAGGGTGCAAAGCATCCACAAATTTTCATTGGGTTTACCTTTGTAACTGTTTTTTGTACTGGCCATTTTTCTTCGTCGAGACTCTGTAGCCGCAGTGGAGTAGCCGAACGGTCTAAAGCTTCTCGCTGCGGAGCGCGCGGTTGCTCGCCGTGGAGGTTCGAGTCCTCCCTGGGGCATGGGTGTATGTGTTTGTCCTTAGGTTAGTTTACCTAGGTTTAAGTAGTTTGTAAGCTACGAACTGATGACCACGCAGTTTGGTCCGATAGATTATAAATATTTGAACATTTTTTGAGGGTCTGTAACTGGCTATTCCTATTTAGACATGTTTCAGCCTCATGAGTGTGTTTTACGGTACACCACTGTGCTATGAGTGTTGCCTGTCGCCAAGGGCCGCTTCATGGTCGGTATAGCACCTGAACTCGCCATGTAAGCGAAGAGCGCTATCGGCAAATACCAAACTACGCTGTGTCGCTATACATGTCGCTATACAGGGTTTCTCTTCAAAATGACATATTTATGATATCTGTACATTGTTTGGTTCTTGTGCCATAAATAATTGAAAGTGTTGCTGGACTTAATGTACACCCTGTATATTCTGTGAGTTAACAAACAGCCGGAGTGGAATGGCCAAGCGCTCTAAGGCGCATTGCTGCGCTGCGCGCGGTTGCTCGCCGTAGGAAGTTCGAGTTCTCCCTCGGGAATGGATGTGTGTGCGTTGCCCTTACAAGGGATCATCATCAATTGGACCTCATATTTTCTCGAGAAAAAATACATGAGCTAGATATCAACTCCAGAAATCGACATCACGTGAAAATTTGGACCATTATTCAGATAATACGCGGTTACGGCCTCCTCAAAGTACAGCTTTTAAACATTCACGCGCTCGGGTTGTTCCTCACTCCGCCCGATTCACTGCAGCCGCTTAATGCCCGAACATCTAGTACCGTGAGAAGAGTCTGGTGAGAGGTTTGTGTTCGCGATATAAATTAACCCACAGGCTGTCGTTCGATATCTCCAGAAGCAAAAAAATGTTCTAATGTTTGTATAGCTTATGGGACTTAACTACGGGGTCATCAGTCCCTAAACTTACAAACTATTTATGAACTAGCTTACACTAAGGACGGCACAAATCTCCATGCCCGAGGGGGGATTCGAACCCCCGACCGTAGTGGCCGTGCAGACCGTGACTGGAGCGCCTCAGTCCCCTCGGGCACCGCGGCCGGCTCTCCAGAAGCTGTATGGAATAATGAATAATCTTTAACGATTAAATGTCACAGAATTAGACCTCTTTAAAGTCGCCACCGGTAAACATAATCATTTGCAGTTATTAGACGTCCTATACACGGTAATGGCGCCTTCTTTATGCTTTTCCTTATATCTTTCAACTGCGTTGCAGATATCATAGACAGTTGTACTGATGAAGACGTGTTGGATATAGAAGAAAATAGCGGGTTGACGTTCAGTGCAGATTTACAAGAGAATGACGTCGACGATAACGACGCTGCCATTTCACCACCGCCAGGTTCGTCGAGTACTTTCATTGCTTCGACGGAGCTTGGGCGTGGAACTGAGGTCGTCAGTGATGGTGATAGCTGCTTTGATGATTTTAAATCGTCGAATACCATTTTGCCCGACTCTGTAACAGAAAAATATATGCAACGAGCCGTTTGCGTTATATACAGCGCGTCACAATTGCAGTGGAAACGAATGAGACGGTTTTTCAGCAAGCAATGTAACGTAATTTAATTTTCAATACCTTTTAAACGCATCATTTTGTTATATGTAAAACTGACACTATTGAAGTGAACTTGAAAGAGTTACAGTACATATGTTTCATTTTGTAATATTACTTCCTCCTATACTTCCCTAGCTCTTCAAATTTTACATTTCGGAGAACTCGCTGTTGTCCCTTCATTGAACAGCACTTTGCGTACGGCATTAAGTGGAGTAGCCGAGCGATCTAAAGCGCCTCGCTGCGGAGCACGCGGTTGCTCGCCGTCGGAGGTTCCAGTGCTCCCTGGGGCATGGGTGTGTGTGTTGTCCTTAGGTTAGTTTACCTAGGTTTAAGTAGTTTGTAAGCTACGGATTGATGACCACGCAGTTTGGTCCGATAGATTTACAAACATTTGAACATTTGAAGCGGGCCGAGTGAGGACCAACCCGAGCGCGCGAATGTTTAAACGCTGTACTTTGAGGAGGCCGTAACTGCGTAGTATCTGAATAATGGCCCTAATTTTCACGTGATGTCGATTTCTGGAGTTGATATCTAGCTCACGTATTTTTTTCTCGAGATAACATGAGGTCGAGACAATGATGTTCCCTTGTTAGAGAAACTTAGTTTAAGTAGTTTCTAAGCTTAGGAACTGATTGACCATAGCAGTTTGGTTCAATAGTATTACGAACGTTTGAAATGGTTGCAGACATCCTCATCGTTTCCTTGCAGGAAATAATGCTCATGTAAATAAACAGCACAGTACGTGTAAACTTGTACGTTTTTACTTGTAAACATGCTAAAAATCAGTAATGCGAGACAAAGCGGTACACAACGTTTACTTTCATATGTGTACGTCCATAGTGAACGGCTGCCCGCTAGCTGCTCGGCCGCTTAACCTGCAGTGGTCGGCACGCGCGCGCTGCAATGGCGCGATGGCAGCTGGTGGCGGCCACAGTGCGCAGCCAACCGCGCGCCGGCTGATGCCAATACATGACCAAAATTACATTTCGATTTTCTTGCTGAAAAAAAATACTGAATGTGTATGAAACAAAGCCACATCGCACTCTGGTATCAGTTTTTCGATAAAAATTCTCCTTCTGCTGTAAAAAACAAAAAACAAAAAAACAAAAAAAAAAAAAAAAAAAAACAAAAAAAAAAAAAAAAACACCTCTTCCGGTTTTGTGCGTTTTCCTTGACGTATGATACTTCTCACTCGATTCTGAGGAGGAAACTAATTGTCGTACATCACTGAGTTTTGCACATCTTACAGGCTAACATAACAGCTTCATAACGGAGTGTTTGTTTCTTCAATATTCGCCATAGTTATTACGATATTTAATTTCCAATTAACCTACGCATAACATTTGAAGCTTTTGCAGTGAAAAATATAGTCGCTGACTACTTTCTGGTTGGTTACATTACTGCGTACGAAATGTAGCCAACATTGTGAAATTATTTTTAAAGCTGAAAAGAAAGCGATACATCGCTCCAGTAAAGCGAACATGGTATTGAAATTTGAGGGCGCTGGCGCCGCGCGCTCTCCGTCGGCGCGCCATGTACACAACTACTGAACCTCTAGCCTGCAGCTGAGTAAGTCAACCTTGGTAATAAAGCACATGCCCGAGCCAACAGAAAATGATTTTAAAAATGGCAAAGTTTATCTGAGACAGATGCCAGTTCTCTAACTCGTTTTAAAATATTGATGGCATACAAGTTCGGATGAAAAAAGGACAGTAAATGTGGTTCTATGTATTATAGTTACAAATATTGGATTGCTAGCTGTCACTGACGGAAAATTGCAAGTTCATATTGGGGACTGTAGGGTTCTAAGGAAAAGTGAATGCTAGTGTTTTCGTTGAATGCTCCTTCTGACATGCAATAGAAATGGGAAGACTAAAATTACCAGAAGAATTATGGTAAGATCCAATAGCAAGCGTCTAAATGTTATCCAAGGCGTTGCAGCATTTTTCCTCTGAATCAATATTTAATTAGACTTTCTCCACAATGAACAACAGCTGGGGACATTAAAGATGCCGGCTGCGGTGGCCGAGGGGACTAAGGTGCTCCAGTCACGGTCTGCACGGCCACTACGGTCGGGGGTTCGAATCCCCCCTTGGGCATGGATATTTGTGCCGTCCTAGTTCGTAAGTAGTTCATAAGTAGTTTGTAAGTTTAGGGACTGATGACCCCGTAGTTAAGTCCCATAGACTATACAAACATTTGAACAACATTAAAGATGTTTTCAACGGCACTGTTAAGTTGGAATATGCAGTTCGTATGTGCAGCTTAAGTGCATCTTCTTTCTAGTTGAGTTTAATGCAAGTAAATCAGTGGCGCTATAATGAAACTGCTGTTATAACTTGGCACCACCCATGGATGTTGATAATGAGGAAAAAGAGGTTTTGATCGCAAATTGCATAAAATGCCAAATCTGGACATACAATGTAACTACTTAAGGCTTTCTATAGTCCATGGTGTGGCTCATACAGCAACCAGTCAAATTTTAATTTCATGTAAAAACAGTCTTGGTTTTATTAATTACCAATGACGCGTTTCGCCCTCACAGCAGTGTATCATATTATTTGAATGACAAACGTTACGCAAATTACTACAACAGCCCCTGTTTCACTACTTTAAATGTTGTAGTAATTCTTGTGCAACGTTTGTCATGCAGATAATATGATGGCCTGCTGTAAGGGCGGAACGCATCGTTGGTAATTAATAATACCACTTTGCAAACGAGACTGTTTTTTACTTGAAATTACATTGTAACCAACAGTGTTCCTTCTGTCACAGTATATGGATTTTGAGATTATAGTAGGACAGCAGTTACAACATACCGACATTTTGTACCGTTCATGACCAAAAAGAAAATTTGGTAAGGTAAATTGATATGGAATGGCAGCAAAGTAATTATGAATAAAGTAGCCTTGTGTTATTGGCAAGCCAATTTCACGTGCAAACTATAGCAAAGAAGTAACCATTTCATATTCTGAGCTAAATAACCTATCTACACGTAAATTATCTTGAATGTGTAGTTATTTGCTGTATTAAAGTACTGGTATTCTTGCACCAATATGAACAATAAGATGCAATTAAAGACATTGCAAAACCGGCTGCACAAGTTTACAGAAGTTCAATAAAATTCAGCTACAGTGAATTAACAGCCTTTCATTCAATACTTTTGAGATAAACGCGTCTTTATCAACTCCCATTAAACACAACGCGCAGCGCACAGCGTTGGAACCTCGGTACCCGCGAGTTGAGAGTGGAACAAGAAACATAAATTCTTTCTTGCACGCGCGAGTGAAAGCGATGTGAGTGAGCTGAGGTGGCCGCGCGGGTACACTGTGGCACAGAGTAACATACAGAGGAGAAGTCCCCCCTAAACCACTGTCCTACACTCCCCTCGTAGTTCTGTAAGATGCTAGCAGGTGTCAGACAGTTCCCCAACTTAGTACCGGTGGACGACACTAGAGGCGCTTCTGAGGGTAGCTGGGAGGGGAGGCTGAGGGGAGAGCTCTTGCCGCCTGCCACGAGGCCACGGCTGTGTCCAGCGTGCCGGCGTTAGAGGGGAGGTGGTGGTGGGGGCAGCCGCTGCCTTCCGCCTGCTCTGGCCAGTTTAAAGGACTGCTTTTGACCGCAGCGCCATCATGGGACATCTTAAGGAAAACTTCCGCCCCGCAACCCTGAGCGTGTGACCGGGCCCTTACGGAGGTTTTCCGTCTGTATATATTTGTCTGTGACTGTGGCCACCCCAATGGGATCACCCACTGGGTTTTCCAGCCGCTTCCCTGCCGCCGTGAAGCAGGAAGCGTAGAGCGGCTCACTATGGCCATACCCTATCACCTTATGCCGGCTTCTCCTACTACGGGTTCCATACCTATAGTAGCTCAGTGGATCATTCTATTCTCTATGTCCTGTTCATATGTAGACACCCTTTACAAGTTTCTTTGTATAATTTATATTACAAATCGGTACCGCGCATACTTCAGTTTTCGTTCACTCGTTGACATTGTGATATGTTTGGTCACAGATTGGTGATTCGTACAATCGACACGGAGGCTCGCAGGAAACGTCGATAGCTGTGGTGCCGAGCATCGTGAGCTGCAGCGTCTGCTGGACCCGCGCCTTCACAGCAGCGACCGCCAGCCAGGCCGCCACGCTCCGCATGGACTCTACCAGGAAGAGAACCAGAGCAGACAGAGAGTGCGTCTGCCAGTACAGGCCATCTCTCGGCTACTCCCAGCTTCCCCCGAGACGGCATAGCGTCCCCTGTCTGCAAGGACGCTGAGGTTTGTCCGCTGCCGAAGCTCAGTCTGGAGGAAACTTTACCGGCGCTCTATGCTGTCTGTATATAACAGTAAACGTTTCAGCTTCATAATGGTGCCGGTAAACAGTCTGTAACAACTGTGAATCGTTTTTACTACTTTTCTAATAAACTTCTCTGATGGCTTTCATACTATGAGTTATTTTAATCGTAATCTCTGTTGTAACTATTCTTATAACTAAAGACGAAAATCTCAAGTATTCTTATAACTAGAGACGAGAATTTCATGCAAATGTATTTTTATGAATTAGTATTGTCTGTGGTCGAAAATCGACCAATTGTATTTACAATGGTCGCTGGGGGTAAAATTTTACGTATGTCGGCGGCATCGCGTGATTATGTTGGCAACATTAACAACACGATAGAAAATCTTTGCCCATTTGTTCGAACCACATAGAATGACTCGATTAGTGTATCATGCAGACCATAAAGTAAACAAATAATGCTGTTCCTGCTTTACGGTCGACAGGTTCTTGTATGTACCCTCGTCCACTCAGTAAAAATAATTGCCCTCGTAAAGCGAAGATTCTATGAGAAAACATCAGCATTGTCAAGCGATTGGCTAAAAAGAAGACTCACAGGATTCTCACTATTCAGCATCTGTTGCCATCGTTATCGTAGGAGGCCGCTGGGATATTTGGTAAAATTTAACCGGTACTGGGAGGTATGAAACGGTATTTTTTACGTGTTAAGGAAATTGCCTGACACAATAACAACAAATAAAAACGGAAATATATACTTCTCATGCCATTTTCGAATTATATGACTTTCATTAGCCTAATGGAACTACAATTTCGGTGTTCGTATATTTATACAACGCCAAGAAATAATGTTATTTCGATACTGCGATATTCAGAATTCCAGAGCTAACAACATGTCGACTTCGTAGTTCCACCCGTGCACCGCTACATGTCACTCCCGGCGCGTCATTATTTATATCGGCGTTCTCGACGTCGTAGTTCCACCCCAGCACCGCTAGATGCCTCTCCCGGCCCATCATCCTTTATATCGGCATTCATATGAAAACATCCATTTACTTTAACCACTGCGAAAATGAGGCATTTGAACGGCATAAAAAAGTGAGTTGGGAACACTCCATGTTTCGATATTCACTTATTTTAATACGTTATTTTAATACTGCAGATGCGATGCATTACAGCGTCTTTGGTCGAGGCGAATAGCCAATCAGTGAGCTGATTGTTGGAGAATGTTGAACTTGCTCCAAGCTGTAGATAGGAAAATTTCTACTTCCTTTTACCACTTTTAATGGCTAAATGCACACAATATTTATATTCTGAAATCTACGACAAACAATCTTTCAAATTATGTAACTTTAATAGGCCTTCTTATACGAATAAATTAGTAATCTGGACCACAATTTTCGTGTTAGCGTATATAATGACACTAACACGAATTATTTAAAGACGAATGGATGCACTTGTGGAATCCGACATTGGGGAATTTAGGAACACGCGAGGCAATACACACATTACGATTTTTCTTAGAATATAGGTTAAGTGTTTGTGGATCTGGAGGAAGCTTTTGAAAATGTTGACTGGAATGCACTCTTTCAAAGGTAGCAGGGGTAAAATATAAGGAGCAAAGACTTATATTCAACTTGTTCAAAAACAAGACGGCAATTATTAGAGCCGAAGGGTATGAAAGGTTCGCAGTTGTTGGGAAGGGAGTAAGACAAGGTTGTAGCCTTTCCCCAATGTTGTTCAATCTGTACATTGAGCAAGCTGTGAAGGAATGCAAGGAGAAATTTGGAGATGGAATTAAAATCCAGGGAGAGGGAATAAAAATCTTGCGGTTTGTTGATGAGATAGTAATTCTGTCAGAGACAGCAAAGAACCTGGAAGAGCAATTAAATGGAATGGAGAGTGACTTGAAAGGAAGATATAATATTAACGTTAACAAGAGTAAAGCAATGTTAATGGAATGTAGTGTCAGAAAATCAGGCGATGCTGACGGTATTAGATAGGGTAATGAGACAATAAAATTAGTAAATGAGTTTTGTTATTTGGGTATCAAGATAACTTCTGATGGTCAAAGTAAAGAAAATATAAAATGCAGAATGGCTATGGGAAGAAAAGCATTTCTGAAGAAGCGAAATTTGTTGTCATTCAATATTAGTTGTAATGTTAGGAAGTCGTTTCTGAAGGCATTTGTCTAGAGTGTAGCGTTGTATGGGAGTGAAACGTGGACGATAAGGAGTTCAGACAAAAAGTTGATAGAAGCTTTCCAAATGTGGTCCTACAAACGAATGATGAAGATTTGATGGGTAGATCACGTAACTAATGAGGAGATGCTCCACACAGAATTGGGAAGAAACAGAGTTACCGGCATATCCTGTCTAAGAGAAGGGATAGCTTGGTGGGACTCATTCTGAGACATCAAGGACTCGTCAACTTAGCATTAAAAGGAAGTGTGTGAAGTAAAACTCGTAGAGAGGAACCGAGGGACGAATACAGTAAGCAAATTCAAAGGATGTAGGTTGCCGTTCGTATTCTCAGGCACAAGACAGGATAGCGTGGAGAGCTGCATCAGGCCAGTTTGCGGACTTAAGACCACTACAACAACAACATATTTTTATGGATGACTGAACATTGCTTAAACATAGAACTTACCGGTTTCATTACCTTCTGATTCCGCATGTGTCCATATTTCGACGTTTTTGAGGTTAAAACATTCATAATGGATACGCAGCCGAAACTGGTTGTAACGACGTCGAAGGGAGCGATGCTTTACGCTCGTTATAGCCGATAGTCGCACAAACCGGGTTTTTGCTTTGATAAAAATGACGTACTTGTAAAAATTTTACTGCCATGGTGTTACACTTCATAAATTAGCAGAAATGCAGTACTCCTACAGTATTTACAAACGATATCTGTGGAGGGCTATTAAAGAAGAATTTTTTCTTAATCTGCGCTGACATCGGAAATGCCGCGCTGATACGCGTAACGCAAAACCAAAAAATAGGTTTGGCGCGGTGCACTGGTGCTGTGGACGTAATATGCACACCTTTCCTATTTCCTTTAAGTTCTGAGCATTGTCGGTACAGTAAAGGAAATGTTTCATTCGCGTTCGGTTCTGTTTCGTCGGAGTTAAACTCGTTTTAAATTTTTTTATGGACGTGTGCGCGTTCACAGTGGAGAATTTCAGCACACTACCAACTCTCGGATCCGTTCTGTTCTGCTTCGCACCAGTATGCGCCACGTGATTGTCACGTTGTACCCGTGGGCCTGTTGGGTATGGAAGCAACTTCATGCATCGCACACAGGAATAACATGCCAGTAAAACTTAGAAATCTTTAATAACTGAAGTGAAGTGTTCACTAATTAGCCTTCCACTGAAGATAGGGTCCATTTAAAGGCATTATTGCTTAAATCATGTAAGTATAGCTTCTTTAATATCTTTGTGCTAGGATTATGTACCACGCATGATTTTAAATTATTCAAAAAGAGACTATTTACTCTCTCTGTCCTTCCATATTGTTGAGACGCCAAACTCCTTCGTAATGCTGATGTTTGATTCCCCTTTTTCTAATCACCACATTGAGTGTGATTTTCGTTCAGTATTAAATATTTTCCATTTTTTGCGACATCTTTAAAGCGATGCTTGCATTGACTGTTTTTTAGTAACTGGGGAACTAACCTGACATCTGTCGAGCAGGATTTGCGTTGAGGGGGTAGAGCCAACTACTGCCCCTGCCACATCACACCGATAGGGCGCGATCGCTAGCTGACTAGGTGGCCGCTAAGAAGTGTGCTGTGCCAACGCCACCTAGATAGAAGGCCTTTGCGCTGCGTGCCAAAAGTAGTCATAACATAAGCAAACCATTTGTCTTACGTAGCGCTGTGTTGAGCTTGGGAATACGTACACGCTTTACACTGTTTTTCAGTGTTTTTCGTGTTATCTATGTGATTCTCCGTGCAGATATTTGCTGGTATGAGACAAAATGCCTAATATTAATCGTTCGATTCCAATATCGCTGAGATATCTTAAAAATAGCTCATAAATTTCTTATACCAAAGCAAATTTTTCTGTGACTAACATAAATAACATTAGGAACATTATGAAACACAGTGTGCAGCGTGTACGTATTCCCAAGCTCAGCACAACGCTACGTAAGACAAATAGTTTGCTTGTGTTATGACTACTCCTCGCAGGCAGCGCTAAGGCCTTGTATCTAGGTGGCGTTGGCTGTGCCCCAGCTGTCACCCATTCAGCACGCGATGGTGGCCTAATCGGTGTGACTTTTCTCCCCTTCATTGTACTTTTCAATCCACATGTATTGGTGGTAGGCAGTCATCAGTTTCAGTGCCGCTCTTCAGTCTAATCGGTGTGAAGAGACACGGACTATTGTGAGGCCTTGTTTCTAGACTATATTGGTAGAGCTCGTATCGTGAGCTGCCTGGGGAGGCAAGGTACGGAAAAAACATACTCTGCATCAATGTACCGACCACGTCCACAGAGAAGTCAACGTTGACCTGTGTTTTCCGCTTCTGCGTATGCAGCAATGTGCCCAACGGATGTAATTGTCAGTTAAACAATGAGTTATCCAAATGAATTTAAAAGTTGTGTACGTGTTATTCAATGTTGAATCTATCGTTTTCAAAACCTGATCTGGTTATGCAAGCAAAATAGTTGTCATATATTGATGTTTAACAGTCAAGATCACTAAGTCATCAGATAACTTCATCAAAATTTAACTGAATACGTACATTGTCCATTAACACAGTAATTTGGTTTAATTATGGCCCTGATATTGATGTATATACTGTTAAATAAGAAACAGTGCATTAAACTGATTCTTTGCGCAACGGATCTTTTAACGAAACAACTGACACATAATCTGCATGAAACACACACTGACTGTTCTCAAAAAATTTGACTGCGAGAAAGATATTAAAAACACAAACCACTTTCTTAATATTCGACTACGAGAATTTTAAGCAGATCAGTACCTGGTTATTAAAACTCAGTATCATACTCTACTAACTGCAGTGTTGCATAACAGTCATTTACTACGGTACCCATAAAGAAATCTGTTCAACAAGATCTGTTCAATCAATACTGCACTTTAAACCCACAAATAACTAATTACTAAATAAAGGAAGTAGGTTAATCTTCTAACTACGTAAATGAAACAGGAAAGAGAGGTCAACTTTGTTTCTTATTATTAATAATCACCATAAATGATACAACCTTTTCATAATTACATGAAATGATATTACCTAAATTCCAGAGGTGGTGCAACGTTTCCACAATTATAAGAAAAACAATATATTCCAAATACAATCAAATCAACTTGCTGGCACAGCAGCCTCTGCTGTACATCGGAGCCACATACAAAACACAACTGCTCTCTAAGCTAGCTGAACCACAAGTCTCACTCTCTATCTCTCTGCACGAGCTACAATGCCAAAACATCACAGATTTACGTACACATATTGATACACACAGTAGAAGCAATATTATACATTTTCTTCCAAGCAAGTTACTCGACACAAAACAGAAGGCACAATATTAGACATTTTCTTACAAATTCAGCAATATGCATTTTCTATGGACACGTTTCAAATTTACTGTACGTTTTTGAATGTTAAATAACAGTGCAACAAGATACAGATAGCGTCATAGCGACAGAACAGCGTATTAGTTGGTTACAAAGTGAACAACACTGTACAGAAATCAAGAGTTTGAAAATAAGTATTCTATTGTTGTTGATAATCAAATCAAATGTTTGTAAATCTAAGGCACTTAGTTACTTTGGTCATCAGTCCATAGGCTTACAAACTAACTAACTAATGCTAAAGATGACACAAACAACCATGCCCGAGGGAGGACTCGAAGCTCCAACGGCAAGCAAAAGAGCGCTCCGCAGCAAGGCGTCTTAGAACGCTCGGGCAGCGCGGGATGGCCGTGTGCATTGGGGCGCCATGCTGTGGTGCGCGTGGTCGTTCCCTGTCGGGGGTTCGAATCCCCCCTCGGGCATTGATGTTTGTGCTGTCTTTAGTAGAAGGTGTTTGTAAGTAATTTGTAAGTTTAGGGACTGATGACCCCGTAAAGTCCCATAAACTTAACAAACATTTGAACATTTTTGAGATCGTTCGGCCACTCAACTACGGCTGAATCCCGAAAATGACTCAAAAAAAAAAAGAATGATGGACGCTATAGCCGATATATTTATCCGAAAATGTAATAAAATTACATCGTTTTACCTGATAAGTAGTACCAATAAGCGATGTCGTACTAAGCGATTTTTTAAATATAATAATTACATAGGATTTTGACGGGACCTTTAGATTTCGTCATAATACCCAATACGTCCTTAAAATCGATGTAGCTACAAACAGTTTCGACTATATAAAGCATTTCTAGTTTAATTCTACATATACGATAATATGCTTTATTTTCAGTTTTAGAGGCACTTTTAGTTTAATTCTACATATAGGGTAATATGCATTATTTTCATTTTTAATGGATTATTTAATGGTTTTAAGTAGACACCTTGTGACGATACTGGGTCGTAGTTCGATGCCTCTTGATTGGAGCTCTCAGTAATGACTGGCTAGAAATTCATGGGTCAAAACTAATCTACTACAAATAATGTGGGCGACTGGTAATATTGCAGTTCAGTGACACTTCAATGAATCTTTAGTGCCCAGTTGTCCCCGTTTATGGCCAGCGTACAAGTCTCATTAATAACAGTCACTACAACTTCACAACTAGCTTCCACTTCTCCAATTTTCTTATTTAAATCTACTAAAGTACTGTTTAATGCAGCAAATTCCTGACACGAATTACCAATTTCACTACTGATTTTACTTTTAATCTTACTATTGTTTTCATCCTTTTTCTGGTTTAAATCACGATGGTTTTCTTCCAATTCCTGGTTGTTTCCATCCAGTTTCTGACTGTTTTCGTGAATTTTCTGACTTAATTTCGCAAACAATAACTTTGCCCAACCAGGGGGTTCATTTGATACTGACTTTACCAAACCATTAACACCTGATCCAGCTACATTACCTATTGTAGTGGATGAAACTTTCGCTTCCCCAACCATCATACCACTTACACCAGACTGACTGTACAAAATTTATCTAATTCAAATTTATAACCACTGTCTCCTACTGACTTCAGTGCAGAGATACAATTCAGTTCAATACCTACCGTTTTCTCTGTTGATAACCGGTTGCTGTGCGCGTTTTTAATGAATGTCGCCAGCAGAGCGTTTAGTTTCAAGTTGTGAAGTCGTGCTGTTATTTTCATTGAAATTTGTTGACCAAGTCTACTGTACTGTAGCGTGTAAACACGGTGCATATGTTTAAATATGCTGTATATGCCGATTTGGCAGTAGCGTACAACTATTTCTTTTGATTGGGGGGGGGGGGGAGATGCAAAGGAAATCTTTCGAATTTCACAGTGACAAATCCAGGATATTGGTCTGAATGGGGGTTCTGAGGTCAGGAAACTATTTTCTAGCACATCTGTCTCCATTTTCGATTTCAAAAAAAGTAAAATCAAAATCGAGTGCAGTCTAATAAAATCAGGTGATGCTGAAGGAATTAGATTAGGTAACGAAGCAATAAAGGAGGTAGATGAGTTTTGTTACTTGGGCAGTAAAATAACAAATGATGGTCGCAATACAGGGGATATAAAATGTAGAATGGCAATGGGTAGAAAAGCGTTCTTGAAAAAGAGAAATTTGTTAACGTCGAATATTGATTTAAGCCTAAGGAAGTCCTTTCTGAAGGCATTTGTATGGAGTGGTGCCTTGTATGGGAGTGAGACATGGACGTTAAACAGTGCGGACAGGAAGAGGATTGAGGCTTTTGAAATATGGTGCTACAGAAGAATGCTGAAGATTAGGTGGGTGGATCGCGTAACTAATGAGGAGGTACTGAACAGAATTGGGGAGAAAAGAAATTTCCGGCATACCTTGACTCAAAGAAGGGATCTATTGGTAGGGCACATTCATCGACATCAAGAAATTGTGAATTTAGCGTTGGAGGGAAGTCTGTGGGGTAAAAACCGCAGAGGAAGACCAAGAGATGGATACAGTAAGCAGATTCAGACAGATGTAGGTTGCCGTTCTTATGTGGAGATGAAGATGCTTGCTCAGGGTATTGTGGAGAGCTGCATGAAAACCAGTCTCCGGCTGAAGACCACGACAACAAAATAAAAAGAGAATGGTCTCAAAATTCATATTATGAGGATTTCTCTCTCTCTAAGGTCACATTCTAGAGGTGACTAGCAGGATCTCGCTGAGGAGGGGAGATGGGGGGAGGGGGGGGGGAGGGTCTCCAGCGGGGTCTGCGTGGGTGTGAGTGTCTTCTTACTGGTCTTTCAGCAACCATTAGGAATAAAAGTATACCGATTGTTTGAGTAAGTGTGTTAGCCAATCAGAGCTATATTGTTCCACAGAGAGAACAATTCTAGGTCGTGCTAATGAAAACAATTAGTAGATTTAATTTCTAAAAAGGCGGCATTTATCCAGGGAGACATTGGTCTTGCCCTACTTTGAATCGAGACCATTTATGAAAAGGAGTTCATATTTACTGCAGACTGTAATTTTAATTGACTTCAGAGAAACCTTTTGATATTATTAATTGTTTTGCAAACATTGTGCATCATATTTTAATGCTGTAATCAAAGGTAAGCTATTGTAAATGACATTTTACAGGAGACCACAGATTCAAATGTTTGTGTACAATAGTTTTCGTCTGACGTCCAGAATGAAAAAAAAAAAAAAAAAAAAAAAAAAAAAAAAAAAAAGGAAAAACAATTTGTTTGAAAAATAATACATTTATTTTTGTAAAGACTAGAAAATTCTACTTAAAATTTCCAAATGTTGTTTCTTCTTTCCACAGTTCGGGAAACAAACTCTTTCATGACATCCATAACATTAATTTTTCCACCGCTGTCTTGATGAACATGCAGGAGGAGTAGCTGGGTGTGTCTCGACTGAGTCATTGTTGATCTGCGGAAGTTTTAAGTCGTCTCAAGATGCTGAATGACCACACAGAGTATGCTGGAAATGGAAATAGCAAAATTAGAATTATAAGGCGAATAACTTCATGAAAGAGTTCTTTAACCCTACCAGGTTCAGCAAAATATTTTCTCCCAATGTAGGATACATTACATGGCTGTATACCAGTCGCAATGGTCCGTAGTATTTCGAGCTGTGCATGAAATCCGTCCACGTTAAATTCGGTTGCATGTACTCCAAGTAACTCTTCCAAACATCGTGTAGATGGAGGATGCGTTTGGGAGGAGGTAATAATTATGTCTTCAAGCTGGGATAGTCGCTTTAGATCTTCTTAGTTGAATCTTCGATCAATCATATTTAGAAGGAGATAAGAATGTCAAAACAAAACTTTCCTAAATGTTTGTTCTAGAGACAATTCTTTGGAAACATTCCGTGTTTCTGTGTTTTGCAATTTCGCTGGTATTTTTCTTGGCCCTAAGATATTTAGAGTCCTTCATTTTTAGGTTTTTAGAATAATGTTTGACTTTCTCTACCAGCATATCAAATGTTTCCGGATTCCTAAGATTTGCAAGAGATGCTTTAAGAACCTCTACAGAACTTTTCATTCCGACTGCAGTATGATTTGGATTCAGTACGGATCTGGCCAGTTCCTCATACAGGCCAAATACTTAAATTGCTACTATTATATAAAAATAGTTTCAAATTTTTCCATCCACTTCGCATAGTCCCGCAGGACGGACCTTTCGTCTCTAACAGTGTTTGGCACAGTCAATATTTCGATCACCTTTTCCCGGACCCGCTCATAGTTTCCCTGAAACGTGTCAAAGATTTTACTCTTACAGCCGATTGGATGGGACCATGGAGGTTAGAATGGGAGATTCTAACTTCCTTGGGGGGGGGGGGGGGACAATAATCACAATTATTGAGACTGGATCAGAGATCAATAGTGGATTCACAACTGTAGTGTTTTGGATCTGTGAAAATAATGACGGTCTATTAGTCTATAGTTACGTTGACATCCCTGTACGTGCAGATCGTGTTGTTTTGAACCTTATGTACTCTTAAAATAAGTTATGAACGAGTGATTATTTTAATAAATACATAGTAATAAAGTTTGTGTTGCTTATGCTTGTAGAGAAGTCGAAGGAAAGAAATAGAGTTCAGATTGATACGAGTTCTGTTTTCACTCAGAATTAATGTTGTCATCACATTTCAACAATGATTTCCGTTTGAGCTCACGGTCTGCATATACACGCTGTGGGAAAAATCATGCTTATATCATACGCTTCGAATCTGTCGGTATTACACCTTTATTTGTATACAATAGCAAATTTATTCATTAAATGGAATGTGGGAGAAACATTAGTTATGATTCAAACTATAAGTCAAGTATCCGTTTTACACAACTCGTCTTCTTCTACCGTTTCATTGTAGCAGTACAGCTAATTACATGTCTCGAATTTTTTGTAAATAGTATTCAGTTTTCAGAACAAGTAGTGCTCGTTGTTCATGAGTTAGTTTCTACGAAGGCGACTAGTAGAGACGATTAGAAATTTCAGTATGTTAAATTCTTTGTATGCAGATCATACTGACAACTGGATAGTGTATGACGCATATACGAGGGGGAGTTGAAAAATAAGTTTCACCTACCGACTGTGCTCAGAGTTGTGTATGAAAGGAAAAAAATATAATGAGACATTAAAGATAAGATTTATCTTTATTTTTCTATATAATTTCGAAGTACATTGAGACATTTGTCATACCGCTTGATAAGCCTCAAAAAGCCTTCCAGGAATGAAACAGGGTTTTGCATACGGAAGAAGCATTGCGTCTTAGTAAACGGTAAGCAGCACTTTACCTGCAGACGGAGTGCTTTTGAACTTCTTTCGGAGAGGTGATGACGGTTATTTCCACTCCATGGATGCGGCCTTTGATAGGGGTTGGAACACTTGCACGGAGTGACATTTGCTCGGAGTGACACTAGCACGGAGACCGGGCCCTTGCCGGGCTAAGCGGCTTTTCACCGCTACAGTCATAGTAACAACTCCAGCAGTTCAGCACAGCCGCTCCTGCTTGCTGGTTGGCGCTTTTACCACAGCAGGAAGCAACCATGCATTGCTTCAACGTGGCTCATTAAGGCGTTCTGTGGCAAATTTATTTGTTACGACTGTAGTGTTAATCAAAACTGACAATGAAATTCAGCATAATGACAACTGATAATGAAATTCATAATTTATTCTAATATTAAGATGGCGCCGCGGCAGATTAGCCGTGCGTGCTGAAGCGCCTTGTTTCGGTGCGCGCGGCATTCCGCCGGCGGGGTTCGAATCCCCCCTCGGGCATGAATGTTTTGTCGTCTTTAGTATAAGGTAGTTTGTAAGTCTAGGGACTGATGACCTCGTAGTTAAGTCCCTAAGCCTTACAAACATTTGAACATTTGGTGAAAATATCAGGAGGCAGCCAAAATGGTCTTTCTTACAACTGTTACAGCCTTATGATAATTGCCGTTTTAGGACGAAATTTAAATTGTGTTCCTTTTCACTATAGCATCAACATCTGATACCATTATTCCAGAAATGCTAATTCTAAGACATGCTCGTAAGTTGAAATCTGTCAGTAATTTTAGTAAAAAAAAAAAAAGGCACGCAAATCTAAACATCGGCATAATCCGGCAGCGGTGGCCGTGTGGACTGAGGCGCTTCAGTCACGGTCTGCACGGCCACTACGGTCGGGGGTTCGAATCCCCCCTCGGGCATAGATATTTGTGCCGTCCTAGTTCGTAAGTAGTTCATAAGTAGTTTGTAAGTTTAGGGACTGATGACCCCGTAGTTTAGTACATAAGCTGTAGGGGCCTACAAACATTTGAACATTTTTTCCGGCATAATCGTAACTGCAAATTTACGTAGAAAAACTTAAGCCTACTAAATTAATTTTGCAATGAAACTAACTGCATAAATTCCACGCTGTAAGTGTATAGCCTAACTTCTAGCTGTAGAAATTTCAACACTGTGAACATAACGCAAAAATCAGCGTCAGGGCTCAACCTTTTGCAAGCCGAAGAGCAGTATAGTAACTTTAACTACAGAATAATTCGATGAGCGTTCCTCCTGAAAAGAAAATGTATTATCGCAGTGAAAATGTTTGGAAATTTATAGACTCGTTTATTTCTCTGCTATCATATAATGATGTCTTCAAATGTTCAAATGTTTTTTTAAACTTAAGGGACTTAACTGCGGGGTCATCAGTCCCTAAACTTACGAACTACTTATGAACTAACTTATACTAAAGACGGCACAAACATCCATGCCCGAGGGGGGATTCTAACCCCCGACGGGGAACGGCCTCGCGCATCGCAGCATAGCGCTTCAATGCGCTTGGCCACTCCGCCGCGGCGATGACTTCCTTCAGATATACCTCTTAATAGCATTTTATTTAGAACGCTAAGCATATCAAGACTTCTTTACACAGAATAAATATTAGGCACTGTAGTAATATGTCTGACCACTTTGTAGTTACACAACCATCATGCTACATCAACTTTTTAAAACAAGTACTTTTCATTTTAACTGGAGACTCAACCCTAAAGCTTCAATTAAAAAAAAAGAAAAGACTGTTTGCCGGCCGCGGTGGCCGAGGAGACGCGTCAGTCACGGTCTGCACGGCCACTACGGTCGGGGGTTCGAATCCCCCTCGGGCATGGATATTTGTGCCGTCCTTAGTGTTAGCTAGTTCATAAGTAGTTTGTAAGTTTAGGGACTGATGACCCCGTAGTTAAGTCCCATAAGATCTACAAACATTTGAACATTTTTTGAAATAGACTGTTTCAATTATTTGGAGTGTTTACTGTTAGATCCCGAAACGATTTACCTGTATTCCAATCTTCGTCTTCTTTATACATAAAAGCAGTGTGCACGTTTGGTACGTATCGCATACAAATCTACAGTTTTGTTCCAATCTTATTGAAATGTTTTACGCATGACCTTCAGAACAAGAGGACGGTCATCGTAAGTGTAAGAATCACGTACAAACAGTTCAGCAGATATGACATCATAAACAACGAGACGCGTAAAAAACTGCTGCATCGCGCGACAATGTTGCACATTTCCTCCTAAACCAATGGACCGATTTCAACCAAATTTGGTACAGTTATTCCTTACCGTGAGGTAACAATTGCTGTAAGGGTAAGAACCATATACGACACATGATTCAGGAGATACAAAGTCATAAACAATAAAAGTTCCCAGAAAATGAGACACAATGCGATGAGACTTTCGAAACACGCCATATGAGAATGAAAGTATTAGCGACTTGCAACAATCTTTTTAACATAATTTCAAATCTTTTCTCGTTTACGACTTTTCCGCTGTTCACGGAGTAAAACTACGGAATTCGATATGACGTTTTATTTTATAATTTCTACAATACATGTCGTACTTGGAGGAAATTTTACAGACATTATACACACATGCAGCTGATTGTACCTTAGAAATTGTATCATAGTACGACAGGTAGTTCATGATACATGAAGACATAAACATTAACGTTCGTGGAAAACCGCCCTATCACGCATCAGGTTTCAAAATATTACTTCTTTACTACTAACTATACTCGCAACAGATTTTACAGACGTACAACACATAATTCAATAAATATGAAATCATATATACTGTGACGGGCAAAAACCTGTCTCTCATGCACCACGTTTTAACCCATTTGTTATTTACTACTAAGACACTACTGTATTCCTGTCAAACTAAGAAAATTCCTGAAAACTTACTGCGCTGCTGACATGCGCACGTAGCTACAAGCGAAAGCAATGGCCTTCTATAGAGCTACAAGGAAAGGAAGAGAATGAAATAGTGTACGTACTAGTAGCCATTATTTCCGGCAAATCTACCTTTTAACTTCAAGAGACTGCAGTTTCCAGTGAGACTTACACTTTCTATTACGATTAATAAATCACAGGGCAATACTGCGGTGTGGATTTGATATCTCCTCACATGGACAATTTTATGTCACTTGCTCAGGGGTGAGAATTTATTCATGGTAGATCCTGGACAAGTAACAATAAATGTTGTTTATAGTCAAATTTTGAACTACATGAATGTATGAATGTTACATATCATTGTATTCTAATTACACATTAAGCAGGACAGTTTTATTTCTTATATATTCTATCATAAATGTAACATGTATTTAGAAAAAAAGTACTAACTCAAGGTTCTGGCTGGGGTGTGCATGTTGTCCTTAGCATAAGTTAGTTTAAGTAGTTTGTAATCTGATGACTATTGCAGTTCGGTCACATAGCTTTACAAACATATGATTTTTATAAAATCATATCAGACTAACTTAAGGCTTTAATAAATAAATGAATAAAAATACGGCTAACGCCGGGTTTTAAGTTAGCTACAAATCTGTCTAAGAAATATTTGAAATACTGTCTGTGTAAGGTACTGTGGCACACCGAAATAGGCCAAAGATATTTGATGATTTATATCACCTTCAAACAGAACCGTTTTACTCCGAACTCGGCATAAACTCAACAGGGAGAAACAAGTAGGATGATTTCCAGGAAAACTGACGAAACAATTGGCAGCCAATCGTCGGATATCAATTACTTTGTCTGTTTACTGTGTAAATAAATATTATGGAATATTTTGGACTCTTGCTACAAAGAAGTAAGCAGAGGCTCTCACTCAGATATCTGTAACACTGCTCCTCCTCTAGAAGTGTGTGATTGGATTTTTATTCAGAAAAGGCTACACTGGTGTTGAAATTACAAGAAGCCTCATACAAGCAAGTAGGTAAAACGTTATTGCGTTGGTAAATTTTAATGGGTGTATTATTTGGAATAACTCAGTGCCAACTTCTTATCATCAGCATTAACCAATCAGAATGAAATTTCTGCAGGAAGTAGTCTTGGTGTGTTTGCATACCTCTATGTATTAAAACTATCGAACATGTAATTTTTTATTTTATCGTCACATTTAAGTACCAATAATTAAAGAAACTTTATGGTTGGAAATTGAAATAAACACAGAAATCAAGTTTTTAATATTTCTCATAAGACGAAAGCAAATAACCGAACTGTCTTGTGTATATACCTACAAAATCTTCCGTGTACAAACTCTGGCGTGAGAAGCAAAAATCGGTTTGCTGGAATACCATTAAGAGCATATTAAAAATTCATAGCTCGAAAAACAGTGAAGTTATGTTCTTAAAACCTTGGTTATTGCTACATATTTACATAATAGACACCATTTCAAAATTCTTTGCTTTTGTCAAAGTAGAAGAAGAGTTAAAATTTTGGGTGGAGTTTCCCTTTAAATTCTTCCGCCGTATATACTAAATATAACTCTACGACGAACCTAATTATGATCAATCGCCTAAGGACGGCCCATTGTTTGCACTTCCATTCGGCCGTGCTATGCTATGTAACGACGTCGGACCGTTCCAGTTCACCGCAGCTCTCACAGCGCAGACAGCGAGCGAGCCAAAGCTACCTGCGGCGGACGGGCTGGTGTACCCTACTTATGGAACAGACTGTCCACTACCTGCAGTGTCCGGGGCTCCGGCCAAGTGTCAACAAATTCCCTCTCCCGGTGCCATTCTGTGGAACTGTCGCAAGTTCCTTCGATTCGGGCGTGTAATGGTGGACCCACGTTTCATCCCCCGTCACAATCTGAAACAGAAAATCATTGCCATATTCATGGTCGACTTCTACCCGATGGAGTATCGGTATCTTGCAGTACGCATTCTCCTGCTGTGTCTTCTTTCACCCATAGCCATGCAACGTTTCTTCGGTATGCAATACCCTAATTTTCTCCTGGACGGCTTTTTGAAGCCTATAAAGCGGTTTGACAAATGTCTCAACGTACTTGGAAATTATGTAGAAAAATAAAGATATGTCTTCCCTTTCATGCCTCATTCATTTTGGCCCACTTTAGGTTACGGTAGTAACACTAAAAGTGGGCCTTTGCGATCATCTTTTGACAGCTCGAAATTTAAATAAAAATAACGGCCTAACCATGCATCTGACACGAAAATTGAATAACGGAATTTGTAGAGGAGAAAATTCTCTACAACTTTGCTCCCTTATGGTTTTTTTTTTTTTTTTTTTTTTTTTTTTTTTTTTTTTTTTTTTTTTTTTTTTCTTCATATTTCGTATCGTTTGACACCCTCCATTGAATTAACGAAAACCAGCCGTTCGCAGATGTCCATTCCTCGCACAGAACTGTCTCTGGCATACGCCATCTTCCGTTGCGTATTTGAGTATTTTCTTATTGTAACTTACACGTTGTCATTTCAAAGAAATGGTGCACTGATGAATTCACAAAAACACGTCGTTCTTCGTACGTTAAATGATAATCTAGTGTCGACAAATGCCATATTAGCGTCAGTTAACAACGGCCATTAATAGTATGAAATTAAAGAACGCAAGTTCTAACTCTTATCCGTAGCGTAGTAGGCAATGCGTTGGACTGTGACGCTGAAGGTAGATTCCTGCTTCGGCCGCCGTCCTGTCAACACCTCCGGGACAGCGGGCCGTTTGTTTGCGTGTGCGACGAGCGGTGCTTCGCGGCGGCCGCGGTAGCTTCGTGTGTGATTTGTAAGTATGGAATTCCATAATTCCGGAGAATGACAAAACAACGTTCCAATGTGAGTTCGACAGCAGCGTTGCTAGGCCGTCAGCTTACGATATTCATCAGTGGTTAAAAAACGAAATGCGATTACTGGAAAAGGACGTTCTTGGTGTACAACTAGACACTTTTCTAAATTCCGTATTTTTAAAATTGAAATCTACCGATATGTGTGACGCTCTGGTTCAATATAACGACGGTATCAGGAAGATAAAGCACTTTGATGGTACGGTGAGTAGTGTCATGATATCTAGTGCTGGATATGGCATACGTACTGTCCGCGCCGGCAGCGGTGGCCGAGGGGACTGAGGCGCTCCAGTCTCGGTCTGCAAGGCCACTACGGTCGGGGGTTCGAATCCCCCCTCGGGCATGGATATTTGTGCCATCCTTAGTCTTAGCTAGTTCATAAGTAGTTTGTAAGCTTAGGTACTGATGACCCCGTAGTTAAGTCCCATAAGTTCTACAAACATTTGAACATTTTCGTACTGTCCGCGTTTTCAACTTGCCATTAGAAATTAGGAATGATACCATTAAGAGACATTTCAGCCCGTATGGTGACATAATTGATGTAATGAAGGAAAAATGGTAGAGCGCTTATGTCTACCAAGTAGAAAACGGTGTGAGAAGTGTCCAAATGATAATGAGGACTATATCCCGTCATTTGTTTACGTTAACGGCCATCGAGCGTTTGTCACATACAGTGGGCAACCTCAGACGTGCTCTTTTTGCAATGGTACGGGACATTTCAGGCAAGACTGCCACGGGACGGAGGTGAGTAAGACACAACGTACGCGGCGGTGGCACTTGGTTCTATTCCTGTCACCCTGAGACCTTTAGTACTGGAGACCTACTCGGAGGCCGGTATAGACACCATGGACACTGCACCTGTCGCGGAACATTCGGAAGTGTCGGGACACGTCGCACCAGCAAATGTAGCCGCATCGTTGCCGGAATCTAAACCCGTTGAAGTTCCGCGAGACATAGACGAAAAACATCTTCAAATCTTTAAAGCGTCGACAGTTACCGAACCAGAACAGACTATTGAAACCCCGACTGTGTCCAAGGTTATTAATATTTCCAACGTGACATCAATTGCAGGTCTGAATCGGGTCATGGTTTGTGAGACAGGATTGCAACCCGGACTTAGAGCTGACTCTGACGTATCACGGCCGCAACAAGATCCAGCTTCAGAAGAGGATAGTTCTTCAACCCGGTCAGGCAGTGCCAGCAGCTCCCGCAATCAGGAGTCGGGTTGTTACCACGGGAAAGATCGTAGTCCGCTCGCCGGGAAGGAAGGTGTCTGCGTCCTTAAATCGCAGACAAAGGACGAAGTTATCACAACAGACCGGACAGAGCGGTGACGGAGACCTGCGGCAACATACTGCACAAGGAAAGATTACAAGTGACGCGGAACAGCGTCGCGAGGCGACCGTTCGTCAACTAAAAGAACTTTTACTGAAAACCGAAACAGAAGGGGAGAGTGAGATGGCGGTGGATCCTCCTTCCGGTTCTCCGAGTGCACTTGGGCCTGTCAAACGGAAGGCTATGGAATAACACCAGAGAAGAGCTCGTCCGACAATGCATCCTTCCCGGTCTGAGTCAACTGTAGAAGCAGTGACTGATGCATCAGGACATTTAGGTAGTGACGTGTCTATGGACGTGGAGGGAGCGTCATTGCAACCTCCTATCGTTGAAAGGATCGACTGGGCGGAGGAGGGGGATTTGCGGTGACGGGACTCGAACCCGCACAAAATGTAAGAGCTGTGGTTGGGGTACATTACCGTAGGTATCGTGTGTTTGAACGAAATAGATTTGTGTAGTTCCGTACGCGCCGCCTGAGGTTGGTATTTGGAGGCTTTGATTTTAAATTCAAAGTTTTAACTGTGCTTAGTGTATTTTGTTAGTGTTAATGTCGATACTCTGCATCGTTGATCTGTTTTTATATATATACAACGTGTTTTTTTAAGTCTGTATGTTGTATGTTTTTATGGTTCTTTAGTGAATGCCACGGATATCAACGTATTCTAGTAACGAACGCCAGTGTTCCGCGGTGTAAATCATACCCCACCATGAAACTAATCGCCACTCTCTGGTTACTCAGACTTGTCGTTCATTCAATTTTTCTCTAACTGACTTTGTAACATATCTCTGTACAGGACATTATAAGACACAATTGCGACCTAGTTATTGTATGAAATATACTTTTGTATCTTTCTCTCGGACATGCATCTTTTGACATACCGTATCATATATTATGTAATCTTATAATGACATGGCAGCCGAATAATATGAACGAAAAGAAAACGAAAAGGAAAGCACAAAAAAAAAAAAAAAAAAAAAAAAAAAAAAAAAAAAAATTAGAAGGAAAAACAGTCTAGACGGTATTTATTGTGGTCAGTGACATGGTTTCGTGTGTTTTTATTTTCTTTGTGAAACCCTGACAGGTCGGAAGGCCTCAGGGCAGGACTTACAGCATAATGAAGTGCTTTTTCGTTGCAGTACATGCTTTAAATATATTATTTCATAATTTCTACACGCACGAACTGATGTAACCAAAGTTAAGCATTTGAGTTTGATCAATGTTATATTTGTAAGTGTGGAGAGAAGACACACCCTGATATATGTTTATTTTTAGAATATACAAAGATGAACAGACTATTTTAAAAGTAAAGTTTCTTACTGCAGTCGCCAAGGGAAGCATTCTGAAATATGGCTTCGTCCAATCAAATGTGTAATGCACTGTGTTTCATTTATCACTTTTGCTACTTTCTCACTACTGAGGATAATGCGTTCTACATCGTCTTCAAGATGTACTATAGACCAATCATGAAAATTTGGTTTTGTTGTGATTTTAGAACAAGAAAAAAACAATTTTAGTTATTTATTTCCACGGCGGAAAAGAAAAGCCAGTACATCCAGACTAAAGCGAAAGAAAGCTCGCCAAAGAAGGCGTTCATGATGAGAGTAAGGACGGGGTGTAGGGGAGAAGGAAACCCCGAAAAAAAAAGTCAGTGGTTCGAAACCCACCACTATCTAAAAAACTTTTTCCTAAAAGGGTTTCAGACATTCTTATTAATTAATAAATCAGTTTGACGTGTGGTATCGCAATTGAGCGGGCCAACCACAGCACCATCTGTTTTCCTCCTTCAAGCTAGAAAAGTTTTGTTGTTTGTAGCTTCTTCCTTTGATGCTTTTTTCGTGAGATATTTGGCCCGGTCACTATCAATGGACCACCCTGTATAAATAATTGGAATGTCAATAATGGAGGACAGGTAACAACTCACCATAAAGAGGCCACTGAGCTGCTGATAAGCATGAAAAATAGACAATCACAGTCACACATGGCCGAAAATTAAAGTTATGGGAATGTGATTCTCTATTAAAGTTCAATCACTTCCAACAAACACCAACATTGTACATCATATGTATAAAAGAATTTTCTGCACAGAAAGCTGCAGACAGTTTGGTATCGCAATGGCAAATCAGTGTTGGGTAAATGTAGTGTCGCAGAAAAATACAGATATGGCTTATAATGTTTTTTCGTCTTTTTTCATTTCAAACTTTGAAATGTGTTTCCCAAAAAGACTAGTGAAAATTAATACATCTGGTCATAAAGACTCAAATTCGTGGATCACACTCGGTATTAAGAACTCATCCAAGACGTTGAGAAGACTTACTTCTGAATTAAAAACATGTACTGACCCAAATTTCAAGGAATATGTAAGCAACTACAAAAAAATATTTAGAGGGATGATCAGTCTAGCAAAAGTACTTAGTAATGACAGATTAATAAAGACGTCAGATAATAAACCGAAAACCACATGGGAAATTGCCAAAGGGAAACAGGAATAAGATGTAGAGAACAGGATATTGTGCTTAAGACAAATAATATCATTAAAATAAAGAAGGAAGATATGCATAACTACATTAATAACTACTTTCTAAGTGTACCTGCAAAACTAACGAAAAATTCAGTAAACAGGAGAAAATAACAGCACCAGCAGTAGTCGGTAACTGTATGAAATTGGATCCCACAAATGAACAAGAAATGCTAAAAGTAATCAATGGCCTTAAAACAAAAATGTTTGCAGGAATAGATGAAGTGCCAGTATCACTAATAAAAAAAAAGTGGCCTTACAGATTTTGCAACCACTGGTACACATTTATCATTCAGTGAAGGAGTGTTCCCACAGAGATTGAAAATTTCTAAAGTTAGACCACTTTTAAAAAATGGGGATTTTTGTAAAATAGAAAACTAAAGACCCATATCCTTACTTCAATCTTTTTTAAAAATCTTTGAAAAGCTTATAAAAATCAGGCTCTTAAGCTACTTGGACACCTTTGATCTCTTAAATTGTAACCAACATGGTTTCCGTACAGCACTGAAACAGCTTCTTATACAGAAGAAATTGTCAGAAATTTAGACAATAAAAAAGTGTAGTTGGAATCAACCTTGATCTCTCAAAAGCCATTGATCAGTAAACCATGAAATTCTCCTTGTAAAATTAGAGGCATTAGGTGTTAGAGGAATTGGAAGGAAGTTATTTGAGTCATACTTCCAAGACAGAACCCAAGTTGTAGAAATCATATCTTCCCACGATAAGCAAAAAATAAAATTGGTAGCGGATGCCAAGAAAGTGGAAGCAGGCGTCCCACAAGGTAGTATTCTTGGTCCCCTACTTTTCTTGATTTATATAAATGACATTAAATGTCCAAACAGCTCATCTAAAATTATGTTATTTGCAGATGACACAAGTATAATTATAAGTGATGACAGCAAATTCTTATCCACTACAACTGGGAATGTTCTTAATTATGTTTGAAACTTGTTCCAGGTGAACAAATTAACACTTAATTCAAATGAAACAAATTACATTCAGTACAGTAAGGCCAATGAAAAAGAAGACCTCCATTTATATTTGGGTGACCAGGAGATAGAGAAAACACAGACAACAAAATTCTTGGACATCCGTATAGATCAGAACTTGAAATGGAACGAACATGTGACATACATATCACATAAACTCAATTCTGCATGTTTTGCACTGAGAATAACATCCAGAGTCTGTAGCAAGGAATGTACAAGATCAGTGTATTTTGCTAATTTCCAGTCCATTGCATCTTATGGAATAATGTTTTGGGGAGAAACAAAATCTCACTTGACTGACATCTTTAAATTACAGAAAAGGGCATTTGGAATCATGACACACAGCCCTCCTCAAACACACTGTAGACCTTTATTCTCCCAGTTAGGAATACTTACTGTACCCTCTCTGTACATACAAATTCAGATTTTCACAACCACAATACACATATCAGTAAGAATCTGCATGTAGAAAGAGTGAGAAAAACAAAAACTCAAAAGCATGTGAGCCACCATGGAGTAAAACTTTACAATGCCTTCTCAGTTTGCATAAAGGAAACAGAAGATGACAAAAATTTTAAACTAGAATTAATAAACTACCTATTAGATAAATGTTTCTATGAAATATAAGAATATTTTCAATCACCAAACTTTTGAAAAATCTATGTATTTCTACTAATTGCCATTGTAAGAAGCGGCCATACTATAAAAGTTATGTACCTTTATTGTATATGTATCTCTGTCTCTAAGTGAAGTGTACAATATCAAAGACTAATATCTGACTAATGCAGTAGCTAATTGTCTAATTTTTTAATATAATGTAATCTGTTAATTTGTATGTATATTATATAATTTGTAAATCTGAACAGTGCTAATGTCGTACAGAAACGTGACGATTCCAATATCATGTATATGATGCAATGGATGATGATAAACTAAACTATTTTTGTGCCTGTTAGCCGCTCAGCAAGCATCTTTATGGTGAGTTGTTACCTACCCTCCATTATTGACCTATAAATAAATAGTCCAAAAACAATTTTCATAAAACACTTTTCCTTTTCCATATCAACTTTCTCATTTATTGTTAAAACAATTATTTACATAAATGATGTGTAGCAGTAAACATTTATTCTCATACCAAAACACTGTATATGTCTAAGTACTTGTGTTAGTTTTTTTGTTTTATTTTCTTCTTTGCTTTAATTCCACAGTATTGTTCAAATTCTTCGATATTTACACTTTCTCTTCCAACATGTGGTAAGTAAACAAGAGCAGCTGTAAAAAAGAAAAATAAACAGTAAGTAATGGCAAAGTTAAGATTGCAGCATATGGTGTATTTCATTTTAGGAACAACATGAACAATAAATTGGATTAGGTTATGTTTTCCTGACTGGGCAAAGAAAACATGAAAAAGTTGTTAAAACCTTTTCATCACATAAAAACAAGCATTCAGGAACTATTAAAATATTAATTTCCATGGAGCATGTGTTCATCTTCAACCAAAGTTTCACTTATTGTAAATCATAGTTGTATTTGTTCTTTCATAAGAGAACTATACCTAACAACAAGAGAGTGCTATTAATATTGTTAATCTTTCCACTACATTTTTTCCTCAGCTCAGTATTGCTGATGATAATTGCAAAAAAAGACACACTGAAAGCTTTTGGAATGAAATTCCTTCTTTAGGCACGAGACAGGAAGGAGGAGAAATGAAGAAGGGAAGGTGGATTTGCTTTACTCACAACCCAGGACATCACATGGGTGCCACAGCCCTCATCATCTCAATACAGTGCTTGACTTGAGAAAGTCATAGCTGTGATGGAGCAATTTGTTCAGTTATTCCAGGCCATGATGGTACTTGGTGACCAAGCGGATGTTTCTGAGTGGTCTGGGGCTAGGAGCATTACTATTGAGAGACTGGGAAAAGACTGCTCAGGAGATATGGGAGATACATTTACAGACAAATACTGTAGGGTTGTTGTAGAATAGGAAAGCAATGGACAGGTTGTCAATTAGGTGGTGAGAGACTCATCATGGTAGATATGTTTGCCACAAATTCCTGCTGCAGGGAAGGAAGTGTTTATGTGGAAGGGATGATAGCTATTAAAATGGAGGTACCTTTGCTTGTTTATAGGACTGAGGCATAGACGTGGGATTCAACAAGGTGTAGGTCAACATTTAGGAAGGTGGCTTGGATTCTGGAAAACAATCAGGTGAACTTAAAGTTAAGGAAGGAGTTGAGGTCTTGAAGGAAGTTGCGAAGTTTCTCTTCACCGTGAGTGCAGATCAAAAAGTTGTCCCTTTACTACACCAGAAGGTGCAGCTTCTGGGCCTTGAGGAATGCCTCTGGCTTGAAATGGTCAACATAGCTGTCCTCCTGATTTGTTGTAGGACTGGTGCTCAATTGTGAGTGACGATGAAATTGGCAAGTGTTCATTCATTAAAACTTCCAAGCTGAAATTCTGTGGTTGTTCCATAAAATTCTTCCTTCTGGTGTTTTGCTGCCAACTGCAGCTAACACCATGAGAGGTGAGTCGAAACACTGGATTTGCCACTTATGTAGAGCACATGGAGAGCACCACCAGATCATGTGCTGCCAACTAAGAAACTAACAGTGACTAGCATCACCACTCTCGATTCCAGGTATTCGACTGTCACATGGCTGATGCAAGTCAGGCACCATGTCTTATCTAATTTACACCGGCCGCGGTGGCCGAGGGGACTGAGGTGCTTCAGTCATGGTCTGCACGGCCACTACGGTCGGGGGTTCGAATCCCCCCTCGGGCATGGATATTTGTGCCGTCCTTAGTCTTAGGTAGTTCATAAGTAGTTTATAAGTTTAGGGACTGATGACCCCGTGGTTAAGTCCCATAGACTATACAAACATTTGAACATTTTCTTATCTAATATTCATAGAATAGACGCCACATGTATATATGTATATATATTTTCTTATCTAATTTAGACCTCCCTTTTTTATCAAAATTTTTGTGGCATTTCTAAATCTCTATAGCTTCTCTATACATACACGCGTAATAATGCGAAGTCTTCACTTGCACATTCGTCCCATTACATTTTATTTCATGATCACTGTCTTTAGACACAATTCACTATGGCTGATTTGTCAATATGTTCCAGTCAACAGTTCCTTTCATGTTGCTTTGAACATGTATCAATGCTTGTTTTAGTTGTTTCAATATAAACCATGTCACAACTACATAGGTTAACTAATGGGTGTTCACTGATCTCAAACATTTGTTGATTTTCTTAGTAGGTCTGCAGATTTTCTGGCTTAAAATTTGGCCAATATAATCCCAATACTGTCTGTACTGTTATGAATAAATGGAAGAAAAACTATTCCAGCTAATGGTTGTTCTTGTTGCATATTTTCAGACACTTTCCTATCTCGTTATCAGTATAACCATTTTTTCTTAAAAGCCATATGCAAATGACGTAGTTCCAGTAGATTGGTTCACAGATAATAATAACCCTATGCTTCAATGTTTTTTCTGACACCTCTCTTCTGTCAAGGTGGTGGTTCAAGTTTTTATGAAGGTAATGACCATCACCACTTGCAAGCACCACACACCACCAATACAGATCTCAATTCAGTCCTTAACTTCTCATCCCAGGCCAATTATGTGCCAGAGATATCTGTTCTGTCGAAGGGATTTACCTTCCATACCACACCTCAATTCAATCACACTTCCCCAGTAAAGATCTCCTGGTCTCCCAAAACATCAACTTAAAATACCACTTCACTGCCACATTTCCTATGCAACAAAGCCCAACTAGAACCTTGCCTTCAACAGTTCTAATTATTTTCCCTCCTGCTTTGCTCAAAACCATCCCTTAAAGGTGTTCCAGAAATTCCTGTTCCTCACATACAGTATTGCCTACCAGATCTTCTTGAATAACATTTCAACAACTTCCAACATCAGCCCAGACAAATCCTTTGCCATCCCAGAGCTGAAAGCAGACCGCTCCATTATCATTCTCCTAGCAAAAAAGGATTTCACAACTGTAGTATTTGACCCATGGGAGTATGTAGCTGAAAGCTTTCTTGCTAAAATATATGCCACATACCTTTATACAAATGTCCCCTACACCCATGGTCTTTCAACCCTAGAACACTTCCTTTCTCAGCACACACTTGAAAGCCTCCAAAAAATCTCATTCTTTGTTACATTTTTCAATTTCTGCAACACCCTCAATTACTTCACCTTTGAGGACTGGTCCCACAAACAACTAAGGGGAACAGCTATGGAAATCAGGATTGTCTCATCCAGTGCCAACCTACTGATGGATTACATGGAAGAGGCATTCCATAACACCCAACAGCTGCACTCCCTGGCTTGGTACAGGCTCACACAAGACAATTTTTTTTTATCTGGACAGATGGTGAAGAGAAACTTTTGAGCTTCCTTGGAACTCAACTCTCCCCTGAGCTGAAGTTCACCTGGTCCTTTTCTAAAACCCATGCCACCTTCCTAGATGTTGACCTCGACCTTGTTGAGTCCCACATTCCACCTCAGTCAATATTAAAACTGTAAGCAAAAAACAGTATCTCCACTTGGATAGTTACCATCTCTTCAACATTTAAATTCACTGTCCCACAACCTTGGCATCTGAGGCAAGCATATCTGATCCAATGATGAGTCATTCACCACCTAGCCAACAATCTGTCCAATGCTTTCCTCTTCCACAACTACCCTATAGAACTTGTCTGAAAACATATCTCCTGAGTAGTTCCTTCTTCCCCCCTCCAGCTCCCCCACCCTCCCCGCCCCTTCCAGTAACAGTGTTCCTAACCACAGAGTATCCAAAAGCACCCCCTTGGTCTGCCAGTAGCATCCCAGACTGAAATGCCTCTGCCAGGGCTTTGACTTTGTCAATTCAAATCCTGCAATGAAACCAGTCATCCAAAGCATCCTCAGCACACTACCCTGAGTAGCTTGTCACTGTCCTCCCATCTTCCACAACAGTTTCATCAAACCTTACAACATTTCCACACCACCCTCACTACCACAACCAACAACATTATCATTAGTCTTATTACACGGTTACGCAGAAAATGTTTGAGTGGAAGCCATGCAAACCTGTAAACATCTCTATTACCTGCTACTGTATTTTTAGAAAATTGTGCAACATTCAATACTGATAATAAAGCATTTATTAAGAAAAGTTTAAATAAGTGAGTTCGTCATTTAACGTCGACTACCATTTCATTTATGTTTGAAGAAACTGCCCATTCGCATGAATGGACACAGGCAGACAGTGTTTGTTGGTAACGAGGATCACCCTGTGGCTAAACACGCCTTGGTGCACGGCCATCACATCTTGGCACAGTGCTACACCGTCCAGGTTATCTGGATACTTCCCACCGACACCTATCCTTCAGAACTCCAGAGATGGGAACTAGCCCTTCAGCATATTCTCTCTTCTCGTTCCCCACCTGGTCTTAACCTCCGCTAAATTTGAATTCCCGCCCGCCAAATTTAACATCTTTGCCTCGGTTCTCTGGACAGAGCCTCTGCCTCTAGTGGCATCTCTGTCTAACTTCTTAACTTCTTTGGTTTCTATAGTATGTCTGCCTAGGTGTATTTGCGTCTGTGTAAATGTATGGGTGTGTGTGTATTTGTTCACCTTCCTTTCCTTCCCCCAAGGTAAGTCTTTCCTCTCCCGGGATTGCAATGGCTCCTTACCCCCTTCATTAAAAACCTCATCATTTCCTTTTCCCTCTCCTTTCCTTCTGCCTGAAGAAGCAACTGGGTTGTGAAAGCTTGCGTTGTGTGTGTGTGTGTGTGTGTGTGTGTGTGTGTGTGTGTGTGTGTGTGTGTGTGTGTGTATTCATTTATTTATTTGTGATGCTGTCACACCTGTGCTCCTTCGCTCTGGTATATTAAATTGCATATTTGCTTCATGAGATGTTGAAACTGTACGCTGTATTTTAACATGTGATTTCTTATTTTGCAGTACTTGAGAATGGAATAATGTATTCCAGAAACATTTTTTACTGCCAAACTTTGCCTCAGTATGTTCGTAATGCTATGTTTATTGTGCTCATGCAAGATGAAACAACTGATATAACCGATAAAAGTCAAATGTGTACTACTCTATGCTTTGTAGACAATGAAGACAATTGTAAAGAATGGTTTCTACATTTTACTGATGTAAGTTCTGATGTAACAGCGAATAGTTTATTTTAATATGTAAAACAGGGCTATAGATGACTTAAGATGTTTAAAGTTATGATGATGATGTTGAGGTAGTGGCTAGACATGTTTCGAGACTATGGCTTTAGTTAAGATTGAGTATCCTACTGCTACCTTTATCCACTGTTAAGTCACAGACTTAATCTCATATTTTCTCAATTTGTGAATTTCATTAAGGAAACCACACAATCTTTTGTTTCTCTTAAAGGGTTACTTGCCTTTTTCTCACATTTCACTTCATGAACAGATGCTTTTAAAGCCTCTACCAAAAATAAAATTTCAAGTGTTGCATTTACTCATTGCAATTTTGCTTCCAGTCACTGGGTAACCATTGTGCAGCAAAGAGAGAACAACTTTACTTTTAAATGTAACAGGCTTCTCATTAGAAGCAACATATTTTGGCTTCTCTTAAATTTACTGTCGTTCATATGTATTAGATTCAGATTTGCGTCAAGTATCCGATTAGTGTATTCCATCGTCTGAATCGCAACTGTGTTCTGTTTTGTTTACCTTAGTTACTCACTGTAGAGACTACATCGTGCCTTTTTATTGGTAGAGACTGTGGCTGCTATGTGCAGTTGCAAACTGAGTTGTGACACCTAGCTTCAGGTGATGTTAACTTTGGTTGCACAGCTGCCAGCTGTGGTCAAGGGGCACCTCGCTTGTGGGCCTGTCCGTTGGGACCGAACTGACATCTATCACATCCAGCATGTCCATTGATTTGCCTGTGGCTCCTGTGAGCCTTGATACTGCTCATAATGAGGCAGATATCACCACCTGTGGTTGTGCGGGAGGTTGCCCCAGTGCATAGCACGCAGCAAAAGATTTCCCTGGGGACCAATTGAGAGGCCTTCCCAGGTCATCTTACCAATAAGTTTGTGTCACTAACTTTGCCAGACAATGTTCCTGAGCCAAATGGTGTTGCTTCATTCTCAGGTTACCTCTCATCCTGCAAGATCCAGCCTATCACAGAGAGTGGGTTTACTTGTAGTTGGGAGTTTGTAACGTTTCTGCTATGTTACGCACTCCCTACAAAACCGTTGCCAACATCACAAACTATTGGACACCTAAATAAAAACATCACTACCGGACATGTAAAATATCACTTTTTCGCATTCAGTTTGATACACTATTAACACTATTAGTAGAACACATTTAAGAAATCGTATGTTGATTTAAACATAACTATGGCTGTCCTTTTTTACGTAATTTTCAGTTTTTATACTTTCGTAAATAACAACTACAAACACTAAAAAGGCATTACACTTAGTTACAGAAAATGCTGAGCCTATAAAGATACTTGTTTGTATAAGAATAACACTACTACATGTTATTACTACTGCACAACGTTATTACGTATTTACCTTTTGCTTAAGTAAAATAGGGTAGACCATGTTTTGTATATCACTGGATCCTAAATTAAATACTGTTCATTTTTCACACACTAGAATTAATAATCCATTTAGTACTAAGCAACTATCATCAAAATTAACAAAACTATGATGACTTTATACAAAATTTGTATTTATAAAAAATTAGACCGCAAATTGAAAATTCCATGTCTCAATAATAGTACGACTACACAATATTGTCAAAACAGATAGGTGTGCACTTCAAAAACACAAATAATGTAAATTTAGTTGAGTAAATATAACACTAATCAAAACACTACTTTTAATTTGCATATACTATTAAATATAAACTTCATAAAACACATACACTCATTGAGATACTTAGTTAAAGCCTAAGTGTAATATTTTAATTTACATATTTCACCATATTTCAAGTATTATTGTATTATATATTTAATAATGGAACAACATTATCATTAGTCTTATTACACGGTTACGCAGAAAATGTTTGAGTGGAAGCCATGCAAACCTGTAAACATCTCTATTACCTGCTACTGTATTTTTAGAAATTTTGCAACATTCAATACTGATAATAAAGCATTTATTAAGAAAAGTTTAAATAAGTGAGTTCGTCATTTAACGTCGACTACCATTTCATTTATGTGAATGTAGCTCCAAAGCAAACCTGGATCAACGGACTTCAGCTACAACGCAGACCAGCCATCTAACCCAAGCTAATTCTTGTAATGTGTACTTCACCATCCCCCAGCGTCCTGTTAATAGAACTTTGTCCTGCAATGTGGACACAGTTCGTCTGGATGCACCCAGGGATTGGCAACAGAGGGATTCGGCACAAGTTCCAATATAAGGCTGTTATGGAAGGGGAGAAGCCCAATGTGCATTCCCTGTGAATACCAGGGTGGAGTCATTCCAGACATGGAACTGGTCCTTCCAGATGCCATGAAGAGTGCAGGGTGCAGCAAACTGCATGTGGTTGCTCATGTCAGTACCAACAATGTGTGTTGGTTTGGTTTGGAAGAGATTCTCGCTGGTTACAAGTGGCTGTCTGAAGTGGGAAAGACTGCCAGTCTTTCTTGCAAAATGACAGCAGAGCTCTCTGTCTGCAGCATAGTTGTGTGTTGGAAAGAGAGGACGTCCAAGACACATGCTTTTGTTTGTAGTATAAATTGTCCCACCTACCTAATTAGTAAGAAGTTGAATACACTGCTACAAAAATATTACACTTACAATAAGAAATACAGTATCAAAATTCTAAAACCCTTGCATTGGATATAAATGGGATAAACATTCCCACAAAAGGAAAACTTACGTCCTATGACATCATGAACCTGTATACCAATATCCCTGTCCAAGAAACTACAAACCTTATAGAACATAACTTACTTAGATACAAAAAATTAAAAAAAAAATTAATTAATTAATTAATTAAAAAAATAAAAAATAAAAAAAACATCCAGTTAATAGCACATACAAAATTATAAACTTGCTTCGCTTAGTCTTAGAGCTATGGGTTGCAACCTTGCTAGTACCATAGCAGATTTTTTTTTTTTTAATAGCCTCAAAGAAAGATTCTTTCTACACCAGAAACTGATAAAATCATCTATTATGATTGATATGTGGATGACACTCTTGTATTCATAGATGGAAATGAAGGAGACATAAATAATCTTCATAGCCCCCTTAACAACCTACATCCTAAAATCAGTTTTACTGTAGAACTAAAATCTGATAACAAAATTAACTTTCTGGACCAATCCATAAAAAAGTACAAAATAGACACAGGTTTGAAATACACAGGAAACCAACAACACCAAGCAACATTATCCCATGCCAATTCATGTCATCCCCTATCTGTTATAAAGAATAGCTAACTCAACGGTAGTGTTTTCAACTACCGAGGAGGAGGTATGCAATGTTGTGAAACAATTAAAAGACAAAAAGTCAACAGGTATGGACGAATTCCCAATGTGTGTGCTGAAAAAAATGCATAAATAACATCAAAGCTCCACTGGCAGAAACCATAAATGAATCCTTCAAAACTGGTTGCTTTCCTGACTACCTGAAGCAAGCAAAAATTTTACCAGCTTACAAGAAAGGTGATGTAGAAATCATTGAGTACTACAGACCAATAGCCCTACTGTCATCCTTCTCTAAAGTGATAGAGACGATAATGAAAAATAGACTTATGAGCTATTTAATTAAATTCAACCTCCTCTGCAATGACCAATATGGTTTTAGGCCTGGCAGAGGCACAGAATCCACAATAGCACAGTTCACAAAAACAGTCTTAGAAGCACTAGATGAGAACAGCTATGTAACTGGCCTTTTTTCTAGACCTTTCTAAGGCATTTGATACTGCTGACCATCAGATATTGTTATATAAGTTAGATTCACTAGGAATAAGGGGAGTGGTAAACAAATGGTTTGGTTCATATCTAAAAACAGAGTACAGTCAGTAGAGATCACTCACAGCATATCAATACTGGGCCTGATATTGTTCCTGGTGTATATAAATGACTTCCCACAACATATCAGCCACAGAGAGAAGATATTGTTCGCTGAAGACAGCAACATAATGATCACCAGTAAGACACAAACACAAATGCTGGAAAAATCTACTGAAGTGCTGAGAGATGTTTACAAATAGACACAGAAAAATAAAGTAACCCTCAACATAAAAAATACAATATGCTTTAGAATAAATAGGAAAATGTGTCCATTAAATTTAGCTCAGCTCTAGATAACATCTCCATACATTCAACTAAATTTTTAGGGTTGTTCATTGATAGCCAAATAAAGTGGAACGAACATGCCATGAAACTCTCGAATAAGTTATCCACAACATGTTATGCTCTTAGAGTCCTTGCATCTACATGCAGTGATAAATGCCTGAGAACTGTCTATTTTAATTATGTACATTCAGCAATCAGTTATGAAATAATTTTCTGGGGAACCAGTACTGAGAACTTGCAAACTGTATTTAAAATGCAAAAGAGAGCAATTAGAATTATAACAAAAAGCAGTAAGTGGGCCCACTGCAGAGAGCTTTTCAAAATGTTAGAAATTTTATCTGTTCCTTGCGAATTTATATTCCAAACCATAGTGTGTATAAAGAAAAATATAGAAAATTATAGTACAAATAGCAAATTCCATAACTATAACACAAAAACAAGTCACCACCTTCACCTAGACAGAAGACTCAAAACAGTTTCTTGTATGAAGGTCTAAAACTGTAAAATAAACTGCCACAAAAATAAAAGAAATTGATAAAATATATTGCTTTAGGAAACAGCTTAAACTGTATTAGTAATAAAAGTTTGTAAATAGTTTCTTACAATGTTGGGTATATGTAATTTTTTTATAAGGAGAAAAATGATTGTAAACAACATATGTCTCACAATGTTAAACTAGATGTAACAAAAAAAACCTGTTGTGAATGTAATTGAACTAGAGATAACAAAAACTGTTTAAATATGTAAATGCAAATGAACTCACAACATCCATACATTTTAAAATGTAGGTAGATGGCTAAAATAAATAAATAACACACTAGAGAGAGAGACAGAAAACCACTGCACTTCTTACCAGCACTTACAATTGGAAAATGACAGAGTAGGTACTGTAGAAAATGATTGAAAATTTTACATTTAGTACAGAAAGGACATGAAATGAATATTTTGGAGGAAATTGAAGTATGTATCCACAAAAATTAAATTGATAATTTAACACTGGACAAAAGATAATACAGCCTACCACTAATCAGAGATTGTACTATAATGCTAAAGTCAACTAAAGACTAAATAAGAAAAACCATGTCAATCACAAATGTACCATCTACAATGTCCTCCTAAAATTTCTAATAAAATCTTTACCCTACTCCCTACATAATACACAGAAATAAATAAAATTATGACATATCTGTTAACTTCTATATTTTCTCTTTGAAAGAAAAAATTGTAAACTTATTGTATTCTGAGGCATTGACAGGTAACTGACTAAAATTTGTGAATGAAATGTAAAATAACACCTCACAAATAGTCATTTGAAGCAGTCAAGGCCTCTAAATACCATACATACTGCACTAGGTAATTGAAATTTGTAAATTTTATTTATGTAATTTTATTTATGTAGTACTTGGATACATACCGATAACAGGAAATGTTTTCGGAGAAAGACACCTGACGTCAGCACTTATGCTGAAGGTTCTTATGAGTAAATAACTAAAATAATTTATTATACTGTTTTAGACCAACCTTTTACAATTATGTCAATCGATGACATCTGTAACACCGTGGGACAAGATATAACAACTTATATTTATTTTGTTTACTGTTATATGATTTATTACTAGTGGGTCTGTTACCATCATCTCAGTATTTTTAATGATATAAAGAGTCTTTTTTAATTTTTTATTTATTTATTTTTAATTTTATATATTCATAGATTCACTATTTGATTTGTGGCTTCTTGCATGTTATTAGCTATTAATGCTAAATCATCTGTGAATGCCAAGCTGTTTACATTGATTTGATCTTTCTTGGTTCCAATCTTTATGTTTTTAAGATTCTGTTTGTACCATTCTCACATCAAGTTGAAGAGCAGTGGTGACAGACTATCTGCTTGTCTTAACGCTGCTTTAATTAATCACACATGGCTCCGACAGTTCACCTTTGAATTTTACTTTGGATTTGGTGTTTGAAAGGGATAATTTTATTAATTTGGGATGAAGTCCAAAATTTCTTAGTATGTTCAACATGGAGGATCTATGAATATAACCATAAACATTTTTGAAGTCTACAAATGTTACGACTTGTTGTCTCTGTCTTATTTTGTAGACATCAATTACTAACTTTACAGTGATTGTTCTGAGCAACTTCTCCAGGGTCTAAATCCTCTTGGGTATTTTCCAAGTTCCTTTTCAAATTGATTTTTACAGTGATTGTAGAGAATTCTTGAAAAGATTTTATATGTACAATCCAAGGGGGAAATCCCTCTGTCATTGTCCAGATTTGTGTACTGAATGTATAATTGCTGTTGTCCAGTGTTCTGGTAATTCTTGTTTTATCCAGATTTTCACAATGCATTGATGTAATATCTGCACTGATTCTGCTCCATGTTTGATCTTCTTCACTTGCTTTGTAGTGCTTGTTCTCTCTCAAAGTTTTGTAGACTTCCTGGGTTGTTATTGTGTTTGTATTTTCTGGTGGTATTTTTATAGTGGTTTATGCTAATTTCTTTAAAATTATTTATATTACTATGTTATTGTTTTAATCTTTTAGAATTAGTGTTGGGAGATCATCATATACTTCCATCTGCTGTACAGCAACACCATGCTAAACATCTCAATGATTAACAATATTAAATACTGTCATTAATCTGTCAACACATCATTAATTAATATTTTATTATAAAAAAATCCTGCCACAAGAATGGTGCTCTTCACATCTAAAACAATGATTAGGTGCAGCTATTTGAGGAGGGGGAAGGAAGCTGTGTGTGGTGTGAAGCAGGTGCTGGTTACATTCTTGTGGACATACTACACCCACCCTCCATATTTTTCCCCTCCGGGACCAAACAAATCAATATCAGATTAGTTACAATGTAAGCAGTGATATTAAAGCATTTAATATTTACTTAATACATACAGGTGGAGAACAGAAGAAAACCTGATGGATGATACAGTGTAAAGTATTCTCTGCACTGCACTTCATTGTTATGAAATGTAAAGATGTGAGTGAGTAGTTGAATATACTTGTGCTTTTCATTGTATTAGAGGTGTACAATAAAGTATGTTCATAATCCCTTTTGATAATACACTCATAGGCAAATCCAGAAAGGGGGGAGGTTCTATAGGACTACTACAGCACCTCCCACTGGAGCTGATCTATTTCCTAAAAGAAAGAGAGAGAGATAAATTGAGCATTAATACAATTGTAGATTAATAAAACACATTTATCTGCTCTAGAAAATTTATAGACAACATGGTGACACAAAATTTCTTTGATTTCAGGTCTCTCCAAGCAAAAATTCAAGATTTGCCTTCATTCATCCTTACATATTTGAGGGTCCTCCTCAAAATAGTCTCCTTTGGATGTGGTGCACCTGATGCAGCATTCCTGTTAAGTTTGAAGAGACAGGCTGGGAACCCCCTTTTTTTTCTTTTGTAAAGTCCTTCAGAATCATCTCTGTGGAATCCATTAATGCTTCTATTAATGGAAAATTCCTGCCCTGAAGGTTATCTCAAGGTTATGAAAGAGAAAATAGTCATATAGAGCTAACTGAAATGTGGACTACAGGCAGGCAGGTTCGATTGCCGCCAGGTCCTGTGATTTGTATCTGTCAATTTCCACTTATTTCACCTCTGGCAGTGTTGCTGATGTGAAACATATCGAGCAGCACCGTGGTTAGAACCCCACGTTAAACTGTAGGTCCCCCTATAACTGGCTGGGTAAATCAGTTCGAAGGTCAGAGGAAGGCAACGGCATACCACCTCCAAACAGGACCATGCCTAGTAAAGCACTGTGGTGTTCAAACCTATCTTCAGATTGTTGACTGCTTTACCTTTTTACCTTATATAATTAATTATTTAAAATAACATCAATGTTGGGTATTGCTTCTTATATTGTGGATTAACTTAATTGTAAATTTGCATATATAGAAATAGCACATTAACTATCCCACATTAATCATGAATAGCTGATTTCATGGCTTTTGCGTCATCTTTTTATCTTTGCTGCTGTTGTTGTGACAGAGAATATGTGGATATTTTCATTTGTTAGAGAAGGAACTGGAGTGCCGGATTAACATTTCTTTGAAACTGGTTGCACCACATTCAAGCTCTGTTGTGTGGAAGAACAGAATCTCCAAAGGCCTTCTGTAACATTTCGGAGGCCTGAAGCTTTGCTGAGATTAAAGCAAAATTTCAAAGCTACATATGGGTACATCGCCTCAGTTGTTGTAAGTAACATGAAAACAGTCTATGACAAATTCATGGGAAGTATGGAGCAAACATATGTGCTTATTTGCACTTGTATTTTCAGTTTCTATACTTTTTTTTTCAAGGTCAAAGCAATCATTTTTTCATGCCATATAATGCTATGCAGTGAATTAAAAATATTTTTATACCAATAGAATGATACTAAACCCAGATCTTATTTATGCAGTATGTTTTTGTATATAAATTTCATTGTATTTTACCTTCAAGTTGAATGGTATTCTTGATAAGACCACGTCCAATATAACGAGTCAGAAGTTCAAGATGATCCTGAAGTGCTATATGATACTTTGAAACCAGAGTTTGCAGAAGAAATATTTGCTTAGCTGACAATGGGTATTTCCCACAGTTCATGGCCTGGAAAAAAATACATAAAATACTATATCTTATTTATCTTCACTACTGAATAAAGATAAGTGAAAAATTTATGGATTTACTTACTTCAGATTTTTACATAATTCTCTAATAAACATTTGTGTATGTGTTTGTAAAGGAAGAAATTGTTAGAGGAAAGAAAAATAAAATGTGTTGGCTGTAACTCAGAATGTCAAAACTACACCTCAGTGCTTCACTTGTGGCCGGCTTTACAATAAGTCATAAACCACCAGTAATATTCTCATGTTTTGAGAAACATGAGCAACTTCTTACCAGCAGTTTCAGCTACACCAATTGGGTAAGACAAATGTGAAAAATATTTGGCTTTTCTGTTATTCTCAATTTATCAGATGATAGAGGCACAGTAGTAAATAACTGAGTGATGAACAACCGTTTTTTATAAATTAGTAACTCTGTTTTGTATCTTGGCTCCATGACAAGTCTTAGGTAATTGTCATTATTCAGGCAGATATCACTGATTTCTCCTGGATGCCTATTATTATAAGAAGCACAGATGCCTTGGAAGCAGAGTGCTTTAAAACTTATGCAGAAAAAATTAAGCAATCTAATGATGATTTGAGACAAGAGTGGACTTCTATTGTAAAAACCAAAGTTGATGAGCTGATCACTGGTTTAAGTAATCAGAAAACAATAAAGCTAAGCTAAGATACAATTTATTTACTACACTAGACAAAACAAAGAGCCCTGAGATGAAAATAATGTAAACGTTCAAAATTACTAATAATTATAAGAATATTGCTGAGTTATATGTAAAGATTATCAAGAAATGTTACTGAGTACAAAATGAGGTGAGTCAGAAATTTAGGGACATAAACATTGATTTCAAACAATTACTTGATTCTCAATACAGATGTTCAAAAATACACACATAAAAACTGTTGCATCACCTTGGTTCCAAGGTCACACTGACATTGAATGCGTATACTGTATTAGGACCACAGTTCTTTTGATTGTACAAGGATATCAATCAACCCACACAAAGTTGAAAACAGCAATACATAAACAGAGCCAATGTGACAGAGTGGGCAAGATGGTAGATCAGTTCCAGTAATAATACCAAAAGGAAGTACACTCTTTTTTTTAACTGTAGTTCTTCCACGTGTAGAAGGTCAATTCTGAAGTTTGATTGTATTTATATTGTTACTTTGTGTCATGAGGGACTCACACCAAGGGAAGTTTCCAGATGTCTTGCAGTAAGCAAAGTGAAGTTTGGATGTGGAAGAGCTACAGAGATACAGAAATTGTCGATTACTTCTACATCTACATACATATTCCGCAATCCACCATAAGGTGCGTGGTGGAGGGTACACTGTACCACTACTAGGCATTTCCTTTCCTATTCCACTCCCAAATAGAATGAGGCAAAAAAGAATGCCTATATGCCTCTGTACAAGCCCTAATTTCTCTTATCTTGTCTTTGTGATCACTACGCGAAAGGTAAGTAGGCGGCAGCAAGATCGTACTACACTCAGTTTCAAATTTCAACTCTCTAAATTTCCTCAACAGAAATACACGAAAAGAATGTCACCTTTCCTCCAGCGATCCCCAACTGAGTTGCCGGAGCATTTCCATGACACTTGCACATTGGCCAAACCTACCAGTAACAAACCTAGCTGCTTGCCTCTGAACTGCTTCTATGTCTTCCTTTAAACTGATCTGTTGCAGGTCCCAAACACTTGAGCAATACTCAAGACATGGTCATACAAGTGTTTTATACACAGTCTCCTTTACAAATGAAGTACATCTTCCCAAAATTCTCCCAATAAACCTAATTTGGCTGTCTGCCTTACTCACAACTGTCCTTACATGTGCGTTCCATTTCATATTGCTCTGCAATGTAACACCTAGATATTTGAAAGATGCAACAGCATCAAGAAGCTCACTACTAATGCTGTATTTGGACATTATGGGATTAGTTTTCCTACTCATGCGCATCACCTTACATTTTTCTACATTGAGAGCTAGCTGCCAATCTTCGCACCAACTAGAAATTTTGTCTGAGTCATCTTGTACGCTATTACAATCAGTTAAAGATGATACCCTCCCATACACCACAGCATCATCAGCAAACAGCCGCAAATTACAAGTTACTCTGTCTATCAGATCATTTATATAGATAGAAAATAGTAGCGGTCCTATCACACTGGGGCACGCCTGATTTTACACTTGTCTCTGATGAACACTCGCCATCGAGAACAAAGTACTGCGTCTGTTACTTAGGAAGTCTTCCAGCCAGTAACAAATCTGTGAATTTGCCTCTGAATTGTTGATTACTTGCCTTGCTCTGACCACTCAAAGGCTGCTATAGCAGCTGATAACTGCTACTTACATATTTCAACTTGGAGCAACCTTGAGAGAAATACCACTGTGGCGACATGACCACCTATCAACCATAACAAGTAACAAAGTACTGCGTCTGTTACTTAGGAAGTCTTCCAGCCAGTCACAAATCTGTGAATTTGCCTCTGAATTGTCGATTACTTGCCTTGCTCTGACCACTCAAAGGCTGCTATAGCAGCTGATAACTGCTACTTACATATTTCAACTTGGAGCAACCTTGAGAGAAATACCACTGTGGCGACATGACCACCTATCAACCATAACAACTATGTATTCCCTGCCCTGTTGACCATATTGTATATTCAGTCTTGTTCTGTAACTTGTGGAGTCAACAATAAAAGTTATTGCACTTCACTAATGTGGTTTTATGTGGGGCCCAAACCCCATCTAATTCCACACTGGTGACCCCGAGTTCATTATTTCTCATTATTTTCACCAGTGCAGTGAAAGTCAGCACTCCTGCATTGGTTTATTCACAAAAATATAGTGGTCTTTGTTCTATGCCTGCTTGTTGGTTGGACTGCCACCGGATTTCAAGCTGCATTTGTTTCCTCAATGCAAGGATCTGATCTTCCTATTTCGTTGAGCATTTTGTCCTCTTATTCACAATGCGAACTTTTTCAGGACATGTTCGCCATGCTGAGAACTTTGAGTGCTGTGAGAAACTGTACCGAATCTGATTTCGTGATGCCAAGTGTTCTTTCTGGTGTCTCCCCTGTTTTTAGTGCTAATGTGTTACTGAATCACCTTCCGTGTGTTACCAATGTACAAAATGTGGCCTTTTCAGACCTTCAAATTTTGAATGGGAGACCTGCAACCGCCCCACTGCACATGTTAGAGTATCATTCCACCAACCACAAGGTGCAGTTTCTTTGCCCTATTTGAATTTATTTGATGCTTCAGTAGAAAGTGTTATCTCTGGTAGAATCACCCCGGGTTTCATCTTGAATCATTCCAGCAATTTGGGACAATTTTCCTGTGCCTGGGGCGCACCTTTTTTCATCAGACAACAACAGTGCTGTGGCTGTGAGATTATTACAAATGCCATCTTCACCAATGTTCCTGATGGACCGCTGTCCCCTGGCCATCATTTCAGTGGTGACACAAACTTCACTCATGCTCCGATTGGCAGTGTTTCCCGTGTGCAATCGTGCTCCACATCATGTGATGCATCTGCCTCATCACGAGTGCAACAGTCGATACCTCTCTATCACAAGGCTGACATATAAGGCCTACCACGGCCATTAGAGAATGGCAGTCACCCAGCTTTATGGCACACACTGGTGCCTCAGCCACACTGGAGTTCTACCCCATTGCAGCACACACTTCTACTGCTCATTCACTCGCCTTCACGGTTCCCTGGGGCCACTGACCAACAGCAGCCCAGCATATGTGCATCAACACTGCCTGACACTCAGGATCCACCTCTGTCTCCACCCCCTGGACGCCTGCCCAAGATGCCGCCTTTCTCTTTTGAGGCTCCCACAACTTAGTTTGCTCTTGTCAAACAAATCTTCAACCACTATTCACTAAATGATGACACTTGCTATCTGTGTCTGATCACTCACCTTCATGAACATGTCGACCTCATATGTGACCTTGTAAACTCTCAAACAACTGTCAATTGCACTGCCACCACAAAGAAGACCATCATGGAGAGGTTAGCTGCAGTCCTGACATTATCCATGAATTTTATTTAGAAGACAAGAAGCCTTTACAACTGTGGCACTACCTCCGATAGCTAGTCAACAAATAGTTCATACCTGACTCCACCCTCATGGCTGTCTGATCAAGCAAACTCCTGCTCACTGTGCAGACAGCCCCCACCTACAAAATTCTTCAGCCTCCGAGTGAACGCATCCGCATCACCGTTAGGGTGTACTAGACCTATCCCCATGAAATGCGTCACCCCCAATTCACCTTTGAGTCTCGGGCCTCACAGCACCTCCCTGCTGCTGGGCATGATCACTTGTGTACTACAGGAGCCACCTGTAAGCAGCCAGACCCGGATTTTCACTTTCACACTGAATGAGTCTCTGCTTCACCTTCTCCGCCTTGACTGCCGGTGCTGCTGACTGACAGCTCATCCAACTCCAACGAGGGGCCTCCTCTGGTCATCTGCTTCCCACAGGTACACGCTCCTCATTACCCATACTGTTATTACCATAGTCATTATGGTGATGCTGTAAAAAGTGTTGTCTGCTGAGGTGCCACCTTCTGCACTGACAAGAACAGATGCTTCATTCTGCTGTGAGCCTCACTTTCAGATAGTCGCTTGTATTTACATGACTCTGTTGCCAGTGCCTGTTTTCTTGTGGACATCAGTGCTGATTTCTTTCTGTTACCAACTTCCATGGCTACTGACCCCCTTTGCCCACACATAATGCTCTACTTCGGGCTGTCAGTGCCACTCAACCGCCATGTACCAGTACAATGATGTTCGTTGATCACCTGTCACTGAGCTGCACACTCATGTGGAACTTTCTGGTGGCTGATATTCTGGAAACTATCATGGGCACTGACTTTTTATCACACTACAAACTTTCTCCTCATGATATGTGCTGTTGGGAGTTTCATCACCCATTGAACATACATTTTTTGAGTGATCCATTGGGCTCTGGCTCTTCTATTATGATTGCAAATATTGTCTGTGAGTGCATTAATTTTATTGACCCATTCAAAACTCTCCTGTCAAAGTGGTGAGTGAGAGCGAAGACACTGTCTGCCACCTCACTGTCACAAAGACACAGCTGTCCTCCATTAAGCAAGACATTGTAACTCTTCCAGTACCTCCAAAAGACAATTGCTCCAAGGTCAGTACTTGTGTTCCCTCCAAGAGTGTTATCAGTGACATCATGCCCATGCACAAAGTTACCAGTATATGAGACAATTCTGTGTGTACACGCTGCTTCTGCATGGACGTTTGTAAACAAAACTTTGTTGCCATGCAAACATCTTGCTCGGATGCTCCACCAGTGCTTCACATCACTCTAGCAGCTGCCTCCCATACTGCTGCTTCCCCATCCATGCTACAATCTTCTTCTGTTTTGCACTCACCTGATTCAAAGGTCGAGCATGACCCTGAAACTCCTCCGATTCTCAGGCCACCTGTACATGGTCTCTCTCAGATCTGCCTGAAGAGATTTCATGTGCCACCAACTTGTGCTCTGCTATAGTGCCTCCCTCATGCACACCTGCAGCCAATGTGGCTACTACTTCAGCACCTAGGCATCCGTTAGGGGTCATGAACTCTTCCAAGCCAGCCGACTTCGGTTTATTGGGAGAATTTTGGGAAGATGTACTTCATCTGTAAAGAAGACCGCGTATAAAACGCTTGTACGACCACGTCTTGAGTATTGCTCAAGTATTTGGGACCCGCAGCAGATCGGTTTGAAGGAAGACATAGAGGCGGTTCAGAGGCGAACAGCTAGATTTGTTACCGGTAGGTTCGACCAATGCGCGAGTGTCATGGAAAAGCTCCAGTAACTTAATTGGGGATCGCTGGAAGAAAGACGACGTTCTTTTCGTGAATTTCTGTTAAGTAAATTTAGAGGGCCGGAATTTGAAGCTGAGTGTAGTACGATCTTGCTGCCGCCTACATACATTTCGCGTAAAGATCACAAAGACAAGATAAGAGAAATTAGGGCTCGTACGGAGGCATATAGGCATTCTTTCTTTCCTCGTTCAATTTGGGAGTGGAATAGGAAAGGAAATGCCTAGTAGTGGTACAGTGTACCCTCCGCCACGCACCTTACGGTGAATTGCGGAGTGTGTATGTAGATGTACATGTAGAAGCCACCGCCCGGTCCTGCGCCTGCTTCAGTCACTGCCCCTCCTGGGGTCTAGCTCAGTGCCATGTCCCACACACGTGACCTTGTGCCACCTAGCGCCACCACAAACACTTGCTTCTATGCCCACTGACATTTCAGTTGTCACGAATGGACTTTGTTTAACTGACGGCCTCCCATCTCTAGCAAAACAGGCTGTCTTTGTCCTGAGAAACTTGCAGCAATCAAACAACAGATTGTAAAACTTTTGGAGGCTGGCGACATTGAACCCTCATACATTAACTGGTTATCCCCTATTCATTTAGTGGTACTTGGTGCATGTCTGGTGACTATCGCAGTTTCAATGCCAGGACTATAATGGACAACTATTCCAGAATGAAACTTTCACTCTCCAGTGCAGGGTGTGCTGATGAAACTTCCTGACAGATTAAAATTGTGTGCCGGAACCAGAACTTGAACCTGGTACCTTTGCTTCGCACGGGCAAGTGCTCTACCACTAAGCTATCCCGACATGACTCACAATCCGTCCTAACAACTTCAATTCTTCCAGTACCTTGCCACCTACTTCCCAAACTTCACAGAAGTTCTCCTGCAAACCTTCAAGATTAGCACTCCTGGAAGAAAGGATATGGTGCAGACATATATGCGAACACTCCACTGCTGAGTGAAAGTTTCATTCTGGAAACATCCCTTCGACTGTGGCTAAGCCATATCTCCACCATATCCTTTCTTCCAGGAGTGCTACTCTTGCAAGATTCACAGGAGAACTTATATGAAGTTTGGAAAGTAGGAGGGAAGGTACTGGCAGAATTGAAGTTGTGAGCATGGATCGTGAGTTATGATTGGATAGCTCAGTCAGTAGAGCACTTGCCCATGAAAGGCAAAGGCCCCAGGTTCGAGTCCCAGTTCCTGCACACAATTTTAATCTGCCAGGAAGTTTCAACAACTATTCCATTCCCAACATTGCTGATTTCATGCAAACATTGGCAGATGGAAAAGTGTTTTCTGTAGCGAAATGCAAGCAGACATATCGTCAAATACCAAGGACATTGAAAAAACTTGTTTCATTATTGTTTTATGCTGCTTGGCTTGAAAAATGCAGCATAGGCATGGGACCATTTTATCAATGAGATCCTTTTCCCATTGAAATTATGTTTTGTTTATCTTAATGACTTATTAGTGTTCAGTGATTTGGTCAAGGAGAACAAGAAACATGCAGATCCTTCTTGACACTCATGCTTCAGCTGGCATAGAACCTAATGACAATAAAGAAACAGTTATACCAACACTCTGTACTGTTCCTCTGTTTCACCGTCACTGCAGGTGGAATTGCTTCTTCCCAGAGAAAGTTAACCACATCAGGAACTTGCCCCTTCCCTCCTCACCATTTTCTTGGGCGAATTAACTATTACCGACACCACTTACCCAGTGCTGCTGAGCTCAAATCTCCCCTCTCCAATGCCCTAGAGGTAAACATACCTCCAGAACTATCCCCATTCATTGGAATGATGTCATGACCTCTGCTTTCTCTGCTCTCAAGGATCTCTTAGCAAAGGTCATCACCATTGCTCACAGTCATCCCAATGCTCAACTTTTCATCATGACTGATGCAAGTGACACAGTCATTGGTGCAGTTCTCAGCGAGACCATTAACAGCAACACTTTTTCCTGGCAATTCTTCTCAAAAATGCTCAGTAATGCTCAAAAGAATTATCCTGCTTTTGACAGATAGTTCCTGGCAGTATATGAGACTATCATACACTTCTGCACTGCTATTGACAGTTGCTCTATGTCCTCACTAGCTACAAACCACTTCCAGGTGTCATTGTCAATGCTCCTGCTGATCATCCTCCCCACCAATTCTGCTGTTTTGATTTTATTTCACAATTCACTACTGACGTAAATTACATCAAGAGAGCCGACAATATCGTAGCATTGATGCAGTCTCCTCCCTTCTGGACCTCTCTAATCTGACAACTCTTCACTTCCAAACTACAGATGAGCACATGATGCAACTAATACAAGATAGCAGCTCTTGTCTTAAACCTATATGCACCACCTTTGCAGGGATGTTGGGTGAAGTCTGGTGCAACGAATCAACTGGCAAGCTATGCCCCTTCATCCCTCACTGCCAGTGATGAGAGATCATTGTGACCAACTTCACAGTCTAACTCACCCAGATTGTCGTGTTGCAATGGAAGCAGGCTTGACTTCGAAGGCAACTAAACACAGCACTTATACTGAAAGTATGTTTATTACGAACTCAACATACACGCGGCACTGACTGCCTCTCAGGCAGAGTGCTCTGCTATTTATACATAGACAGAATTTACCAGAAATTAGAAAAACAGTCAACATACGAAACAAGTAGAATTTACAAGTGAACATAAGAAAGATGTAGAACCTTCTGGAATTGTTAATTACAAACAAATAAATTTTTGCCGGTGGGCGGGATTGAACCGGGGACCTTCTGCACCACAGTCCGTGACGCTATCCCCTGCATCATGCCGGCAGTTGATGTACGTGGTCTTTCGCGGCATTGCTCCCTCTCCTGGAGAAACAGCGACCCACTGTTATGATCCCTGTGGAGCCAGCTGCAATGTCCTGGATCTTGACCGTGTCATGGGTCCTCTGTATGACAGTTCAAGAGAATCCTTTCCTTCTCCGCGATTATCTATGACAGACGTTCCTGTCGTGGCTTCATCAGGAACCATTGTCGTCTACCTGCTCTTCAGGATCATAGTAAGGCTTCATGCGCAGGACGTGAACAATGTCTCTTCGTTTTTGACGTTTCGACGACGGCTCATAATCCTCAACTTCGTATGTGACGTCTGACAGGCGGTGTATGAAACGATACGGGCCAAAGTATCGCTTCAATAACTTTTCTGACAGTCCAACCTTCCGTACAGGGGTAAAAATCCATACCAACAGGTCGGTGCTTGTTGGTACACCGCTGACGGTCTTTCTCCTGGGCGTCCAGTGTCTGTATGCGAGCCAGCTGTCTTGCCTCTACGACCCTGGTGATGAGCTGTTTAACATAGTCATCCTGAGTGTCGTCCAGTTGGAACGGAAACAGCGTATTCATTGTCGTCGCAGCTTCCCGGCCATGAAGCAGGAAAAACGGCGTGAATCCTGCGGTGTCTTGTCTTGCGGTATTGTAAGCAAATGTCACGACTGGCAGAATTGTATCCCAATCCTTCTGCTCAACATCGATGTACATCGACAGCATGTCGGCTAACGTCTTGTTAAAACGTTCCGTAAGACCATTTGTCTGAGGATGGTATGCAGTTGTCATTCTGTGGACAATGTTGCACCGTGACATTACCTCTGATAATAGTTTTGACTGGAATACTTTTCCACAATCAGATATCATGACACGTGGTGCTCCATGCTTCAAAATAATGTCTTCTACAAGGAATTTTGCGATCTCTGGAGCTTCTGCAGTCGGCACAGGTTTGGTGACAGCGTAGCGTGTGAGGTAGTCAGTGCAGACTATTATCCAACGGTTACCGGTTGTCGACTTCGGGAACCTCCCTAAAAGATCGATCCCGACTCGGTGGAATGGAGCTGCTGCCGGCGGAATCGGTACGAGATGTCCCAGAGGTAATTGCGGCACATGCTTCCATCACTGGCACTCTTTACAGTGACTCACATAGTGCTTGACAGATCTGTAGAGACCTTTCCAGTAATACCTGCATCTGATTCTATCTAGGGTCTTCACGAATCCCAGATGACCAGATATTGGAGCATCGTGGAAATATTTGAGAATAGCTGGCTGGAGATGAGCTGGAACAACAAGTAACCATTTGGGGCCCAGTGGATCGTAGTTTCTCTTATACAATGTTCTGTTTATAAGTTGGAACTCTCCATTGGTCGGTTCTCCTTTCTCCAAGGCCTCTATCGTTTTTAATAGTGCTGGATCTTCCCTCTGTTCAGCTGTAATGTCATCTAATTCATTGAGCTGAAATTTCATTAATGCTGTTGTGTTCCACTAATGGATTCCTCGAAAGGCAGTCGGCATCCTTGTGTTTGCGGCCGTTCTTGAATACCACTGTGACATCGTACTCTTGGAGTCTTAGTGTCCATCTTGCTAGTCGACCTGATGGATCCTTTAAGCTAGTCAGCCAACACAAAGAATGGTGGTCTGTCACGATGGTGAATGGTTTACCGAATAAATACGGCCGGAACTTGTTGATAGCCCAGATAACCACGAGACATTCTTTTTCAGTTGTAGACTAGTTTATCTCGGATTTTGAGAGTACTCTTGACGCATAGGCTATCACTTTTTTAGCACCTTCCTGAACTTGTACAAGCATGGCACCAATCCCATAACCACTGGTGTCAGTGTGTAGTTCCGTTTCTGCATTCTCGTCATACAAGGCAAGCACTGGTGTGGAAGTTAGAGCCTCCTTAAGTGCCCGGAAAGCTCTTTCTTTTGTCTCATCCCAGTAAAATTTGGCATCTCCCTGCAGAAGTTCTTGTAATGGACGTGCCTTGTTACAAAATCCTTTTATGAAACGTCCGTAGTATGAGCACAGCCCGAGAAAACTTCTCACATCACAAATGTGCTGAGGAGTTGGAAATTCTGTGACTGCCCTTACTTTATCTGGATCAGGACGGACACCATCTCTGTTGACTAGATGCCCCAGGATTTTTATCTCTTTTGTGATGAAGAGGCACTTCTTTGGATTGAGACGGAGACCTGCAGCCTGAACACACTTCAACACAGTTGACAGGCGACTCAGATGTTCTTCAAATGTTTTCGAGAAAATGACAATGTCATCTAAATAGCAGAGACACGTCATCCACTTAAGGAGTCAAAACAAGTTGTCCATCATGCGTTCGAATGTGGCTGGGGCATTACATAATCCAAATGGCATTACTTTAAATTCATGGAGGCCGTCAGGTGTAATAAAAGCCGTCTTCTCCCTGTCAGCTTCGTCAACCTTGATTTGCCAGTAACCTGTCTGCATGTCCATAGTGGAGAAGTATGTAGCTCCTTTCAAGAAGTCTAAGGTGTCGTCAATACGCGGCAATAGGTAGACATCTTTCTTTGTGATTTGGTTCAGCCACCGATAGTCGACACAGAATCGCCACGTACCATCCTCCTTTTTTACGAGGACCACCGGAGACGACCAAGGACTCTACGAAGGTTGAATAATGTCATCTCGCAACATCTTCTCCACTTCCTGTCGAATTATCCGTCTTTCAGCTGGCGACACACTATACGAACGCTGGCTAATTGGCGAATGATCCCCAGTATTGATCCGGTGCTTTATCGCGGGCCGTTTCGTCTGACTCTTCCCCTGCTGATGTGTGAATGCACCCGAAAATTGGCGTAGTATAGCTAACACCCGCTGGCGTTCCTTGGTCAGTCCAGGCCCTATTGGCAGTTCCACGTGAGTTTCCTCCAGCATGTTGTCTGTACTAATAGCAGGGCATGGGTCTTCATTGATGACGTTGAGCTCACCGTCCTGGATTGGTTCAGCTGTCCCGATACACATTCCCTTGGGGATAAGTTGTGACTGCTCGTGACAATTTGTGATCCAAATCTCTCCTTGACCACCGGTAATGCTTATGATAGCCGCTGGTATGTAAATTTCTTTTGTGAGCCTGATAACCTTTTTACTATCAACAAGAACTTCACAGCTTAACCAGTCATCTGTGTTTGTGACTGCAACTCTTTTCATTGTCAACGGCGGTATCGTCACATTGTCAACGACGAATAACTTCCCAGAAAATTCTGTATTACGTGTATCCGGCGGAACAACTTCTTCAATTTGCAGCTCAGATCTGCCACAGTCAATGATAGCTTGGGATGCCTGAAGGAAGTCCCATCCGAGGATGACATTGTGGCTACATTCTGTTAACACGACAAATTCAAACGGCTGCGTCCTGTTGTTGATGGTTATTCTTGCGACACAAGTTCCTGCTGGATGGACGTACTTTCCATTAGCGACCTTCAGCACAGTTGCCCCCGTATCACAGAACATTGTCTTCTTTAGTGCGCGGCAGTAATTATCCGATAATACAGAAAAAGAGGCTCCTGAATCAACAAGTGCCCGGACAGGTTGGCCGTTGATTATGACGTCGATGAGATTTCCCGACATCTTAGCGACTGTCGTCCATGGAGGATTTTCATCTGCGGCGGCCTCAGCTCCGTAGATGGTCGCCTCGCTTAGTTTTCCTGGGCGCGGCGGCTAGGGGAGTGGCTGGTACCTCTGTACGGCGACGGTGAACGGCTGCGGCGCGTCGGGGAGCTTCTTCCCATGGGCTTCTTCCCATAGGTCGATTGAACTCATCAGGTGACTGCCTGGGATAGAACTGCTCCGACGGCTGATATCTTGCAGCAAAATAATCATCGAATACTCGCCTCCTCTCTCTGTAGTAGCGTACGACATGTCCAGGGCATCCACAGTGGAAACACAGTGGTGTGTTGTCTTCTGTCCTCCAGACGTCTGTTCTTCTGCGGGGCGTCATAGTTACTGGGGGAGTTAGCTGTGGTCGCGTCGGTCGGTTCATGGGCTGCCGTTTGGCGGCTGCAGCGTAAGTCATAGCTGGGCGACGCCATTCTTCACGTCGGGTGTGATTGAGGGGGCAGACAGGAGCTAATGTTTGAAATACCTCGTCCTCAGCGGCGTTGGTTCCCTCGTGACTTTCAGGGCTCACATCCATGGCCATAATCTGATGCTCGCTCGGTCTAATAGTCCCGGCTGCCATGCACTGTTGTAATTCTTCTCTCACGATTTGTCGTATGAGAGAAGCAAAGTCATGCTGATCTTCCACAACGGCCATAGGGACTACATTTGGGAGTCTGTCATACTTCTTGCATCCAACTATCCTTTGTTGCATCTCTTCAATACGCTGGCACCACTTGATGTACTCTTCTGTCGTAGCGACGTCTTTTATCAGAAGAGCTTGGTACATATCTTCTGCAATTCCCTTCATCAGGTGCGTGATTTTGTCCGCCTCAGTCATGTTCGGATTGACTATGTTACACAGAGCCAAAACATTCTGTATGTATGATTGTGTCAGCTCACCATGTCGTTGGGCCGGTTCTTCAGTTGTTCTTCCGCCGAACGGATTTGTCGCTGGCGGTCTCCAAACGTCTTCTTCAGTTCCTCCTGGAACGTCTCCCAGTCATTCAACTTGTCTTCATTGTTCTCGAACCATTGCTGGGCTGTTCCGTCCAGATAGAAGTAAACGTTGGCCAAGCACATCGTATGATCCCACCTGTTGTACTTGGCAACTCGGTTGAATCCTTTTAGCCATTTATTGGGATCCTGTCCAGAGTCTCCAGAGAACACCGACAGGTGTCTGATGTGTAGCTGGCTTACCGCTGGTTTCGTTTCCATAGGTCTTCTGATGATACGGACTTTTGGAAGGACGTACTCGGTGTATCCCTTGTATTCCGGTTCCAGTCCGTGTAAGCGACGGCTTTTACGTTGCCTAATTGGAGCCACGGTGATGCAGCTGTTGCACAGGGTACCCGGCGCCTCCACCAAACAATGTCGCGTTGCAATGGAAGCAAGCTTGACTTCGAAGGCAACTAAACACAGCACTTATACTGAAAGTACATTTATTACGAACTCAACATACACGCAGCACTGACTGCCTCTCAGACAGAGTGCTCTGCTATTTATACATAGACAGAATTTACCAGAAATTAGAAGAACAGTTAACATACGAAACAAGTAGAATTTACAAGTGAACATAAGAAAGATGTAGAACCTTCTGGAATTAATTACAAACAAATAAATTTTTGCCGGTGGGCGGGATTGAACCGGGGACCTTCTGCACCACAGTCTGTGAAGCTATCCCCTGCGCCATGCCGGCAGTCGATATACGTGGTCTTTCGCGGCAATATTATATCTTCCACCAGATCAGTGCTGACCATTTTGTCTGGTGGGACATGAAAAGGGACTGTCAGGTCTAATATGTGCCTGCTTTCCCTGACAGTGGAGCAAGGCAACAACGCACACCACCCCTTCCTTGGACTGTTTTCTTGCTCTGGCCAAATATTTTCAGCATGTTAACGTTGACCTGGTTGGTCCCCTTCCGCCTGCCAATGGTTTTCGCTACATCTTAACCACTATCGACTGCACCACTCTCTGGACTGAAGCCACACCTCTTCTTAACATAACCACTGAAACTGTAGCTCATGCTTTCATAACCACTTGGAGTGCTCATTTTGGTTGCCCCTCTGTTCTCACATCTGCCCAGAATAGGCAGTTTGAGTCATCTCTTGTCAATGCCCTATGCAATCTCTTCAGAATCCACCACATTCAGACTAACAGCTATTACCCACAGAGGAAGGTCTGGTGGAGCATTGGCATCACACGTTGAAAGCTGAGGTGTCATGACTTGCTATGGACCGAGGCTCTGCCACTGGTCTTCTGTGGTCTTCATACCACTTATAAAGAGAATCTGTAGGGCACTGTGGCCGAGTTTGTTTATGGTAAGAAACTAACACTTTCAGGCGAGCTGGTGCATCCATCACCCCCACTTCCTCCTACTGAAGTACCATCCCTTTTTAACCATATCAGAATTCATTGTTCCAAGATTTCTCGTGACCCCTTTCCATCCAGCCACTCCCCCCCTCCCTCCGCATGCCACATTCAATGGGAGATTGTCCAGAATCGTCCTTTCTGAACCGAGCAGATGGGAGTTGTCCCTACAACATACAACATTCTACGGTCCCGCAACCATCCTGACTGCACCCTAAGCTAACTTATCATTCCTACAACCCAAGCCTGAAAACAACACCCCCTCCCAACAAAAAAAAAAAAAAAAAAAAAAAAAACAAAAAAAAAAAAAAAAAAAACAAAAAAAAAAAAATTAATTCATGATCTTGTATTTTCTTCCAATCCATGTCTCTGGGTGCTGCTTATTTTAATATTTTTTATTTTGTATCATTTCTAATAATTCAATATTCCTGTAATTTTATTTTTATTTCTTTTTTAATTTTTTTAATTCCATTCATTCACACACACACACACACACACACACACACACACACATATCTACATCATTTCACAAGGAACATGAGGCAGATTTAAAGTATGTGGTGTGGAGGGAGACATGCTTTAAGACAGTCCGTGTAGTTGCTTTGGCTACAACACTGTGTAAGCTGAGTGGTCTAAAGCACCTACCTAGTAAGTAGGAGGTCCTGGGTCTGAATCCCGACCACGCCATAAATTTTAATTCAATGCCTCTCCTTATGTTTAATCTTCCAATTTTATCCCCTTGTCCTTTCGCTTTACTGCATTCCAAACTGTATCTCATGTCCCCTGAGCCTTTACACTCCGCCATGACGTGTGGAACATTTTATCCACACCCTTGCCTGGCATTCTTCCACATCACCTGCCCTCCTCACTCAGTTTCAAGATGCTTGTCACACTGGAGCAGCCAGAGATGGTGGTTATGTGTGCATGAGTTATGTCTGAGTGATAATGCGAATTTACATGTATCTTTTTCTGTTGAAGATTGAGGCTGAAAATATAAGTTAAATTGAGAATGTGACTGTCTATTCTACATGCCAGTCTGTGGCTCAGCAATTGCCTTTATGGTGAGTTGCTACCTATCCTATAGTACTGACATTCCAACCTGAACTTTCCATTGTTAGATTTTGAACTATCTAATATTTCCATAAAATTAAATACTGAAAATATATCCATTTTCACTTGAATGAGAGTGATCAGAAAAAATATGTCAAGTTGACTTCAGTATAGATTGTTTATGGCAATTGATGATTTAAAAAACAGTCTCAGAAAAGAGAAAAGGTACATTTGAAATGTGAGGACAGAAGATGTGCACAAACTAGTTATGTCAAGGCAAAGAAGCCACATTTGAGAAGCCATAAACAAACTGGTTCCTAAAAATCCGCATCATCTTGCATGAGGTTTCAATTTATTATGTCTTACACCATTCTTGACATATTTTGCAGACATTAAGCACTGAACATATCTTCAAATTTACATCATAGTATTACACATATTTCAAGAGATATGACCAGGCTGGTTTGCCACTACGTAAACTTTTACTGCAAGTTGGATCACCAGTTGCTTTACTACAAAACCTTGATCTGACAAACATTTCAGTGGTACAAGGCTGTGTATTAGGAAGATGATGGATAATGTGATTAAGGCAATGATACTACAAGGAAAGGGAGAGAATGAAACTGTGTACATCCAACGAATACCCATTATTCTGACAGATTTTCCTTTGAACTTCAAGAGACTGCAGTTTCCAGTGAAGTTTGCATTTTCTATTAACAAATCACAGTGACAGTCTGTTAAATACTGCAGAGTGGATCTGACATCTCCAAGTTTCTCAGATGGACAACTCTATGTTGCCTGCTCAATGGTGGGCTCACCAAACAATTCATATTAGCTCCTGGACAACTAACAAAAAATATTGCTTAGTCAAGTTTCTTTGGATACCAGACTTATAATTTTGTACATTATGCATATTTCTTTGTTTTAATGTTTCATAATTTCTAAGTAGTTTTCATGAATACATGAAGATGAAATCTTTTCTGAATATTTATTTTGTTTCTAATATAAGACTGCATATACACCAGTCAATAGCAAGTTTAGCAGCTAATAATATATACACTCCTAGCCATTAAAATTGATACACCATGAAAATGACATACTGCAGACGTGAAATTTAACTGACAGGAAGAAGATGCTGTGATATGCAAATGATTAGCTTTTCAGAGCATTCACACAAGGTTGCCACGGCTGGCGACACCTACAATGTGCTGACAAGAGAAAAGTTTCCATCCGATTTCTCATACACAAACAGCAGTTGACTGGCATTACCTGGTGAAATGTTGTTGAGATGCCTCGTATAAGGATGAGAAATGTGTACCAACAGGTTTCCGACTTTGATAAAGGTCAGGTTGTAGCCTATTGTGATTGCAGTTTATCGTATCGTGACATTTCTGCTTGTGTTGGTCGTGATCCAATGACTGTTAGCAGAATATGGAATCTGTGGGTTCAGGAGGGCAATACAGAATCCCATGCTGGATCCCAACGGCCTCATATCACTAGCTGTTGAGATGACAGGCATCTTATCTGCATGGCGGCTGTAATGGATCATGCAGCCACATCTCAATCCCTGAGTCAACAGATGGGGATGTTTGCAAGACAACAACCATCTGCACAGAAGTTCAACAACATTTGCAGCAGCATGGACTATGAGCTCGGAGACCATGGCTGCGGTTACCCTTGATGCTGCATTAAAAGACAGGAGAGCCTGCAATGGTGTACGCAATGATGAACCTGGGTGCACGAATGGCAAAACGTCATTTTTTCTGATGAATCCAGGTTCTCTTTACAGCATCAAGATGGTCGATTCCGTGTTTGGCGACATCGTGGTGAACACACATTGGAAGTGTGTATTTGTCATCGCCATACTGGTGTATCACCCAACATGATGGTATGGGGTGCCATTCGTTACACATTTTGGTGACCTCTTTTTCACATCAATGGCACTTTGAACAATGGTCGTTACATTTCAGATGTGTTACGACCCATGGCTCTACCCTTCATTCAGTCCCTGCAAAACCCTACATTTCAGGCAGATAATGCATGACCGCATGTTGCAGGTCCTGTACGGGACTTTCTGGATACAGAAAATGTTTGACTGCTGCCCTGGCCAGCACATTCTCCAGATCTCTCAGCAATTGAAAACGTCTGGTCAATGGTGGCCAAGCAATTGGCTCGTCACAATATGCCATATCATGTTGAAGCTGTATGGGCATCTGTACCTGGACACGCCATCCAAGATCTGTTTGACTCAATGCCCAGGTGTATCAAGGCCGTTATTCAAGCCAGAGGTGGTTGTTCTGGTTACTGATTTCTCAGGATCTATGCACCAAAATTGTGTGAAAATGTAATAACATGTCAGTTCTAGTATAATATATTTGTCCAATGAATACCCATTTATCATCTGCATTTCTTCTTGGTGCAGCAATTTTAATGGCCAGTAGTGTATTTGTATATGATAAGTCAAGTTTGGAACTTCGGTAATACAAGAATAGGTAGGAAATCACTGTGAAGATGATCAGTGACCTGCAGACTGGCATCTAGGAAAGACAATCTAATTCATATAACTTAAATTTTCAGCCACCACACTCGTGAATAAGCTTTAACAATATCACAGCCACATCAGAAGAACAACACACACACATTCACACAATCACTCCAGTACAATTCATACACATGTGATACAGCTGCTATGGCACAATTTGCACCTTATAGTGATTGAGAAGGGTTGGGGAGAGTCAAAGATACGGGGAAAGAGTGGAGATGAAAGTTGTACTTTGCCTTTCAGAGCATAAAGACAATGATAGTTGGGAATGTGTGCTGCAGCTCGGAATTCAGTAAAAGGAGGGAGGAGGGCTGAACATGGATGGTACAGAGGTGAAAAAATAAAATAAATGTCACATGGTTGGGAGTATACATAAATTGGATGTAGTTCTAGGATGAGAAGGAAGGGGGGGGGCTGTTAGGAGTGGGGAATAAGATGAGTGTTTACCTTACACTGAAGCCAGGGACAGTTCAGAGACTATAGAATGCTTTTAAAGATCAACTCCCATCTGCAGAAATAAGTGAGGTTTTCAAACTTCCAGCAGGAGTCAGAGTCTGACACCTCTGCTTCGAAGACATCCCATACATCCCGTCATCCTAAGAAACTGAAGATGGCTGGTTTGTAAAGGGTTTTATGTAATATTAACATGAAGCATTTCCTGATGCTCCAATTTGACATGTACAAGCAGACTGTCAGTTAGCTGGCTTCTGTTTCTTCATGGCAGAGATTTTATTATAGGTGAAACTCTGACTGTACATAATACATGTGCAAGAACTGTGATGTTGCTTACTGTGTTATACAAATGAAATTATGGAATGTAAAAGCTGAAACATTTCCTGTCCGTATTCCTGAAACTTGTGCTTATTTGTGTTTTGCAAGATATCTTACATCTTATAAAATAGGCTGTCTGTGTGTATGTATGTATGTTCCACATCTCCTCCTAAACTACTGGACTGATTTCAATCAAACTTGGTACACATGTTCCTTAATAACAGTCAACAATTGCTGTCGGGGTAAGAATCACCTACAACACAAATGAAAGGAGATATGACATCATAAACAATGAGATGCATGACAATACTGCAGATTTCCTCCTAAACCAGTGGACCGATTTCAACCAGATTTGGTGCACATATTCCTTACATGAGTCAACAATTGCTGTAGGAGTACGATCCACATATGACACATGGTTCAGGAGATATAACATATTGAACAATAGGAATTGCAAAGAAACTGCTACATAACCTGAGATTTTATAAATACACTATATGAGAATGACAGTACTTGGTGACTTGCAACAAACTTCAAACATAATTTCAAACAATTATTAAACTTTCTGTTGCAGACAACCACATCAAAATAATGAAAGGAAAATACTTTCTTGCTTACTACTTTTCCGCTGTTCATGGAGGAAAACAATGGCATTCGGTATAATGTTACAATTTATAATTTCTACACTACCAATTGTACTTGCAGGAAAGTTTGCAGACAGAACATACACTTAGGACTCAATGTAAGTTCGAAATTGTATCACAGTATGACATGTAGTTCATGAGATACGAGGACTTAAAGAGTAATGATCATGGAGAAACGCCCCATCAAGCATCACATTTTAATCTATTACTTCTTTACTACTAACTATATTCACAACAGATTTTACCGACATACAGCATTTATATGAATCAGTATATTCCTGCAAAATTTTACAATTGTACAACATATCTATATTAATGATAAATCTGTAAATGTAGGCCTGTCGCTGTTCGTGTCAATCTTCAAAACTACCTGACGAATTTTCATGTGGTTTTCACAGGAAACATGAGCGGAGATTGGTTGAGGACCTAGGCATGATTTCATCAAAATAGAATCACGAAGGGTTTTCATAGACCCTTGTGTTTGTCTGTTCATCTATTAGAAACCACTTCTCCAAAACTACTTCACGAATTCGCATGGTGTTTTCAGTGGTAACTTTAGCGTATCTTGGGGCAACATATAGACTTAGTTTCATAAAAATCAGAGCACGGTAAGAAGAACATCACAATTTAACGTTTTTCATCAACAATCGTCAGGTCTTTCTCTTTCATCTCCAAAACTAATAGATGAATTTTCAGGGGTTTTCACAGGAAATGTGAGGGTATTTTGCAATTACAGAAACGCTTCATTTCATAAAATCGGATCACAAAAATTAAGATATCACAAAAAATAGTACAACAAGAAAGCGGACATCTGTGACAGAATTAAGCTCTCTTATGTCCATGAATACCAACAAATATTGAACATGGTGTTACTGATTTCGCTTGTTTGTATTAAATACTTAACGACATTTCTTTGCTTATTTTGGTATGTTTCACTTTTAGTACCAAAAAGTTTTTGGAGCTACATCATTTTGGACAATGACTTTTACTTACATTTAACATCTTGGCTAGGACAAATGAGTTTATTGACAGAGTGATCCAGCAAGGATTCTATTTTTACTGACTGAGGTCCGGTAACCTAAGGCTGGGTGACCTGTGAAAGCTGACATACGATACATGAACTCTGCTGTAATCATCTCATAGCAGTTTACATTAGTGTAACTACTAACAAGTTTGTCGGCTAAAACAAATGGCTACTGTCAAACTATGACCTAAAGTAGAATGGAAAAACCTGTAGCACATCATGCAGTTTATTATAGCATACTTGATTCAAAGGCTCTTTTCAACCATGACTCACTCTACATCTTTTGTTAATCCAAGTCTCTCTCCCAGCCATTTTTCACCTACTACTACTTATTATTATTATTATTTTCCTACTTTTGATTTTATTTTTGTGCACTCTGCACCACCACTTTTCACTCCCCGACCACCTTCCTTTCACAAACTTCATCACACATCCCCAGCTATCAGTGCCATTACACTCTGCCAGGCAGTGCAAAACATTCATCTCCACCCTAGCCCTGCATCATTTACACTCCCCTCCCCTCTTGGACTGTAGTAACTGGAGATAATTGTCATATGTGCATGATTGTGCCTGAGTGATTGTGAATGCTCTTTTTCTGATGAAGGTTGTGGTCAACATTAAAGGTGTGAGAGTGATTCTCATTTCTATGTGCCTGTTTGCAGCTTAGGGAACATCATTATGGTGATTTGCTAACATTCATTCTGCTATTGACTGTTTATTATACTAATTTTAAATTTTATTGTGCAACATAGGCTCAACAATAATATTTAGTTTACAATCTCAAATCTAACTTTCCTTCATTTTTGATAATGATTTAGTCCTGACTGGTGCCATACAATAAAATTCAACAAGAAATTCTGGCATGCATGTCCAGATATTGGATTAAGGCTACTGCTGTCCCGTGATCAAAGAACAGAGAACCAGAGTTAATGCTAAATGCTAACACATTTATAATTCATAAATTATTTCAGTGGCTTCTGACACTGATCATCTTTCATTGAATTATGGTATTATTTTCTCCTTGTGTCTTGTTAAATACAAGGGGTTCACCTGTTCAAATATTGACAGTTGACAAAGGTGTCACTAGCTGCATTAATTAATGAAAGCCAGGAAAAATTTGTTGATACTCAACAGTAAGAAAACAGTCAGTAGGTAGAGGATAAGGAGCCATTAAGTTTTTGGGTTAGTTTAACATCAAGAAGTTTTTACTAAGTGACTTTCATGGAAACGTGCTTTCTCTAAATTACTGGATACTTTTGTTCCTGAGCTGTATTTTGAATTAATAAACCCATAATTGTAAATCACAGTTGAGTTACACTTACTTCTTCCTCTGCCAAGTGATAAAAAACTGTGTACAAATCTTCAGTTTTCTTCTTTTCTTCTAAAGCATCACTCTCTGCCAAATCTTCAAATATGTCTTTCAGAGCTATTTCACCATCTTCTAAACATTCAAGGAAGTCAATCAATTCTAAAATGAAAAATTTCCTGTCACTGATGCCATTATGAAAGAAAATGCCAAAAATGAAAACATAAACTCTCTTGATCTATTTACAACTATCTGAAATTACAGATAAGAGGGCATGCTAATAGTCATAACATCAGGGGTGGTGGATTGAATGTTAAAGAGTACACTTAATTCTTTTACTGACAATGTTAATTTTCATAAACAAAGTTACTACAGATGGGTGAATATTTTTAAATGCAACTATTATTTTACTGTTATGAAGTACAGTGCACCATAATGTGTCCCTCTGCCATGTACTTAAATGTTATTTGCAGAGTAATTATGTACCTGAAGATAACTGCAACCTCTAATTGCAACCTGGTACTAGTTAGTTTTATAATCATAATTTTTATGAACACTCATAGAATATGCTTAAAGAATCTTGTATTTCATAAATGAACATTTACACAGCACGGTACACACACGTGACATAAGTCACCGGTAACAAAAGACGCCATCAGTAAAATGCAATCGAAGCGCCGAGGCGCACCTTATGAAAAACAAACAAACTCTCGGCAGCCGGCGTGCTGCGGCGCACTGCGGCAGCACCATGGCAGGTGGCGCTGGCGATATCACCTGATCTCCGACAGCGCCAACTGTCGTAGCGGGCAATACGAATTTATTATTTACTACAATAATATTCTTTCACAGTCCAAAAATTTGCATAATATTGACTAGTGAACTCAATTTATAGTTAAATATGTTGTATATTTATACTCATGAGTAAAATTAGATCACTTATTAGTAATCATATTGCTACAAATGAAAAACCCATTACTTTTCACATAGGTGATAGACACATTCATACATACAGCACATCAAGGCATAAAACAAACTAAACTCCACTCCCATAAATGATACAAACTGAGCTACTGCTACTATATAGTTGCATTTTATGTGTAGCACTATCACTGGTTGAGTCTCCACAGTCCTCCCTCCGCTTTCCCACAGAGTGCTGCACCAGGCAGCTAGCACGTGAGTGTCATGGCCATGATCCTTTTCATGCCTGTGCATGTAACTATGTGCACCATGCCAGGTTGCCCAACAAGCCACAGCTGGATTGTTTCTCTTAGAGTAGAGCAGGATGGTACAATACTGATCATCACACTGAATGATGTACAGGTGGTAATCATGGAGGCGAGGATTGGGTCAACAAGGTCATCAATAGTGAAAACAGTTAACAATGACTGTTGACATTATCAGCCCAATGATTGGACAAGGCAAGTTGGTGTGGAACACAAAAGCAGGTTTTGTCACAGTTGTGTTGTTATGTCTGTGACTACATCACCTAGAAGTTTCACACGAAAGCAGAAGTGGTGATGATAACCCATCATTGACCTGTCATTCCTTGTTCTGTCACAAGGAGTGTCATTCTAGAGCATGACATAGTCACATTGATCTGCTCTAGTCTTTTCAGACCAGTTCTAATGTACTAATAAACCCTAATTTCCTAAAGAATTGAATTCCCAGGTATAAAACATCTTCTGACTTCTGATTACTATGAACATGGGATGAATAAAGTCTGAGTATAAATATCAAACAAACAATGTCAAGAGACATATTTTGTCTCAATACCTATTAAAGATATTAAACTGAAGTAGATGCATTGAATTAAAATTTATGCTGCAGCCAAGATTCAAACCATGGATCTCATCCTTATTAGCAGATGCCATAATCACTAGGCCACCACGGGATACAGTGACTGCACAGACAGTCTTAAAGCACGTGCATTAAGAATGGTTAATCAGGTCAAAAAATGTAAAAAGAGTTGAAAGTACATTATATATGGTCTATGTTCATGTAAAAGACATATGTAGTTTATAGAAACATAGAAAGCCATGTGATGGGTTTCGTTATAATTTGAAAAACAGAAATTGGAGGTACATTTTACCATTGTCAGATTATAAATTAAAATATTGTTTCCAGAATGAAACTTTCACTCTGCAGCGGAGTGTGCGCTGATATGAAACTTCCTGGCAGATTAAAATTGTGTGCCGGAACCGGGACTCGAACCTGGGACCTTTGCCTTTCGCGGGCAAGCGCTCTACCGACTGAGCTACCCCGACACGACTCACGATGCCGCCCCACAACTTCACTTCCGCCAGTACCTCGCCTCCGCTGCAGAGTGAAAGTTTCATTCTGGAAACATCCCTTAGGCTGTGGCTAAGCCATGTCTCCACCATATCCTTTCTTCCAGGAGTGCTAGTCTTGCGTGTTTGCAAGAGAGCTTCTGTGAAGTTTGGAAAGTAGGAGGCGAGGTACTGGCGGAAGTGAAGTTGTGGGGCGGCATCGTGAGTCGTGTCGGGGTAGCTCAGTCGGTAGAGCGCTTGCCCGCGAAAGGCAAAGGTCCCAGGTTCGAGTCCCGGTTCCGGCACACAATTTTAATCTGCCAGGAAGTTAAAATATTGTTGTCATTATGTCAGAATAAAATAAACATGCACCAGTTTGCTGCTACATATGAATGTATTACATCTGTAATAAAATCCTTTTTGATAAATTGTTTGGTTCTCAGGGTCCTTGCCATAAGTTACAAGGTACATCAGTAATGTAAACTTATTTGGTCATATATTGTCATATATTTGTAACCAAATAAGTTGACATTAAACTTTGAAAAGAATCACTACAAGCAGTTCAGAACATGTAAGAGACTTATGTATAAAGTATGAAGAAGAGCAGTTAGAAGAGGTTGACAGTATTAAATTCTTGGGATTACAACTTGATAATAAATTCAGTTCCAAGGAGCACAGAACTGCAGAAATGACAACAAATCTGTATTTGCAATTTGAGTGTTATCGGATGTAGGTGGTATAAAAATAAAATAATAAAGTTTTCATACTTTGCTTACTTTCATTCCATAATGCCATATGGTATAATATTTTGGGGTAACTCTTCAAGTCAAGCAAAAGTTCAAAAGCATGTAATATGTATTATTTGTGAGGTAAATTCACAGGCATCCTGTAGAAGCCTCTTCAAAGAAGTGGATCTACCAACTACTGCCTAACAGTATATTTATTCCTTAATGAAATTTGTCATAACTAATATAACCCTTTTTCCAACAAACAGCTCAGTTCATACATACAATACTAGAAACAAAAATCATCTACATAAGGACTTAAAAAGCATTTACTTTACTGCAAAAGGGACCCACTACTCAGGAACACACATTTGCAGTAATTTACCAGCAACCATAAAAAATTTAGCTACAAATAAAGATCAGTTTAAGAGGATCCTGAAAGACTTACTAGTGGCCAATTGATACTCCAGTGATGATTTTTGAATAGGACCAAATAACATATGTATTTGTATTCATACTATTAGAATTATTTTATCAGCTTGTAATTATATGTATTGTATTATATTTTGACATGTTCTGCATCCACAAGGATCTCCTCAACATGAGGTCCATGGAATGAGCAACTAATCTAATCTGTATGAACAGCAACAATCTAAAAACCAATAAACATTTATCTTTCAGAATTTTATGGGAGGTGTTAGCAGTAAAAAGTTTTCTAAACTTGAAATTATGAGAAAAGTTATTTATAAATCACTATATGCTATCATTATAAAATAGTGGAACAATATTATTATACATACTTGTGTGCAATCAGTCATACTGTGTCAAGAAAAACATGCAGATGTTAACTGTAATGCCTGTCTTATTGTGAGAGATTTGTATAGATTACCCCTTTCATGAATACAATAATAAAAACTTAGAAATTTCGAATTTTCTAATTACTTATGTAAAATATTGAAAACTTTTTTTTAAGCCCTCAAAGCAATTAGATGGCTGGTAGCACACAAGAGGTTGGCACTGGGTTTCAGATTCAGTGCCCCAGAATAAGGTATTTAGTAATGCAGATGTCTCACATAGCTACACATGAGTATCTAATTAATATTAATTTTTGTATATTTTTATCATGTGAATCCCAGAATATTGTATTATTCACATTAAGATACTATTTCAAGGCATTTATTTTGTTAGCTAATGTATATTTCACAACAGCGGCTGTTCAGTACTTAGCTTGGTAGTGCCAGTAGTCACACACGAAAAGATGCAGATAAAGATGAAAATAAATGAAGACTAACTTACAGAAATATTTTCCTTCATAAGGTAGTAGAAAAGGGAAGAGAAAGTGGATGGAAAGGAAAGGATACCCACAACCTAGGCCTAGGTATAAAGCTAGGGTAAGTACTGGGCAGCCATTCTGCCTGTTTTAAATAATATTTTCACATATCAGTGGAGAATTTCTGTCAGATTAATGTATATTTTACTGTTTTTGACAGTAAATTTATTTAAATTCTGATTGCACATGGTATTTAAAACCATTGTGTTTAATAAGTTGTCAATTATTGCATGTTCAAGTTAATCCCACTCCAGAAAAGATTATTCTATCAAGCAGGCCAAATTAATGTTAACAAAATTTTAAAGCTACTTATTATGAGCACACATACTCTACAATTTTGACTTATTTAATTATGATCAATCTGGTATTTATGCTTAATGTAAATGATCAGAGTGAGGCTGAATGTTTGAATTACTCTGTTTTACTTAACTAGCTGCAGATTGACTTGCATTGATGTCGTTGCATATGTGGCAAAGACCATTGGAAGTTAACATAATTTTGTAAATTTATTCTTAATTATGACAAGGATTATCAGAATAAAAGAAAAGTTTTAAGTTTTCTGGTTTAAATATAAGCCACGTATAGAATTATGAAACTAAAAATATTATTAAATATGAAAAGAAACTTTATTTTTTTACATTGTGACTAATCCCCTGACTAAAGAAGCTATATATTAAATGTCAAGATCAGTTCGGCGGTTTGAAGATGTTGTCTTGTGTATGCATAGTATTCATTATATTGAACCCTATTATGTACAACATATCAACAATTTAAAATATTTTAATACTTGTGATAAATTTCAAAAGTCAAAGAATAAATACTGTATCTTTTCCAAGGAGTCTTGAAGTGTCTCAGAAGCTATAAGAGAAATGTTGATGCTCAGTTGTTCCATATTTGGAGTTATATACTTAAAATCAACAAATATCTTGAATTGCACACTTTATAAACTATGCTTTGTTCTACTTCAGTGTTAAAGCTCCATACCCATTTACATCAAAATCAGTCAACAACCATTTTAGTCATGAAAGCATAACATACAAAGCTTCTTTCACAGTAACAATATTAATATTGATTTTTATAATATGGCAATTTAGTATGGAATGTGGTCAAAGTTGAGACACATTGTGTATTGTATTAACATATAAGAACTTTGTATTTTTGTTGCTGGTAACTTTACACCACTGAGAATTATTCAGTGGAGAAACGCTACTAAAGTCAAGTAAAATAATTAAAGTGTTTGTGTGGAGAGCTTAAGGAAGCAAACGGAGCACTTTACATCTATATCTTGAAGTGCATAAACTACCTAATGTAAAGGGTGTAGTGGTACAAGCCACTTTTCCCAAATTCTTCAATACCTGAGATACCCAAATATTTATCAATTTATTTAGTAAATTAAAATTAAAGAAGGAAACTTTCCTGGTGAGATAAACAAATATAAAAAATAGAAAACGCATGACTTACCCAAAGGACAGGCTCGTCGACAGACACAAATAAAATCACACACAAACACACATACAAACTTTCGCCACCACTGGCAGCTTCCTCAGGAAAAAGAGGAAAGAAGGAGAGGAGAAATGGAAGGATATGGGTTTTAAGGAAGTGGAAAAGGAGACATTCCAATCCCAGGAGTGGAAGGACTTACCTCAGGGCAAAAACAGGTAGGCGAACAAATACACACACACTCACACATATCCAAACGCAAACACACCTAGACAAAGCACAGAAGCTGGACAGAGATACCACTTGAGGCAGAGGCTCTGTCCACAGAACCATGGCAAAGATGCTAAAGATGGTGGGCGGGAATTTGAATTTAGCGGAGGTTGAGACCAGGTGGGCAATGGGAGGAGCAAATAAGCTGAAGGGCAAGTTCCCATCTCCGGAGTTTTGAAAGGCTGGTGTCGGTGGGAAGTATCCAGATAACCCGGATGGTGTAACACTGCACCAAGATGTGCTGGCTGTGCACCAAGGCATGCTTAGCCACAGGGTGATCCTCATTACCAACATACACTGTCTGCCTGTGACCGTTCATGCGAATGGACAGTTTGTTGCTGGTCATTCCCACATAGAACGCTTCACAGTGCAGGCATGTCAGTTGGTAAATCACATGGGTGCTATCGCAAGTGGCTCTGCCCTTGATCGTGTACACCTTCCAGGTTACTGGAGTAAGTGGTGGTGGAAGGGTGCATAGGGCAGGTTTTACAACGGGGGTGGTTGGGTAGGTTGGGTAGGAGCCAGAGGGTAGGGAAGGTGGTTTGGGGATTTCATATGGATGGACTAGGAGGTTACGGAGGTTAGGTGGGCGGTGGAAAGACACTCTCGGTGGAGTGGGAAGGATGTCATGAAGGATGGATCTCATTTCGGGGCAGGATTTGAGGAAGTCGTATTCTTGCTGGAGAGCTACATTCAGAGTCCGCTCCAGTCCCGGAAAGTATCCGGTGACAAAAGAGGCACTTCTGGGGTTCTTCAGTGGAAGGTTCTGGATTTGGGGGATGAGGAGATGGCTCTGGGAATTTGCATCTGAACCAGATCAGGAGGATAGCTGTGGGATTTGAAAGCTGTTATTAGGTAATTGGTGTACTGGTTCAGGGATTCGGGACTGGAGCAGACTCTTTTGCCATGATGGCCTAAGCTGTAGGAAAGGGAACGTTTGATGTGGAATGGATGGCATCTGTCATAATGGAGGTACTGTTGTTTGTTGGTTGGTTTGATGTTGACGGATGTGTGAAGTTGGCCGTTGGACAGATGGAGGTCGACATCGAGGAACGTGGCATGGGATTTAGAATAGGACCAGGTGAATTTGATGCGACCAAAAGAGTTGAGGTTGGAGAGGAAATTCTGGAATTCTTCTTCACTGTTAGTCCAGATCATGAAGATGTCATCAATGAATCTGTACCAAACTTTGGGTTGACAGGCTTGGGTATCCAGGAAGGCTTCCTCTAAGCGTCCCATAAATAAGTTTGCGTACGAGGGGGCCATCTTGGTTCCCATGGCTGTTCCTTTAGTTGTTGGTATGTCTGGCCCTCAAGTGAAGAAGTTGTTGGTTAGGATGAAGCTGGCTAGGGTATTAAGGAAAGAGGTTTTAGGTAGGGAAGTGGGTGGTTGGCGAGAAAGGAAATACTCCATCGCAGCGAGGCCCTGGGCATGTGGGATATTTGTGTATAAAGAAGTGGCATCAATGGTTACAAGGATGGTTTCAGGAGGTAACAGGCTGGGTAAGGATTTCAGGCAATCGAGGAAGTGGTTGGTGTCTTTGATGAAGGATGGGAGACTTGTGAGATTACCGCCCAATAGAAATATTGATAAATAATAGCATTTGATAATTAAACAGTATGAAGTTCACTGCAAACATTGACCATGCCAATGCACCAAATGTTACACAGTTTTAATCTTATTAATTATGGTAGCAATGTATGTACACAGTTGGGTGACAACATTTATAGTTAGGACAAAGGCAGAAATTCTCCACGTTGAGATTTGCTGTGTGCTTGTAGCTGAGGGGAGGCAGCAAGCAGGCCGACGTTGGTGGCTTGTTCCAGCTTAGGATTTTCCAGGCTCATTTCTGGTGAGGGGAGAGAGGGACAATGGCGAGTGCCAGGCGGAGTGCAGTGCACAGCCTGAAATAAAATATTCTAATACTACTTGCATTTGAAGTAATACGATGCAGTTAGGAACCTTTAAGGCCCTCATTAGAAAATAGCCTGTTGATAAACAAACAATACATTAGCTGATATAGACACATCTGGCGTAATATGTTTAATTGACAATGAAAAGTAATAAATTACCAATGAATACAAGACAGTTACACAACTAGCATGGCAATGGTTTGTTTATAAAAATAATATATTAACTATTTCTCATTTTATTTTCAATTAATCTTGTGTATTTTATCTTGAAATATTCAGTTAAATTACTTATCTGTGATATAAGAAATTGCACGATTATAATAAATAGTGCAAAGGATGTTTATACCAATATAAAAACCTACTAAGAAATCTGTTTAATGTGTAGTGTAATTATTTTGATTTTAAGTAAAGTTTTAGAAATGTACTGGCTGAGCGCTGTACGTTGGCAAGTTGGTTAGAACAGCTCACCGGAAGTTGATGACGTAGGGGAAAAAACCCGGCAGTTAGGCTTATGGCGCGTGCGCGGCCCAAGGGGGGAGTCGGGAGCAAGTGGTGTAGCTGGCCGGGCGTGGCGTTGCTATGCACAGTCGGCATGTGGATCTCCAGGTGGAGACTATAGATTTTTGTGTGGCAATTGCCAGGTGTGGTTGCTCGACATAGACTGCACCAAGTTGAATCGAGTGCTACTGTGTGTTGTAAATATTTAGCCGGTGGAACAAGGTGTGCATCGTACTGAATTAAAGTAACTGTGTTTTGTTAACGTAACACATGTCATCGCATAGGCTTGAACATAAACGGTGTTTGAGAAAGGCACATGGTGTGAAAACAATTTGCACAAATATTCATTTTGTCTGGGGGGCTCACGAGCTATAACTTTATTTGATAAATGAGTCGACGTACAGACGTATCAGCCACAGGGTTTTAATATGGTGTAATAAACAACATAAAGTGAACTTTCACGTGTATTCAAAAATAGTAGTTAGTACACCCTTTTCTCACATGAACTTACTTTATTATGAATTTTTTTGTTAATCATATGCAGGAAAGGAAAGCTGTGAACGTGTGATATCATACCCTAGAAAAAAAGTCAAACAGTAGCAAGCACAGTTCCAGTGTTTTTGCATGTTTAGGAATTTGGTTTGCAGTTGGTGGTTGTGAGTTTTAAAAAATTAATCTTTCCCAATTTAAACTCTCACCCCGAACTCACACCCTCGCAGACTGCACACGATAGGTTGAAGGTGTTGGTCTATGTAGGCAGAGATTCGTTCTGTGGGGCTTGGTAACTGGCCACAATCGGCCGGCCTGGATGGTTAGGTTTGTGAATCTTAGGAAGTAGGTAGAAGGTAGGGGTGCGGGGTGTCGGTGGGGTCATGAGTTTGATGGACTCAGGTGAAAGGTTTTGTAGGGGGCCTGATAATTTCCTGAAGCTCTGCCTGGACATCAGGAATGGGGTCGTCTTGACAGGCTTTGTAGGTAATGTTGTCTGAAAGCTGACGCAGTCCCTCATTCACATACTCAAGTACCACGGTCGTGGATCCCTTGTCGGTGGGGAGAATGATGATGGAATGGTCAGCCTTCAGATCATGGATAGCTCGGGATTCAGCTGCAGTAATGTTGGCAGTAGGATTAAGGTTTTTCAGGAAGGACTGAGAGGCAAGGTTGGAAGTAAGAAATTCTTGGAAGGTTTGAAGGGGGTGATTTCGAGGAATAGCGGGTGGGTCTCGCTGTGATGGAGCATGGAACTGTTCCAGGCAGGGTTCAATTTGAATGATGTCTTGGGGAACTGGATCATCAGGAGTAGGATTATTTTTCTTCGTGGCAAAGTGATATCTCCAGTCAAGGATACAAGTATAGGATAGTAGGTCTTTGACAAGGGCTGTTTGGTTGAATTTGGGAGTGGGACTAAAGGTGAGGCATTTGGATAGGACAGAGGTTTCAGATTGGGAGAGAGGTTTAGAGGAGAGGTTGACTACTGAATTGGGATGTTGTGGTTCAGGATTGTGAGGATTACGATTTTGAGGTTTGGGGGAGGGGGGGGGGGAGTGGAGCTAAAAGTGGGAGATTGAGTAGATGGGAGAGACTGGGTTTCTGTGCAATAAGAGGAGCTTGAGGTTTATTGTAGAGGTTGTGAGGGAGAGTGTATTGCCTTTCCGGAGGTGGGTGACCTGAAGTTTAGATAGTTTTTTGAGGTGGAGGGTGGCGTGCTGTTCCAATTTGCGGTTGACCTGTAAAAGGATGTTCTGAACTGTAGGTGTGGATGTGGGAGTGAAAAGGTTGAAGATTTTGATCAGGGATGGGAGTTGACAGGTGTGTTCATTGGCAGAGTTGAGGGCTGTGAATTGTTCTGTTTGGAATTGGTATAAGGCAGGATGAAAGGATGGGTTACAGCCAGAGATGGGAACTTTTAGTGTGAGGCCCTTGGGGGTGATGCCCAAGTTCTGATTCAGAAGCAAATTTCCAGAGCCACTTCCTCATCCCCCCAAATTCAGAACCTTCCACAGAAGAACCCCAGAAGTGCCCCTCTTGTCACCGGATACTTTCCGGGACTGGAGCGGACTCTGAATGTGGCTCTCCAGCAGGGAGACGACTTCCTTAAATCCTGCCCTGAAATGAGATCCATCCTTAATGACATCCTTCCCACTCCACCAAGAGTGTCTTTCCAGCACCCACCTAACCTTCGTAACCTCCTAGTCCATCCATATGAAATTCCCAAACCACCTTCCCTACCCTCTGGCTCCTACCCATGCAACCGCCCCCGTTGCAAAACCTGCCCTATGCACCCTTCCACCACCACTTACTCCAGTCCAGTAACCTGGAAGGTGTACACGATCAAGGGCAGAGCCACTTGCGACAGCACCCATGTGATTTACCAACTGACATGCCTGCACTGTGAAGCGTTCTATGTGGGAATGACCAGCAACAAACTGTCCATTCGCATGAACGGTCACAGGCAGACAGTGTATGTTGGTAATGAGGATCACCCTGTGGCTAAGCATGCCTTGGTGCACGGCCAGCACATCTTGGCACAGTGTTACACTGTCCGGGTTATCTGGATACTTCCCACCGACACCAACCTTTCAGAACTCCGGAGATGGGAACTTGCCCTTCAGCTTATTTGCTCCTCCCATTGCCAACCTGGTCTCAACCTCTGCTAAATTCAAATTCCCGCCCACCATCTTTAGCATGGTTCTGTGGACAGAGCCTCTGCCTCAAGTGGTATCTCTGTCCAACTTCTTTGCTTTTTACAAATGTCTGTCTAGGTGTGTTTGCGTTTGGATATGTGTGAGTGTGTGTGTATTTGTTCACCTACCTGTTTTTCTCCTAAGGTAAGTCCTTCCACTCCTGGGATTGGAATGACTTTTTCCACTTCCTTAAAACCCATATCCTTCCCTTTCTCCTCTCCTTCTTTCCTCTTTTTCCTGAGGAAGCTGCCAGTGGTGGTGAAAGCTTGTATGTGTGTTTGTGTGTGATTTTATTTGTGTCTGTCAACAAGCCTGTCTTTTGGGTGTTTAGTAAATTAATTAGGCATGATAGGAACAGTAGCTGCCACCAGAATCTGTTTGTTTCAGATTCTGGAGGTGGTGGCAGCAGCAAGTGGCATCAAATATTATGTCTACCCAGCCAAAGAAATTTAGTATTCCATGGAAGAATTTGTGTGTCATGATTGTTGCTATGGTTGTTGTTGTTTTTGTATTCCATTCCAAGTCTGAAATCTGTTATGAGATGAATAACATGTACCTATGTACTTATGAAGAAGATGACTTCTTGAATAGTAATAAATATGGAGTTGAACGTTTAAAAGACTTTCTTTAATTCATTAAGTACATAGCAGAAGAAGCTCAACAGAATTTTTTGAAGTTTAACTAAATAATAATATTGTTTTGAGGCTATTGCTGGACCTCATTTTTAAAGATTTTGATACTTTGAAACATGAAGGAAAAATGAAAGTTAAAATTCCACTCTCTTAAAGAAGAGCTGTTAGCTTGGTTCTCATTAAAGGGTGAAATAGAACTATTACACTGCCTGTGTTGGAAGTCATTCAACAAAGGGTCATAGGCAGCACACCAGTAATAGTTCAAGGGGTAATACTTGATCATGAGCTTGACAGATTCTGGATGGCAAATGGATGCTAGAATACATTAGGGTACTTGGGGGTCCAGCTAATTTACAAAATATTTATTCTACCTTGAGATGTGAAAGAAAAAATCCCAAAGCTGACCAAGAGAATTGTGAAAGTGAGTATCCAGAACAGTTACTATGTAAGATAAAATGTGAATTAGGTTTGTCAGTGATAAATGCTGAATTTATTTCTTTCTCTTACATAGCTATACAGCCAATATGGAACAAATTTCCTGAATTAGAACTATTTTTAGCAGACTGACATCATGGTGTTCTGTTTCTCACTGAGAAATGGCTCACAAAAGCTGAAATAAAGTCGTATATTCCTGATGGCTGCAAATTAGCAGTTGGCTATTTAAGGTCTTGTGTGGAGAAAGGAGTTATGGAGGATACTTGGCAATGTAATAAAAAAATTAAGCATTTAATTTGAAATATTTAACATCTGAAACAATTGCTATTCAGTTCCCTGGATATTTGATCATTGTGATTTCCATATAATGCATTTTCAATTCTGACTAAAAAGTTATAGTGGACAACATTATTATTTGTTGTGCTTAGCTATAAGACATGTAACATTTTTATTTTTGATGTTGTGAATAAATATGTGATTGTGCATAGTTTTAAAAGTATCCTTCAGTTTCATGTCCATTGTACCATTTCTTCTGTCTCAGCAGTAAAATACCAATGCAATTCATGTTTAGATAATCTTATCTCAAATGTCTGCAAAAAGTATATTGTCTTCTACAGCTACTGTACATACAAACTCTGCAAGCCACCTTATGTTGTGTGCATCACTACTAGTACCACTGTTAGTAATTTCCTTTTTTGTTCCACTCCCAAATAGAGAAGGAAAAATGCCTGCTTGTATACTTTCACGACAACCCTTACAACTTTAATCTTTATGGTCATCAAGTAAGTTTCAGCAGTAGAATCATTCCCAGTTATCTTCATTTCCTCTATAGTGTTCCTCAGAAGGAATGTTGCTTTTCCTGCAAGGTTTCTCATTTGAGTACCTGAACCCAATGGTGGACTAAAGCTGTCGGTCGCCCGGGACGACAGCGAAACAAAATGAGGCCCACCTGTCCACTTGGAAACATGCATTACTGTAAAAAAGCTACTTTTGAGATTTGGAGCCCTCCCCCCAGGCCAAGAGATACAGGACAGGAAAAAAAAAATTAAAAAAAAAAAAATAATTCCAGGTATTTGGGGGGTTCCCCAAGATGAGAAGCCTGTGGGAGTTGCCGTCCCCCCCCCCCCCCACTCCCACTTTGGCCACCACTGCCATAACCATCTCCATAATGGCCATGGGTTGATCAAATCAATCAGTAACAAATCTAGCAGTCCATATCTGAATTTTTTCTATAGCTTTCTTTATGCTGATGTCAGGGGGTTTACTAACACTTGAACAGAACTCAACAATGGGTCATACTAGTGATATTATGCAGCCTCCTCCTCAATACTGTTTCTTAGAAAGAAGCCATCTTCCCTGCAGGAATTCTCATGTGAGATTTGACCAACAGCATAACAGCCATATGTTGATCAAATTCACCAGTAACAACTCTAGTGGTCTACTTCTGAACTTCTACTTCTGAATTCAGTGGATATTCTGAATACATAGTGGATTATCTAAATATAGTCAAAAGTAAATAAGCAATATGAAATAGCCAATTAATTGGTAGGAATATCAATTACAAAATTGATGTTGTTGTTGTGGTGTTCAATTTGGAGACTGGTTTGATGCAGCTCTCCACCCTACTCTATCCTTAGCAAGCCTCTTCATCTCCTCATAAGAATGGCAAACCTACATCCATTTGAATTTGCTTACTATAGTCATCTCTTGGTCTCCCTCTGTGATTTTTACCCCACACACTTCTCTCCACTACTAAATTCACAATTCCTTGATGTCTAATAATGTGTCCTACCAATCGATCCCTTCTTTTACTCAAGGTATGCCAGAAATTCCTTTTCTCCCCAATTCTATTCAGTACCTCCTCATTAGTTATGCAATCCACCCACCTAATCTTCAGCATTCTTCTGTAACACAACATTTCCAAAGCCTCTATCCTCTTCCTGTCTGGACTGTTTATCATCCATGTTTCACTCCCATAAAAGGCAACACTCCACACAAATGCCTTCAGAAAGGACTTATGCTTAAATTGATATTTGATGTTAACAAATTTCTCCTTTTCAAAAACACTTTTCTTCCCATTGCCATTCTGCACTTTATATCCTCTGTATTTCAACCATCATATGTTATTTTATTGCCCAAGTAACAAAACTCATCTACCACCTTTATTGATTCGTTACCTAATTTAATTCCTTCATCATCACCTGATTTCCTGAGACTGCATTCCATTACCCTTGTTTTGCTCTTGTTGATGTTCATCTTATATGCTCCTTTCAACACACCATTCCATTCAATTGCTCCTCCAGGTCCTTTGCTGTTTCTGAGAGAATTCCAATGTCATCAGCAAATGTAAGTTTTTTTATTTCTTCACCATGAACTTTAATTCCTTCTTCAAATTTCTCCTTGCTTTCCTTTATAGGTTGCTCAGTGTACAAATTGAATAACATTGGGGAAAGGCTACAACCCTGTCTTACACCCTTCCCAACCTCTGCATCTCTTTCATGCCCTTCAACTCTGATAACTGCTGTCTGGTTTTTGTACAAGTTGTAAATAACCTTCCATTCCCTATATTTTACTCCTGCTGATTTAAGAATTTGAAACAGTGTATTCCAATCAATATTATCAAAAGCTTTCTCCAAATCTACAAAGGCTAGAAATTTAAGTTTGTCTTTCCTTAATCTATCTTTTAAGATAAGCCATAAGGTGAGTATTGCTTCCTATGTTCCTACATTCCTCCTGAATCCAAACTGGTCTTCCCCAATAATGTGTCAAATTATTATTGACGTTAGTGCAGAGATACAATTTGGTTCAATACCTATTGTTTCCTCTATTGATAACCGGTTAATAACTGATCTTCCCTAAGGTCGGCTTCTACCAGTTTTCCATCCTTCTGTAAATAATTCACGTTAAAATTTTGCAACCATGACTAATTAAACTGATGGTTCTGTAATTTTCACACCTGCTGCACCTGCTTTCTTTGGAATACAGATTATTACATTTGTCTTAAAGCCTGAGGGTATTTCCCCTGTCTCATACATCTTACATACGAGGTGAGATAGTTTTGTCATGGCTGGCTCTCCCAGAGACTTCATTAGCTCTGAGAGAATGTCATCCACTCCAGGGGCCTTGTTTCGACTTACGTCTTTCACTGCTCTGTCAAATTCATCTCTCAGTATAGTATCTCCTATTTCATCTTCATCTACATCCTCTTCCTTTCCTACGACATTGTGTCTAAGTTCATTTCCTTTGTAGAGCCCCTCTATATACTCTTGCCACCTTTCAGCTTTCCCTTCTTTGCTGAGAACTGGTTTTCCATCTGAGTTCTTTACATTCATACAGCTGCTTTTCTTGTCTCCAAATGTTTCTTTTATTTTCCTTTAGGCAGTATCTAATTTTCTCCTTTTTATTCATTCTTCTACAGACTTGCATTTGCCTTCTAGCCACTCCTGCTTAGCTATTTTATCAACCTTATTTCTTAGTCATCTGTACTCAACTTTACCTGCTTCATTTACTGCATTTTTATATTTTCTCCTTTCATGAATTAAATTTTGTGTTTCCTGTGATATCCAAGGATTTTTTGTAGGTCTTGCCTCTACCTATTTTGTCCTTTGCTGCCTTCACAATTTCATTTCTCAATGCTACCCATTCTTCTTCTACTGTAATTTCCCTCTGTTTCTGTCATTTGTTGCCTAAAGCTTCCTCTGAAATTCTCCACAACTTCAGGCTCCTTCAATTTATCCAGGTCCCATCTCCTTGTTTTCCAACCTTTTTTCAGTTTTTCAGTTTCAGCCTACAGTTCATGACCAACAAGTTATGGTTAGAGTCTATACAAAACAGATTATTGTAAATCTGAAAATAAGTATGAGCACATGGCTGACCAAATAGACATAATGTATTTCTGCTAAAATCATCATCAGCTTGGACAGTTTCTAGCAGTTTCTAGCCTCTGATCAGGTCTGCTATGAACATAAGTCTCTCCATCGTCTTCTGTCTTGCAACCATCTCTCCATCTTCACGTAGCTCCAATCTTCTCCTTTCTTCCTGACACATTCCTCCACTCCTTTCAGCCATCTTCTCATGGTCTTCCTCTTGGTCTCTTGCCCTTGAGTTTCATCTTGTGTATCCTCCTTGGTATTCTCTTCTCCTCCATCTGTTTAACATGGCCATTCAATTTCAACTTTGATTTCTCTATCTCCTCTTGTAATGGTTCCACCTTCATTAACTCTCTGGTCTTCTCATTTCTTAACCTATCTTTGTTGCTCCAATTTCGTTCCTCAAGAATTTCATGTCACTATCTTGTAATTTACTTTCCTCTCTTCCTTTCATAACCCAGGTTTCAGATGCATATGTCAGGATTGGGACATAGTATGACAAGTATATAACTATTTTACTGCTTGGGGTACATCCCTGCTTCATATTAGGCTTCTACCACTCTTTTGTAATGCTTCTGCTTTTCTCCCCTGCTCGTCTATTCCTGTTCTCCCCCCCCCCCCCTTCTGTATTAGGCTTCAGGTACTTTAAACTCTCTACTCTTCTCAATTGTTCCCTACAGACTGTTACTCCAGTTGTTCCTCTCTCCTTTGGTCCAGCTGTGATAACCAACTTACTCCTACTTATACTAAATTTCATTCCATATTCTTGTACTGTTGGTTCCAATACCTCCAACTGCTCTTGTATTTCCTCCTCCTTATTTTCCCAAATCATCAGGTTTTCTGCAAAGACAATAGCTTTCGTCTTTCCTTTACCAATTACTTGAGCTCCTTTATTCATTATATCATCCATCACTATAATAAAGAGTAATAGTGAAAGTGCACTTCCCTGCCTCAAGCCATTCTTCTGTTCAATCTAAGCTGATCTCTCTCCTTCCACTTTCACACAGCTCACACATCCATGGTACATTGCCCTTACCCTCCAATAGTCTGTTTTGCTACCCCTTTATTTTTCCAGGGATTTCCACACTTTGCTTCTACATATGCTATCACATGCTTTTTTAATGTCCAGGAAGGTCATTAGTAGATCTATTCCATATTCATAGTGTTGCTCTTGCAATTGTCTTACAGCAAAAATTAGTTCCATCATGGACCTTCCTGTTCTGAAGCCATGTTGCTCTTCTGTCATCCCTCCTAAGTTTGCCCAAATTCGCGCATCCAAAATTTTCTCAAAAATCTTTGCACAGTAACTCATCAGTGTTATCCCACAATAGTTCTTGCACTCCTTTCTATTTCCCTTCTTAAACACTGGAACGATTATTCCCTTTTTCCAGTCTTCTGGTATCATCATCTTTTTTTATTATTATTTTTTTTATTTTTTTTATTATTAGCCCATGAGACAGCTTTCAGGCTGCATAAGGCTTCATCTATATTTATATGTATATTCATGTTATTCGTGTTGAGGTATGGTACAGATTGAATTTCCATTAGCAACATAACCAAGAATATAAATTATAAATTCACATCCCAACCAAGTGGGTAAAAATATGGTGATGCAATAAAAACAACTCATTTATAATGCTAAAGACAGAGACATAAATTTTCCTCCCTTTCACATAAACGATCTATTAGGCACTTCGATTTGAAAAGCTGTCCAAAGCTTCACAAGGCTAGAGAATAAAGTCATGATGCACTTGAACAATCTATAGTACTGAGCAATATATTTGTATGAGAAGCTATCTACGTTACATTAGTGAGCTTACAGATAATATCTAGCATAACTTAAATAGACATAAAAATAGGAAAAAATCTAAGCATTTCACCTAACTAACAATATTTACATTACAGGTGAGCTTACTATATCACATATGTCACTATTTTCAAATTCGTCTACAGAGTAGAAGGCCTTTTCTTTCAGCCAGGATTCTATAACTTTTCTGAACCTACTGGTTTTCAACTCCCTTATTGCACTGCATACTGAAAGTTTTTTTTTTTATTTTTGTTAGCCTAGTCCTAGGGATATTCAAAGTGTTTCTATTCCTGAATTTATGAGAGTGAACATTCGCTCTGGTATCATGTTTATCCCAGTTCATCTTTGTATACATAAGTGTGTGAAATATGTATAGACTTGGGACAGTCATTATTTTGTTCTCAATGAAATACATTTGGCTCGTAGACCATACATTAATCGGATAGCTTTTTTCTGCCAAAGGAAAACACTTCTGGCACCCACAGAGTTACCCCACATTATTATACCGTAGTTAATGTGTGAGTGGAAAAAAGCGTAGTATGCTAGAAGTAGCTGTTTTTCACTGACACAGGTTTTTAATTTTCTTATTAGGTGCAACACTCGAGATAGTTTGGTGCATAAGATTTCTGTGTGTGAGTTCCAGGTCAATTTAGTGTCAAGGTGGATACCGAGTAATTTGACAGTGTCATTAGCTGCATCTTTTAGGGAGAACACTATTTTCTCAGTTTTGCTAGTGTTTAATGTTAATTCATTTGCCTGAAACCATGATAATGCTTTCTCCATCATTGATTTATTCATTTCCTCCAATACATTTTCATCATTATGCGAGGTGAGAAATGTGGTGTCATCTGCATACATTACTGATTTGTAAGGGAGCAGATTAGGCAAATCATTAACATAGACAATGAACAAAAATGGTCCAAGCATCGATCCCTGGGGCACACCTTTTATGACATTCAGAAAGCCTGATTTTTTATTTGAGTCAATTATGACCATTTGTTTCCTATTTGACAAGTAAGATTTAAGTAATGCCAGTCTTCTATCTGTTACTCCATAATGTTTAAGTTTATTTATTAGGATTTGTCTCCATACAGTTTTCATTACTTGATAGACACATTGTATCCCCACCTTCCTGCTGCCCTCACCATCTCCACACTTAGCTCATCGAAACCCAGTGACTTCCCTCCCTTCATCTTGCCCAATGCCTCTTCCACTTCTCCCCATGCAAGGTCTCTTTCTATTTGCTGTTTCTCCTCTTTCTCCTCATTATACAAATTTAAAATAATGTAATATCATATGTGAGCATGTAAGCTTTTAGTAATAATCAAAACTGATGCCCACGCAGTTTGGTCCAGTAGATTTACAAACATTTAAATTTAGTAATAATCAATTTCGTATTGAATTGTCATAAAATAACACAATGAGTTGTTAAAGACAAATCCACTGTTTAGATAAACTCAAGCATATGCATTATTATTTCTAATCAATCACATCACAGAATTAAAACAGTTAGAAACAGTTTCTAATCAAAATTTTTGAATTTATTTTGATAAATGTAATATTCATTGTTACTTGTCATATCTAAATATTTCCAGTAACTAAACATTTAAAAAGTTTTAAGTAGCATTAGAAGTTGAAAACATATTTAAAGTTGTTTTGTAGAATATCAAATGTCATTAAGATTATGAAAAACAATTGTGAATTTAATAATTTGATGATTTTAATAACTTAAAAACTGCAGGGGCTGTTTCGAGTTGTATATAAAGCCAGATTTTGAGGTAGTCACTTTGCCCATCAGCACATTTACTTTTTAATGTTGAAGATGATTATTGAACAAATATTATTTTGCCAATTTATTTAAAGTGTTGTATTAAGCCACCGATTCAAACTTTGCTGATTTTGCTCTACATAACTTGTAACAAATAGTGTACACATTAATTGAGACCAGCTGCTCATATTCGATGTGACCCAGAGGTTGCTGCATTCTTGTGATTCCAGACTCTGAGTTACCAGAAGTTACAGTAAATCCTCAGATAACAGGGTAATGCTTTAAACACACCATAAAGAACTTCATGGAGGACTGGAAACATTTGTGGGTTAAAACAATGTCAAATGCTTCTTTTGCAATATATAGTAATTTTATCATGTGAATGATACATGTTTATAAAAAATTTGAAAGACACCTTTGACATTTTTATATAGGCAAAATGTAATATATTTCCTGGTTCACAGCACTTTTTAAACAATCCACATAATACATCTTTTCCAGTGTGAGACTTGATTATATCCACAAAGTCAAAATTATGATCATATAAATAAAGAAAAAATGTATACCACCAAAGGTAGAACTCACTCTTAAAATATACTGTGTGCCAATGGCTCTGAATAATGGGAAAAATCATTAACTGGGTATTCTTTTAGATGTTAGTATTATCACCTTGCTATATCTTTTTTATACAGAAGTTCTTTAGTGAGATCATCAATGTTGATGATGTTTACCATTCAGTTTCACAGCATTCATTATCCTCCTATTGATAATAGATTCCACCAAGCACAAATAATACCGCATAATTTTTGGCTTAGCTTTATGTGCCAATAGGTACAAGAGTGCTGCCTGAGGTTTTGTGATTGTGTTCGCCCAAATCCTTGCCTGTAAAATAACAGCTATGGTATTACAGGTTCTGAATTACCATAAAAATTGTTTATATAATGTAAAAAAATTACTGTATTTTCTAAGATGAACATACCAGTACATTTCTGAAAATATCTGAACTTTTATTCATTGACAGTAATAAAATTTTAGAAACAATACAAATGACAGTTTAGAGCATTATTCAAGTACATTACCAAAAAAGTAGTCTTTGGTACTCAAAGGGTATCAACAAATGCACAGTAATTATGTGAAAGACAGATAAAGCATATATTAACAATTATTTCTTCATGCAACTTGATAGTCACAAGTATATAGGTCTGGTATATCAACAAGTGCAAACAAAAACTAATCTTGATGATGCAGCTCTTTTTATCTGGATTTGTTTAATAATTTTTTTTCCTTTATAAGGCTCTACATTGAGCAAAACACTGGATTCTCTTTCTAAACCCAAACATGTTTTGTTATAGTTATATTATCATCAATGGGCTTTTTAGTCCTCGTTTCTAAGTGTTGTAGAAGGTACAGTTTTCCTGCAGTTTCTGTGTAGGTCTCCATTTTGTCTCCTTCAGTTTGTCAGCTGAAAATGTGTTGGTATCTTCATTGGCAAAATGGTGAAGAAAACAGCACTATTTCAGTCTTCACTGTCATTGTTGATGAATTGTGAAAAACTTGTGAGGATGGCTGCTTCCAAACCTAGGCCATCCAGGCCTCTCGCCCCCTGCCCCCCCCCCCTCCAACTACCAGCTGTTTCAAACTGCACAGAAGGAAGCTATCTTTACAGTACATTCTCAAACTACAATAAACCTTTTTCTCCTCCCCCCTCCCCCAAACCCCAGAGTTTCTGTCATATTCCTTCATCTCTCCCATTCCATTTGCTCTCTCTCTCTCTCTCTCTCTCTCTCTCTCTCTCTCTCTCTCTTTCTGTGTGTGTGTGTGTGTGTGTGTGTGTGTGTGTGTGTGTGTGTGTGTGTGTATGGGTGTCTTTTTTGTTTTGCTTCCCTCCCTTACCCTTCCACCCCACGCCATTCCTAAGCTGCAGCTCTTTCCACACATTTGGTACTTACATGCTCTTTAAGGCCCTCCTGCATCTATCCCCACCACTGCCTTTGATCATTCCTGTCCCTCTCCCCACTCCCCCTCCTCCTGTCCCCTCATTGCAGAGTGTGATTCAGAGTGCAGTGGCCAGAAATGATGGTTGCATGTTTGTAAAGTGTTCCTGAGTGATTGTGTGAGTGATGTACTTTCTGATGAAGGCTAATGGCTGAAGCTTGAATTCTATGAATATGAGTACCTTTTTTATGAGGCTCTTGCAGCTCAATGTACTATCCTTATTATATTGTTGTTTTGGTTATCAGGTTTATGATGGTCATCGGTGTTGGTTGATAATATTTCAGTCACATTATAAAGCCTTATGTGATTATCATAAGTAAATTGTTCTTCTCAATTTTGAAGTATTGTGTGAGTAAGAGTTTCATTAATCCCACCTGCTCACTTACCAACCATCCACACTATTCCCCATTGCTACTGGAAAATATGTTTGTTTGAAAATATCCATATGAAACAGACACACACACACACACACACAATCTAGAGAAAGTGGCATAGATGTGGCTTGTTTCAAAGTATACAAAACTATTAGGGGTAAACCAAAGAAAAAATGGATCACCATGGAAATTAAAAAAGCAAGAGAAGAACTGATAAATATCTACAAAGTTCACCAGAAAGATAAACAATGAACCAGTCATGAGGCCTAGAAGTACAAGAAGAAAGAATTCAGTAGGATGATATGGGAAGCAAAGGCTAGTAACCAAAAATCTGCAATACAAACTTCTGCAAACATCTGTACAACAGTGTAGAACTATATAAATTAAAACAGAAAAGAATCACATATCTTAAAAGATACAAATATAATATTTAAAATGAAAGGGGGAAAGGAGACAGACCCACAAAAAGTGTGCAAAATTCTAAACCAGCACTATATAGGTTTAGTGGAGAATCTTCTAAAACAAAACAAAACATTAGCAAAGACAATGGAAAGTCTCAAAATAGTGGCTGAGAGTTTATACTTACTCCCTACAAGTGAACTGGAAGTATCAAAAATAATTGGTGCACTGAAAAATAAAAACACAGTACCAAACAACTAGTAAACCTCTGACATTCCTGATAAATTCAGTGATGAAGGAAGGAGTATTCCTAGCCCGTTTAAAAATGTTCAAAGTAATACCAGTTTTTAAAGGAGGCAATAATGAAGATCCTGGAAACTAGACTCATAACAACCACACCTTTACTGTCTAAAATAGTAGAAACAGTGATTAAAGAAAAAAATAATAAATTTTATAGAGAAACAAAACATCCTAAATGATGCACAACATAGATTCAGAAAGAGGAGATCCACCAAGACTGCAGTGGTAAATTTCATAAGTCACATAACCAAAGCCCTGGATCACCTAAGGAAAGTTTCTGGTATGTACTTAGACCTTTCCAAGGCTTTTGATTGTCTTTGGCACAAAATACTTATACATAAACTAGATTGCTATGGCATAAGAGGGAAAACTGCAAATATTATAAAAATATTTATGGAAAATAAAGAAACAATGTGTAGAAATAAAATAAATCTACTAATACTGAAAAAAGTATACTATAAATTTCTGCAGGTAAAATATGGTGTAGCTCAAGGTTTGGTATTAGGATGTCTCCTCTTCATATTGTATGTAAATGACATGTCCAGTTCAGTAAATGAAAAAGTGATTATGTATGTTCAAATGTTTGTAGAGCTTATGGGAGTTAACTATGGGGTCATCAGTCCCTAAACTTACAAACTATTTATGAACTACCTTATACTAAAGATGTCACAAACATCCATGCCCAAGAGGGGATTTGAACCCCCGATGGGAAACGGCCTCGTGCATCGTAGCATAGCACCTTACTGCGCTCGGCCGCTCCGCCGTGGTGATTATGTATGCTAATTCAGTGAAGGATTTAGGAAAGGACGCCAGTGTTGTCATGCAAATGGCAAGAAGATATTTTATAGAAAATAATCTAAACATAAATACAAAGAAAACAAAATGTATAAATTTTGAAACAACCAGAAAAAAGAGCTCTGAAAATTTTATTCAAAATGTTGGGGATACAGCTTTAGAGGAAGTGGACTCAAATACGTTTCTAGGAATAGAGGTGTACAAATATCTGACATGCAAAAACCATATCAATAAAGTCTGTTAAAAATTAACATATTTTTAATGGAAAAAATGTCTTGTACAGTGGACACAGAGACTTTACTAACAATATACTTATGGAATTATCTACCCACACATATTATATGGTATACCAGTATGGGTAGGTGCAGTGGATGTACATATTCAGAGTATTTTAAAACTACAAAAGAAAGCTAATAGATGCATTAGCAAAATTAACACCACGTGATTCGTGTAAAAATAAATTCAAAAAATTAAAAACACTAACCGTACCAAGTGTGTACAAATATGAGGCTATATGCCTACTTTTTCAAATAAAAAATTGCAAAAGAAACAAAGACATTCATGATCACAATTCAAGAAATAGGGAAAATTATCATATCACTAGAAAAAGGCTAAAACTGACCCTGTAAATGCTAGATGCCTATTATACAACAGACTGCATAGTAGTATAAGGAACATAAAGGAACTGGCTAAGCATGAGTGGCTAGAGGCCAAATGCAGAACTGTAGAAGAATGCATAACTAGGGGAAAGATAGATACTGGCTACAGGAAAATAAAGGAGATATTTGGAGACAAGAAAAGCAGCTATATGAATATGAAATTATACATGTTGGTAGTGAAAGAATAATAAATGAATGAAAGCAAAATTATTAGAGGCCTGGGGACGGGACAGAAGAAAGATGTGAAATGTCAGAAGGGGGGTCATTTTGGAAAAAGATGGATAACATGATGTCGTAAAAAGTTTGATTTTTTGTAATGAGCTGTTCGTTGAGACTGTGTTCTGGGGACCGTTTCACAAACTTAGTGATTTCTAATTCTTCAAGAAATGAGAGTTTTTTTTCTTTGGGGGCGATGTGAAGAACTTGCAATTTGTCTAGGGGGGCTGAATGTGTTTGCTTCTTTTGAGATGCTCAGAAAAGGCTGAGTTATTTTTGGCAGTGCCTTTCTTAGTTAACAGATGTTTTAGGAACCTAGTTTTGAAGGCTCGTCCAGTTTGGCTAATGTATGATAAGGGGCACTGCAAACATTGTATTTTGTAGACACCCGACTGGCTAAAAGAGTCTTTAACTAACCGTTCACTGTGGTGAAAGTGATACTGGATCTTGTTGTTGATCGTGAAGGCTACTTTTATGTGGGTGGTTTTACCGTTCATAGGAAATCTCTCTTACAGACTCGCCGAACTTCTTAAAACCACCCACATAAAAGTAGCCTTCACGATCAACGACAAGATCCAGTATCGCTTTCACCACAGTGAACGGCTAGTTAAAGACTCTTTTAGCCAGTTGGGTGTCTACAAAATACAATGTTTGCAGTGCCCCTTATCATACATTGGCCAAACTGGACGAGCCTTCAAAATTATGTTCCAAGAACATCTTTTAACTACGAAAGGCGCTGCCAAAAACAACTCGGCCTTTTCTGAGCATCTCAAAAGAAGCAAACACATTCGCCCCCCCCCCCCCCTAGACAAATTGCAAGTTCTTCACATTGCCTGCAAAGGAAAAAAAACTCTCACTTCTTGAAGAATTATAAATCACTAACTTTGTAAAACAGTCCCCAGAACACAGTCTCTAAGAACAGCTCATTACAAAAAATCAAACTTTTTACATCATGTTATCCATCTTTTTCCAAAATGAACCCTCTTCTGACAATTCACATCTTTCTTCTGCCCCACCCCCAGGCCTCTAATAATTTCGTTTTCATTCAGTTATTATTCTTTCACTACCAACATGTATCATTTCACAAGATTCATTCCCCCATGTCACAAACTTGTCTGATAATACCAAGCTACCACTTGGCAAGCCACTCATTCTTGCAGGCGTAACTCTGCCCATACCGCTTTGTTTAACAGTCGCATTTATGTTCCGCAGTTATTAACAATACTTGCAGTTGTAAATGTAGACCTGCCGCGACAATGACTCCTCAGCTGCTATGGTGAGTTTTATCATATAAAAAGCTTCCTATTAATTTCCATACTATACCCCTTTCGTCCCTAGTTATTCTACTTCAAATAGCCCTTACGTACTTTGTACGTTTACCTCTTTGCAGTGGCCCAATCACAACACAAGTTGTTAAGCTACCTCAACCACAGCTATATATAGTTATGTGGCTCCATATCCGCCCAAGTAAGTCTGACTTTTCAAAATTTACTCACCTTATCCACATTAGATTCGCTGCCCGCCAGGTACACGGACTATAACAAAACATTTGTCTCTTTCCAGTCTGACGATGTGCTAACAGCGCAAAACGCATAATTGGAGAATAAAAATATTGAAACAGAGACTGAGAATTATTTAATTATTCAACACTGTTGCTGCACCAGCCACCACCACCACCACCATCATGGAATAGAATGAAATGTCAACCAAAGAGCCCTTGTCAAAGATTTACTATCCTATACTTGTAGTCTTTGCTGGAGATATCACTTTGCCACGAAGAAAAATATTCCTACTCCTAATGATCCAGCTCCCCAAGACATCATTCAAATTGAACCCTGCCTGGAACAGTTCTGTCGTCCATCAGAGCGAGATCCTCCCCCTCTTCCTCAAAATCACCCTCTGAAAAACCTCCCAGGAATTTCTCACTTCCAACCTTGCCTCTCAGCCTTTCCTAAAAAACCTTAATCCATCTCCCAACATTACCACAGCTGAATCCTGGGCTATTCGTTATCTGACGGCTGACCATTCCATCGTCATTCTTCCGGCCGACAAGGAATTCACAACTGTGGTACTTGATCGGCGGGAGTATGTGGCTGAGGGACTGCGTCATCTTTCATATAACACTACATACAAAGTTTGTCAAGACAATCCCATTCCTGACGTCCAGGCAGGGCTTCAAGGAATCCTCAGAACCTTAAGCTCCCTACAAAATTTTTCACCTGAGTTCATCAACCTCAGGACCCCACTGACACCCCACACCCCTACCTTCTACCTACTTCCTAAGATTCACAAACCTAATAATCCCAGCCGGTCCATTGTGCCCGTTTACCAAGACCCCACAGAACAAAGCTCTGCCTACATAGACCAACACCTTCAACCCATTAATGTGCAGTCTCCTATCCTTCGTCAAAGACACCAACCACCGCCTGAAATCCCTTCCCAACCTGTTACCTCTGTAAACCATCCGTGTAACCATTGATGCTACTTCCTAATACACAAACATCCCACATGCCCAGGTCCTTACTGCGATGGAGTATTTCCTATCTTCCTGATCACCTGCAACGCTACCTAAAACCTCTTTCCTTATTACCCTAGCCAGCTCCATCCTAACCCACAACTTCTTCACCTTTGAGGGCCAGACATACCAACAACTAAAGAGAACAGCTATGGGAACCAGGATGGCCCCCTAGTACGCAAACTTATTTATGGAATCATTAGAGAAGGCCTTCGTGGATACCCAAGCCTGTCAACCCAAGGTTTGGTACAGATTTATTGATGACATCTTTATGATCTGGACTCACATTGAAGAAGAACTTCAGAATTTCCTCTCCAACCTCAACTCCTTTAGTCCCATCAAATTCACCTGGTCCTATTCCAAATCTCATGCCACTTTCCTCGATGTCGACCTCCATCTGTCCAATGGCCAACTTCACACATCCGTCCACATCAAACCTAATAATAAACAACAGTACCTGCATTAAGACTGCTGCAATCCATTCCACATCAAACATTCCCTTCCCTACAGATTAGGTCTTCGTGGGAAACGAGTCTGCTCCAGTCCCGAATCCCTGAACCAGTACAACAATAACCTGATAACAGCTTTCACATCCCGCCACTATCCTCCTGATCTGGTAGAGAAGAAAATTGCCAGGGCCACTTCCTCATCTACCCAAACCCAGAACCCTCCACAGAAGAACCCCAAAAGTGTCCCTCTTGTTACCAGATACTTTCCGGAACTAGATCGGACTCTGATTGTGGCTCTCCAGCAAGAATACAACTTAATTAAATCCTAAACTCTTTCATGGCACAAATGCACAAGTCGTATTTAGTAGCCCATTGCCCATCCAGCAAATTCTCCCACACAATAAACTAGCCAATAAGGACAGATACCTTTCCTCGGGAGTCTACAAACTACAATGTCCTGAATGCCCAGCTGAATATATAGGACAGACAGGCCGAACCTTTAAAGTACGTTCTACTGAGCACCTTCTCACAAAAATAAAAAAAAAAAAAAAATAAAAAAAAAAAAAAAAAAAAAAAAAAAAAAAAAAAAAAAAAAAAAGACCAACTCAAAAAACATTCCCCTTTTGCGGAACACACTAAAGCATCCGATCATCAAAGACCTACCATTGACAACATGCAAATTTTACATATTGCGCAGAAGGGGTGTAAGTTAAATTTATTGGAAGAGTTTGAGATAACGAAACACGCTTAATTTGGACACCTCCTAAACGATCAGTTGGCATGCAATGATAAAACATTCCTAGATATATTATGATGTCTCCGTTCAAATAAAATTCCTCTCATTTATAAATACCAACATAAATTAGAAACTTCTGTCCTGCTTAACAACCACCCTTTCGTTAAATTTGTATTCAGATAGCTAGATTTCACCCATCCCGTCTTATACATCGGCTTCCTATGTCACTCCCTACCCACATTCCCTAAGTTCGTCTGTACAAGTCAGCGGAGCAGCACACCATGCTCGCCCACCGCCCGTGAGCACAATTGTAAACATGGGCTTATCTTGTATCACCCGAGACCACTGCTTCTATTAAGGTAATCTTAAAAATTGGTTTTATGTTTCTCACATCTTTAGTGAGTATGTTCCAACTGTAATTCGTTGTTACCCAATCATTTGTAGAGCGACAAGGAAATCCAAAAATTCCAGAAAAATAGAAACACTGCAAAACAACTTACAGTGTCACACCACGGAGAGTGCATTGTAAGCTTTGTTTACCATTTATACTGTCTTCCTAACACAAAATAAGTCCATGTACCATTATACCCGTTTGTAACTCTGCCTTGTAATTTTGTGTAAATTCTGTCACGCAGATAATCTGAAGATGCCCTGCTAAATGGCAAAATGCGTCATTAATTAATAAAATAATTTTCGATCAAGACTATTTGAAGGAATATTTATTTTCACTGATTGCTGTTCACCAAGGACTGGAAATCATTTTAATTAATTCCTGTCCTGAAATGAGATCCATTCTTCATTACATCCTTTCCACCCCACCAAGAGTGTCTTTCTGCTGCCCTCCTAACCTTTGTAACCTCCTAGTCCATCCCTATGAAATTCCCAAACCACCTTAATTATCCTCTGGCTCCTACCCATGTCACTGCCCCTGTTGTAAAACCTGCCCTATGCATGCTTCCGCCACCAATTATTCCAGTCCCGTAACCTGGAAGGTGTACACAATCAAGGGCAGAGCCACTTGTAACAGCACCCACGTGATTTAGCAACTGAAATGCTTACACTGTGAAGCGTTCTATGTGGGAATGACCAGCAACAAACTGTCCATTCACATGAACGGTCACAAACAGACAGTTTTTGTTGGTAATGAGGATCTCCCTGTGGATAAACATGCCGTGATGCACAGCCAGCACATCTTGGCATGGTGTTATCAGGATACTTCCCACTGACACCAATCATTCAGAACTCCAGAGATGGGTACTTTCCCTTCAGCATATTCTCTCTTCCAATTGCTCACCTGGTCTCAACCTCCGCTAAATTCAAATTCCCGCCCACCATTCTATAACATCTTTGCCTCTGTTCTCTGGACAGAGCCTCTGCCTCAAGTGGTATCTGTGTCCAATGTCTTTGCTTGCTAACAATGTCTGCCTACGTGTGTTTGCATGTGTATATGTGTGGGTGAGTGTGTATTTGTTTACTTTCCATTTTTCCCCTAAGGTAAGTCCTTCCAGTCCTGGAATTGGAATGACCCCTCATCCACTCCCTTAAAACCCACATCCTTCCCTTTTTTCTCCTTCTTTCCTCTTTTCCTTACAAAGCAACCAACGGTTGTGAAAGCTTGAATGTTTGTGTGTGTTTTTATTTGTGTTATTTATGTCTATCGTCAAGCCTGTGCTTTGGGTAAGTCAAACAATCTTTATTTTTATACATATTTTTCCCACCACTAAATTTTCCTTCTATAATATTCATTTTATATTTGGTTTGTGACATGTTATAGGAATAAGGAACTGAAAAATATCAACACATTATGAATCATTGGAAACACATGAGTTGATTGAAAAAAGTAACCCAACAGTTTTGACATTAGAGAGCATACTAACACCATAACTGCTGCTCACAATGGCAGACACCAGATATTAATTGCAGATTCCTGTGCCTTCTGAAGCACAATGCCCTGAGTTTCAGTGCTGTGTCAATATAATATGTACACATGGTGCTGTAGACTTTGCGTATTAATATTCCTGTACAGTCAATAACATGACAACAGCTTCACTCTGCAAGGCTTTGTCATAATCCTGCCGCATAGAGGTCGTTCATGCAGGACCTTGACATGTAACAGACAAGACCTACAGCAATATTTAAATGAGCTAAACAGACTACTTTGAAACTAAAACATTGTTGATACACTAGTGAAAACATAAACAAAGGTCCACGAGGCATGTTTGAGTATACAGTGAATTATAACTAATATCAAAAGTAAATAAGCAATATGAAACAGGATATCATTTGGTAGGAACATAAATCATAGTCACCAGAGGATTTGGTTGTCGTCACATCAGTCGGTTCCTAAGCTGCCGTTTGGTGGCTGCGGTATAAGTCATAGTGGGGATTCTTCACGTCGGGTGTGATTGATGGGGGTGCTAGGCACTAATGCTTGAAATACTTCTTCCTCAGCAGCGTCAGCTTCCTCATGACATACAGGACTGACATATATGGCCATAATATGTTGCTCGCTTGGTCCAACTGTCCCAGCTGCAACTAACTGTTGTAATTCTTTTCTCACAATTTGTTCTGTGAGAGAAGCAAAGTCATGCTGGTCTTCCACAATGGCCATAGGGACAACATTCGAGAGTTTGTCATACTTCTTTCGTCCACCCCCCTCTATTGCATCTCTTCAATTTTTGGCACCGTTGGATAAACTCTTGTATCGTCTTTTAACAGAAGAGCTTGATACAGGTCTTCTGCAATGCCCTTCGTCAGGTGTGAAACTTTATTGGGCTACTTCATATCCAGGTTAACTATATGACATAGGGCCAAAACACTCTGTATATATGACTGTGTTGACTCACCATGTCAGTGGGCCCTGTTCTTCAATTGCTCTTCTGATAAATAGACTTTCCGCTGGTGGTCTCCAAATGTCTTCGTTAGTTCTGTTTGGAATTTTTCTCAGCTATTGAGCTTACCCTTGTATTAACATCCAGCCTTTGAATTCTGGACCACCTGCAGTTTTCAACCCGACACGTTCTGGTGGAGGCGACGGGAATCCTGCAATACATTTGCATCTTTGTGGCTCCGTTAAGGCAGTGTGAGAGCCATCACTTACAGGGACAAGATACCACCTATTATACTTGGCAACTCAGTTGAATCATTTCAACCATTTGTTTGGGTCCTATCCAGTGTCTCCCAGGAACACCAATGGGTGCCTGATGTACAGCTGGCTTACCGCTGTTTTGGCATCCATGGGTCTTTTGATGACATGGACCTTTGGGTGGAGGTAATCAGTATACCCTTTGTATCTTGTCCCTGTTGGTGACAGCTTTTACGCTGCCTAATCGAAGCCACAAAGATGCAAATGTATTGCAGGATTCCCGTTGCCTCCACCAGAACGTGTCAGGTTGAAAACTGCAGGTGGTCCAGAATTCAAAGGCTGGATGTTAACACGCGGATAAGCTCAATAGCTGGGAAAAATTCCAAACAGAACTAACGAAGACATTTGGAGACCACCAGCGGAAAGTCTATTTATCAGAAGAGCAATTGAAGAACAGGGCCCAGTGACATGGTGAGTCAACACAGTCATATATACAGAGTGTTTTGGCCCTATGTCATATAGTTAACCTGGATATGAAGTAGCCCAATAAAGTTTCACACCTGACGAAGGGCATTGCAGAAGACCTGTATCAAGCTCTTCTGTTAAAAAACGATACAAAAGTTTATCCAACGGTGCCAAAAATTGAAGAGATGCAACAGAGGGGGGTGGACGAAAGAAGTATGACAAACTCTCGAATGTTGTCCCTATGGCCATTGTGGGAAACTTGCAATACATCTGCAACTTTGTGGCTCCGATTAGGCAGCATAACAGCTATCACTTACAGGGACAAGATACCACCTATTATACTTGTCCAGTGTCTCCCAGGAACACCAATGGGTGCCTGATGTACAGCTGGCTTACCGCTGTTTTGGCATCCATGGGTCTTTTGATGACATGGACCTTTGGGTGGAGGTAATCAGTATACCCTTTGTATCTTGTCCCTGTTAGTGACGGCTCTTACGCTGCCTAATCGAAGCCACAAAGATGCAGATGTATTGCAAGTTTCACGTCGCCTCCACCAGAAAGTGTCAGGTTGAAAACTGCAGGTGGTCCAGAATTCAAAGGCTGGATGTTAATAGAGCACAACACTTTCACTTAGAACATGTTCACTTTCACTTAGAACATGTTTATTGCTATCACAAGCTTACACTCAGTACAGACTGCCCCTTGCTTCGAGAGCTCCATGATTTATCCATAAAAAGAATTTTCTGGAACTTACAAGTACATCAAACGTAAGAAACATGTAGAACATTCTATAAATAGTAAGTACAAACATATAATTTTTTTTCTGCTCATGGTGGGATATAAATAGGGGACCACAAGCACAGCAATCTGCGATGTTAAGAACTACACCACTTGTTCCGTCTGAAGACCCGCGGCAATATAGAAGGGTAGGTTGAGTGTAATAGTCTGAAGGTGTTTGTCCACAAGAGCAGAACTTCTCTCAGTGGGGACACCATAACCGGCCACAATGGGGCGTCTAGTGTGATTGCATTAGTGAACTTTAGGGAGCATGTAGTAGGTGGGAGTGCAAGGTGTAGTAGGTGTGAGGATAGAGGTTGACTCTGGAGAGAGATATTGGAATGGTCTTAAGGATTTGAAGAGGGACTGGAGATCCTATTGGGTTTTTGGGATGGGATCATTGTGGCAGGGTAGGTAGGTGAAAGAATCAGACAGTTGGGGGAGATGCTCTGTAACGACAATGACAATGATGGAGCCTTTGTCGGGAGGTAGGATGACAAGGTCAAGATCAGTTTTTTAGGTAGAGTATGGCATTTATTTCTGAGGTCATGAAGTTGGTATCCATTTTGAGGAATTTTGGGAAAATATGGTGTGGGTAGGTTAGAGTTTATCCAGCTAAACCAAAATCATACAGAAGTATTTTGGACTCTAAACTATTTTCAAAAGAAAAATCAAACGTGAGGAAATGAAGAACTCACAATGTGCAAATGTTTCATTAAGTGAATTCAAGCCCAATACATTATTCCTCATAACCCTCACCAATTTTAAACTAACATACAACTACTTTTCCTTTGAGGGGGAATTTTACCATCAAATCCGTGGGACAGCCATGGCCACCCACATTGCACCTTCCTATGGTCTGTCTAGAGGAATCCTTCCTACCATCCCAAAACCCCAAAACTTTGGTCTGGTCAGGTTTATTGATGATATTTTCATGATACTGAGTCGGACAGGACTCCTCATCCTCCTTCCTTCAGAACCTCAACTTCTTCTCCCCCATCCACTTCACCTGGTCTTCCTCAACCCACCACGCCACATTCCTGGATGTCAACCTTCACCTCACTGATGGCTTCATCCGCACTTCCATTCATATTAAACCTACTAACCACCAACAGCATCTAAACTTTGATAATTGTCATCCCTTCCACATCAAACAGTCCCTCCCTTACAACCTGACCACTTGTGGACCAGTGTATCTGCAATGACAAGACCTCCCTTTCTCAATATGCTGACAGTCGCACAAAGGCCTTCACAGACAGAAAGTACCCCACAGACCTAGTCCACAAACAGATATCCTATTCCATATCCCCACACACACCAAATCCTCACTCTACTATCAGTAACCATCCAAAAAAGAGCAACACAATGATGAACTAGTCCAATAATATCTGCAATGAAAAAATATTTTCTTCAAAAATGAATTTATTAAAAATGTTTAATTGTTAACACCATCAACACTGTCCTGGTCTCTCCTACATATTATTTGTGGAGTAAATTCACAGTCATTCTGTACAAGCCTCTTCAAAGAACAAGTATTATAACTACTGCCTCTTTGTATATTTATTCCTTAATGAAATATGTACAGGGTATCCAGAAAAGGGCTCCCTGATTTCAAAATTAAATATCTCGAAAACAAAGATCGATAGAGGAATGCAGTAAACTGTATGTTTATTGTGAAAACTATAAGAAGTTTATACAGCAGTTTGAAACAATAGTTACAAAATCTGCTGACAGATGGCGCTCTACGCTGTACAGCTCATATCAGCATGCATAAGTGAAATAATCATATGAAAACACTCTTTGCAAACAATCACATCACAATCTTTTCAAAATGTTCACCATTGGCACTACAGAGGTGGTGCAAACAAAGAATGAAATTCCCCATCACATTTCGTAGTGACTCAACAGAAATGGATTCACATGCCACAGAGATCGCCGATTCAAGCTCGTCCAGCATGGCGGGATGCTTCGGGTAGACCATGTCTTTCACTGTGCCCCACAAAAAAAGTCATAGTCAGTCAAATCCAGCGAATATGGAGGCCAATCCATGCCTGCACCAGTAAATTTGTGATATTCCCGAAGTATTCCTCAAGAAAGTGAAACACTTGTTCGGTCCAATATGGTCGGGCTCCATCTTGCAGAAACGATTCAGTACCTGGTCAATCCTCTAACGCTTGCTGTGTTGCTAAAAATTGTTCCAAAACTGCAACGTAACATGCATCAGTGACCGTTTCTTGAATGAAAAAAGGGCCAATAATGCCTCTGCTGCATAATGCAGCCCACACACTAACTTTAGGAGAATACAGGGGTTTCGCTTCACACCAATATGGCTTTTCGGAACCCCAAAATCGCCAGTTCTGCTTATTCACGTATCCATTGAGATGGAAGTGTGCTTCATCTGGAAACCAGATGCAGCCAACATCAAATCTTCTCTATCAATCATTGTGAGCATCTGATTATCAAAGGCAACCCTTTGTTGCACAGCTCTTTCTAAGTATTTTCTGCATTCTGGAACGCTTCAAACCAGTCTCAGATGCAATTCTACGAATGGCTCACATTGGAATTCGCTGAATAATTCCAGAAACTGTGTCGATATTTTCAGGCGTAACTGCGGTTTGCTTGCGGCCAACATGCCCCACTAGATCATCAGATACGCTGCCTGTTTGCTGAAATTTTGCGAAGACCGCACGAATGGTTCTCGCATCGGGTCCTTTTGGAACATTAAATCATGCTTGAAAACTTCGCCTTGTTGCTGTAGGACTTTCTTCTAATCTGTGGTACACTAGAACCAGAAAAACGTGTTGTTCACATTATAAAAATTCAGCAAGTGAAACAGGAAACAGAGAGTACAAACGTCTGAATAATGAGATTGACAGGAAGTGCAGACTGGCTACGCTGGAGTGGCTATAGGACAAATGCAGAACTGTAGAAGAATGCGTAACTAGGGGAAAGATAGATACTGCCTACAGGAAAATAAAAGAGATATTTGGAGACAAGAAAAACAGCTATATGAATATCAAGAACTCAGACGGAAAACCAGTACTAAGCAAAGAGGGAAAAGCTGAACTGTGGAAGGAATATATAGAGGGCCTATACAAAGGAAGTAAACTTGAAGGCAGTATTCTAGAAATGGAAGATGAAGTGGACGAAGATGAGATAGGAAATATGATACTGCGAGAAGAATTTGACAGAGCGTTGAAGGAATTTAGTCGAAACAAGGCCCCTGGAGTGGATGACATTCCCTCAGAGAGGGCGTGTGAGAATGACTGGACAGAGATGGAGGAGAAATTTCGGCACAGTGAAGTCATATGAGATCAACCAGGGATGGGAGGTCGGAGGGAGAAGGAGGAAGTGAGTGTTGAACAAACTCACCAGGAAGCATTAACTTCTGCCAGTAAACATGGTGTAGAGGCTGAGGAGAACTAATGGAAGAGCCTCAAGCTAGAGAGAGACATGGTGCCATTGTTCCACGAGGCCATTGCCTTGAGGGTGGTAGGCTGTGGTATGGATGTGCTGGATCCCAAAGAGGTTGTAGAAATTTTGGAAGACATCAGACTCAAATTGTCTGCCCTGGTCTGCAGTGATGACAGCAGGGCAGCCAAAGCAAGTGATCCAGTTCTACAGGAAAGGCTGTTATATTAAGAAATGGTGTGGCTTCAGCCCAGCGGGTGGTATGATCAACGGCAGTGAGAAGGGAGCATTAGCCATCAACCAGAGGAAGAGTGCCGACGAGATCAATGTGCACATGTTGGAAACGACCAGCTGAAACTGGAAAAGAACCCAAGGCAGGGAACACAGATACAAGCCCAGGCCTGACAATCCCACCTCATGTCCCACCAGATGAAACCATCAGTGACTAGTCTAGTGGAATCCTTAACACCAGGGTGAGCTAAGTTATGAAGTTTCCATACAGAGGCAACGTGTAATATAGTGGTAGGGTGTGACTCTTGAATCAGTGCAACAAATCTCACCAGAGACACCAGGAAGATGGTGCAGATAGGTCAAATAGATGAGTTACTGTCTTGAATTAGTTGCATTGCATCTTCCTCCACAGCCTGAAGAGTGGCGAGGTGAAATATAGGGAGCAAAGAGTTATATTCAACCTATAGAAAACCCAGACAGTGGCAAGAAAGGGACACAGAGGTCGGGAAGGTAGTAAGACAAGGTTGTAGCCTTTCCGCAATGTTGTTCAATCTGTACATTGAGCAGTCAGTGAAGGAATGGAAGGAGAAATTTAGAGAGGGCATTAAAGTGCAGGGAGAAGAAATAAAAACATTGCGGTTTGCCAATGACATATTAATTCTGTCAGAGACTGCAAAAGATCTGGAAGAGCAATTGAATGGGATGGACGGTGTCTTGAAAGGAAGATATGAACATTAACAAGAGTAAAATGAAGGTAATGGAAAGCATTGTCAGAAAATCAAGTGATGCTGAAGGAATTAGACAACAACAGTAGTAGATTAACTTTGTTATTTGCGTAGCAAGATAACTTCTAATGGCCAAAGTAAAGAAGATATAAAATGCAGAATGGCTATGGGAAGAAAAGCATTTCTAAAGAAGCGAAACTTGTTACCATCCAATATTAATTTAAATGTTAGGAAGTTCTTTCTGAAAGTGTTTGTTTGGAGTGTAGCATTGTATGGGAGTGAAACATGGACGTGGATAAAAAGATGATAGAAGCTTTTGAAATGTGGTGCTACAGATGAATGATGAAAATTAGATGGGTAGATCACATAACCAATGAGGAGGTGCTTAACCGAATTGGGGAGAAAAGGAGTTTCTGGCATATACTGACTAAGAGAAGGGATAGATTGGTTGGACACATTCTGAGACATCAAGGAATTGTCAACATAGCATTAGAAGGAAGCGTGTGCGGTAAAAATCATAGAGGGAGACCGAGAGATGAATATAGTAAGCAGATTAAAAAGGATGTAGGTTGTTGAACATATTCTCAGATGGAAAGACTTGCCAAACCAGTCTGCAGACTGAAGACCACAACAACAAAAACAACCATACAGTATCAGCAACTGAAGTATCTCACAAACCGAAGGTAGTGGGACATTTCACTATGTATATCTGAACATTAGCTTTAAACCAGGACAACAGAAAATGCTATATAACAGAAGGTTACATACATGGAAGCAATTTTTGAAGATCTCAATACCACAATTGGGGTATCTATGATTCAAAGGAAATAGAGTCTATAGCACTAGATGTTTGTTGGCATGTGAAGAAAAATACTTTAAAATTACTGTAATCATATGAGATGTAGTGAAACTTATCTAATAATGGAAACCTGCAAGAAATATAGTTGACTCATATGTGACACTAATCAAGATTGGTACAACACAGTGTCCTGTTGCCCAACGTCTTTCAGATAAACTAAGCACTATATTTGCTAGCTCCACTTTCACTTTTAGTCTGAAGGGGAGTTGTTATTGGACAATCTATCTCCTTAAGGGTTGGAGAAAATAAGGTGCTAAAGTTACACTGATGCTGTGACCAGGATTATTGAAGTGCATCTATTAATAACTTATACTTGCCAGGCAAAATAAATACTATTATCTGTGACATGAAAGTATAAATTTTAAACCATAAATGTCAAAAAAGTGGATTTTAAGAAGAGAAAGGATTATTGAATTTAATGGTACCTTAAAATCCAAGATGGAGGAAACACTAAATGGACAAGATGGAGTATTGAGGCAATAGACGAGAGTGGCAAGGAAATAAAGAGAGGGGTAGAGACTAGATGTTTAGCCCCCTGAAAACAACAACAACAACAACTTCAGATTTTGACAGTGGTTTAGGGGAATGTACATCATACCCTAATGAGCAACAAACGTTAATTTCTAGTCATGGGCATCGGACGGCGCATGCTGGACATGACGACTCTGGGTCAGGGGCCAGTTGAGCATAAATGATCACTACGGAGGGGGAAAGAAGGAAAGTTTGTACATCAGATGGGATAACCTAGACAGGGAGTAGGATATGTTTTAAAAGTTGCCACTCATTGTTGGAGGGGGAGTAAGGGAGTAATTCAGGAAGGGCACAAAATGAAAACTGAACAGTTGTGGAGAATGATTGACAGGTCTGCACCAAGAGGTGGAGGAATGGGCAACACAAACTTAAGGGCTGGGGAGGAAGGAAGGGGAAAGTGTAAAAAAACTCTGGAATGGTGAGGATGGAGAAGGAGCAGATAAGGTTGAGGGAGGGAGTGGGGAGGGGGGGGGGGGGGTCAACATGAGCCAATTTGCGGTGATTGGAGGAGACTGTAACAGGTGATTCGTTCACCAAGATGATAAAGGTGTTGTCACCCTGTTTAAGGACACAGTGAGGATCATAATAAGGGGGATGGAGGGGACGGTGGATGGAATCGTCACGTAGGAACACATGGGAACATGCCCCTGATCGTGGACCGTTAGGAGAGGGCATGTGAGAATGACTGGACAGAGATGGAGGAGAAATTTTGGCACAGTGAAGTCATATGAGATCAACCAGGGATGGGAGGTCGGAGGGAGTGTTGAACAAACTCACCAGGAACCATTAACTTCTGCCAGTGAACATGGTGTAGAGGCTGAGGAGAACTAATGGAAGAGCCTCAAGCTAGAGAAAGACATGGTGCCATTGTTCCATGAGGCCATTGCCTTGAGGGTGGTAGGCTGTGGTATGGATGTGCTGGTTCCCAAAGAGGTTGTAGAAATTTTGGAAGACATCAGACTCAAATTGTCTGCCCTGGTCTGCAGTGATGACAGCAGGGCAGCCAAAGCAAGTGATCCAGTTGTACAAGAAAGGCTGTTATATTAAGAAATGGTGTGGCTTCAGCCCAGCGGGTGGTATGAACCAGCGGGTGGTATGATCAACGGCAGTGAGAAGGTAGCAATAGCCATCAACCAGAGGAAGAGTGCCGACGAGATCAATGTGCACATGTTGGAAACGACCCGCTGAAACTGGAAAAGAACCCAAGGCAGGGAACACAGATACAAGCCCAGGCCTGACAATCCCACCTCATGTCCCACCAGATGAAACCATCAGTGACTAGTCTGGTGGAATCCTTAACACCAGGGGTGAGCTAAGTTATGAAGTTTCCATACAGAGGCAATGTGTAATATAGTGGTAGGGTGTGGCTCTTGAATCAGTGCAACAAACCTCACCAGAGACACCAGGAAGATGGTGCAGATAGGTCAAAGAGATGAGTTACTGTCTTGAATTAGTTGCATTGCATCTTCATCCACAGCCTGAAGAATGGCGAGGTCTAAGAGGGACAAGATCAAATCAATGCGTGAGGGGGGGGGGGGCTGAAGTTCAGCTGCACCAGGTAAATGTCGTCAGTAGTAGTTCATTGGTCCAAGAAAATGTTGCAATTCTTTACACATTGAGAGGAGAGAGAGGTTCTTGATGTGGTTGATCCTCCAAGTAGGGATGTTATCCCAGTAGACATTGTGAAGCTGAGTAAAAGCATTGAGCATTGGTACAACTGTTTCTTACTGTCATTAAGTTAAATGCCACCTGTGGCCAGTGTGTCAAGGAGTGTCTGAATATGCTTCTTGTTCTTCTCGACGATGTCACTGAACGCTAATGTGTCATTAAGATAAGCAAAGCAAAACTTTAAAGGAAAGAGTGTCTCATTAATAAAACACAGCCAGGTTGGAGTCAAGTTTTTTAGACTGAATGACATGAACCAATAGTGGAACAAGCCAATAGGAGGGGTAAAGGTCTTTACAATGTCCTCAGTAGCCATAGGAATCTGATGACAAGCACATACATAGTTCACAACAGAAAACACTTTTGGACCCATCAAGTTTTGAGTGAAGCAATGTCCAGAATGGGGTAATTGTCCATGAGAGTACGTGCACTGAGCGTGCGGTAATCCCCACACATGTATGAATGAATGCGGCTGTGAGTGTCCTTGTGTCAGCTATGTGATAAGATGGAAAAGGCTATTGCACTCGTGGCGCTGTAGGCACACCACATGCGGATTACACATGAGAGACATTGGCACTTTATAAGAAGTTAAAGTTTGTGGCATCACTAATATGATGGCCAGGATCCAACAGAACATCACTGAATGCAATCAGAAATGTGGATTGCACTAAGCATGCCGACACAATACTTGCATTGTCCAGGTTGTTGGCAGATGGAAAAAGGTGTGCCTGAAGTTTGATAAAACTGTCTAGAATTAACAGTATGATCAATAAGAGAGCCATGGTGAGTGCTGTCAGAAGGAAGATTTAGTCCCAAAGCACCAGAGAAGTTTGAATGAGTTGGTGATACTACACCTTGTTGACAGAGCTCATGGTCAGTGGAGGGATACACTAACATGTTTGGTGGAGCTGTTGCCAGTCTGAGATTCAAATATTGACACTTTGAGAAGTCCAACTTCTGTACATTCTGAACGTTTTTTGCACACAAAATGTGATGAGGTAAAATATTGACACTGTTTACAGAGGATATACTTGAAAAAACAACCGGCAAACCAAGACCAGAGTCAGGTTCCTGGTGGCACACTGAATGAAAAGGTGAATAACTGGAGAAAGCAGGATGACCTGAGCTTGAGGCAACGAAACTCATGCAGCATGAACTTCTGGCGGAGGTCAAACTGGCATAGGCATTGTATTGAGTTGGCAAAACAACAACCATCGTATTTTGAAGATGAAACTAGCACAAAAAACTCAAGAAATCACAATGCACTTGTTAAGACAGTGCACTTTTGACTCGGGGTCACCAGTATGATTATCGTGGGGTTTTAGCCCCAGTAAAACCACAAGTATGAGTTCACAATAATAACTTTATTGTTTAAGCTGCAGTGTTCAAACCCAGACTTATATAACATGGCCGTCGGGCAGCAGAGATGCTGTCGCCCCAAAGATTCTGGCTGGCAAGATATGACACACCAAGTCTTTTTAATGCTAATGTGATGATCGATGGTGATCATGTCATCACTAACTCGTATCTTAGACCTGTTGTTACAAAATATGGAACAGTTAAACTTCAAAATTGATTCGCAAACAACAGAGCTAAATCAAAATATTAGTCAGACAAGTGCTAGCTTGGACCAGAAAATTAGTCAGACAAACGAAGAAATGTTAAACATAAAAGTATAACCAAATTAGGCCATAACTAAAAGTGCAAACCAGTCCAATGCTGCTATTTCAAAATTAGGACAAAAACTGTCTCAATCAGTTTCTGAATCAAGTCAGAATATTATTCAAATAGATACAAAGCTTAGTGATAAGCTCAAGAAAGTGGGAGGATAAGTGACAGCAGCTTATGCACAAATTTCACAGGCTGATGATTGTATGAAGAAAGTGCTACAAACAGAAGTACCAACAGAGTCTATACCAACATTTATTGGTCTCTCCAACATTACAAAATATAGAATCACACCAATATCATACAAATGTTTATTGTAGGTAAATGTCTCTATTAACATTGGCTAATGAACAAAACTGTAGTCCAAACTTAATTCAAATTGAAACTAGGCAAAGGCAAACTAAAGATCAGAACACAAATAAACACTTATGTAATTTATACATAGCTTAATATCACCAGTAAAACTGATTGGTTTAAAATAGATTATGTCATATTAGACAACATTTATGCACAAACACAAATTTTGCTCAATGTCAGAAAATTGTTGTGAAAACCAAAACCTTATCTCTCATTACACACACAGTCTGACATACACACACTCATTAGGCATGTAATTGCTTAATAAAAAAAATATTGTTGGGTTGAAATGGAAGCAGGCTTGACTTCAAAGGCAAGGTTGTCAACTGAACACAGCACTTAAACTGAATGCAGGATTATTGCGAACTGAAACATACACGCAGCACTGACTGTCTCTTGGGCAGAGTAACCTGTTATTCATTCACAGACAGAATTTACCAGAAATATGAGTAGTTAACATAAGAAACATGTAGAAATTACAAGTGAACATAAGAAACATGTAGAACATTTTGAAAATGGTAATTACAATTAAATAAATTTTTCCGGTGGACGGGATTGAACCAGCGACCTTCTGCACTGCAATCAGTGATGCTATCCATTGTGCTACGCCGGCAGTCATTTAATTGGGGTCTTGCGGTATTGCTCCCTATCCTGAAAAAGCAGCCAGCTGCAATGTCCTGGATCTTGATCTTGTCATGGGTCCTCTGTATGGAAGTTCTGGAGAAACCTTCCCTTCTGCATGATTACCAATGACAGACATTGCTGTCATGGCTTCATCAGTATCATTAGCGTCCTTAGAGTCCTTGAACAAGAAGCCATTTTCGCCTATCTCCTCTTCAGGATCGTAGTAAGGCTTCATGCAGAGGACATGAACAAAATCTCTTTGTTTGTGTTGTTTCAATGACAGCTCATAATCCTCAACTTTGTATGTGACATCTGACAGGCAGCATATGACATGTACGGAACAAAGTATCACTTCAATAACTTTTCTGATAGTCCAACATTCTGTACAGGGGTAAAAATCCATACCAGATTGCCTGGGATGTACACAGCAGGTCGGTGCTTGTCATTATATCAATAACAGTCCTTCTCCTGGGCGTACATTGTCTGTATGTGAGCCAGCTGTCTTACTTCCTCAACCCTGGTGATGAACTGTTTCACATAGTCATCCTGAGTGTTGTCCAGCTGGAACAGGAACAGCGTATCCATTGTCATCTCAGCTTCACGACCATGGAGCAGGAAAATTGGCACGAAACCTGTGGTGTCTTGTCTTGCAGGATTATAAGCAAATGTCATGATTGGCAGTAGTATATCCCAATCCTTCTGCTCAACATCAACAGCATATCTGCTAACGTCTTGTTAAAACGTTCTGTAAGACCATTTGTCTGAGGATTGTATGCAGTTGTCATTCTGTGGACAATGTCACAATGTGACATTATCTCTGATACTAGTTTTGACTGGAATACTTTTCCACGATCAGGTATCATCACATATGGTGCTCCGTGCTACAAAATAATGTCTTCCACAAGGAATTTTGTGATCTCTGGAGCTTCTGCAGTACAGGTTTGATTACAGCGTAGCACGTTAGGTGGTCAGTGCAGACTATTATCCATCAGTTACCGGTAGTCGACTTTGGGAACCTCCCTAAAGGTAGATTCCAACATGGTGGAATGGACCTACTGCAGGTTGAATTGGTACGAGATGCCCAGGAGATAATTGCAGCACATGCTTCTGTCGCTGGCACTCTTTACAGTGACTCACATGGTGCTTGACAGATCGGTAGAGTCCTTTCCAGTAATACCTGCATCTGATTCTGTCTAGGGACTTCAAGAATCCCAGATGACCGGATATTGGAGCATCATGGAAATATTTGAGAATAGCTGGCTGTAGATGAGCTGGAACAACCAGTAGCCATTTGGGGCCCAGTGGATCATAGTTGCTCTTATACAATGTTCTGTTTATAAGTTAGAACTCTCCATTGGTTGGTTCTCCTTTCTCCAAGGCCTCTATGGTTTTTAATAGTGTTGGATCTTCCCTCTGTTCAACTGTAACGCCACCTGATTCAGTGAGGGCTGAGGCTTTTGTGTTCCACTAAAGGATTCCTCTGAAGGCAGTCGGCTTCTTTGTGTTTGCTCCCATTCTTGAATACCACTGTGATGTTGTACTCTTCGAGTCTTAGTGCCCATCTTGCTAGTTGACCTGATGGATCATTCAAGCTAGTCAGCCAACACAAAGAATGGTGGTCTGTCACGACGGCGAATGGTTTTTCAAATAAATACAGCCAGGACTTGTTGATTGCCCTGATAACTGCGAGACATTCTGACTCAGTTGTAGAGTAGTTTATCTCAGACTTAGAGAGTAGTCTTGATGCATAGGCTATCACCTTTACAGCACCTTCCTGAACTTGTACAAGCACTGCACCAATCCCATAACCACTGGCATCTGTGTGAAGTTCAGTTTCCGTATTCTTGTTGTACAAGGGTAGAACTGGTGCAGAAGTTAGAGTCTCCTGAAGTGCCAGGAAAGCACTACTTTTTGTCTCATCCCAGTAACACTTGGCGTCTCCCTGCAAAAGTTCTTGCTGTGGATGTGCCTTATTACAAAATCTATTTATGAAATGTTGGTAGTATGAGCACAGCCCGAGAAAACTTCTCACATCACAAATGTGCCGAGAAGTTGGAAATTCTGTGACTGCCCTTACTTTATCTGGTTCAGTACTGACACCATCTCCGTTGACTAGGTGCCCCAGAATTTTATCTCTTTGGTGACGAAGAGGCACTTCTCTGCATTGAGGCAGAGTCCTGCACTCTGAACACACCAACACAGTTGACAGGCGACACAGATGTTCTTCAAATGTTTTTGACAAAATGACAATGTCAATTAAACAGCAAAGACACGTCATCCACTTAAGGTGTTGAAGCAAGTTGTCCATCATGCATTCAAATGTGGCCAGAGCATTACATAATCCAAATGGCATTACTCTGAATTCATAGAGGCTGTCCGGTATAATAAAAGCCATCTTTTTTCCTGTCAGCTTCGGCAACCTCGATTTGGCAGTAACCTGTCTGCATGTCCATAGTTTAGAAGTATGTAGCTCCTTTCAAGCAGTCGAAGGTGTCATCAATGCGCGGCAGTGGATAGACATCCGTCTTCGTGATTTTGTTCAGCCGCCGATAGTCAACACAGAATCGCAACATGCCATACTCCTTCTATATCGGGACCACCAGAGATGACCAAGAACTCTCCGAAGGTTGAATAATGTCATCGTGCAACATCTCCAGTTTCTCCCCAATTATCCATGTTTCAGCTGGCGACACTCTATACGAACGCTGGCTAATTGGTGGATGATCCCCAGTATTGATACTGTGCTTATCGTGGGCTGTTTAGTGTGACTTTTCTCCTGTTGGGGTGTGAATGCAACCAAAAATTGGTGTAGTATAGCTAACAACTGCTGGTGTTGTTCGTTGGTCAATCCGGGCACTATTGGCAGTTTCACGGTTGTTTCCTCCAGCGTGTTGTCTGTACTAACAGCAGAGCATGGGTCTTTATTGATGACGTTGAGCTCACTTTCCTGGATTGGTTTAGCTGTCCCGATACACATTTCTTTGGAAATAAGTTGTGACTGCTCATGACAATTAGTGATCCAAATCTCTACTCAACTACTGGTAACGCTTATGACAGTCGCTAGTATGTAAATTTCTTATGTGAGGCTAATAAACTTTTTACTATCGACAAGTACTTCACAGTTTAAGCAGTTATCTGTGTCTGTGACTGGAACTCTTCTCATTGTCAACTGTGGGATCATCACATTGTCAATGGCAAATGACTTCCCAGAAAATTCTGTATTACGTGTACCTGTTGAAACGACTTCCTCAATTTGCAGCACAGATCTTCCACAGTCAATGATAGTTTGGGATGCCTGAGGATGACCTTATGACTATAATTTGTTAAAACAACAAATACAAAAGGCTGGGTCATGTTATTGATGGTTATTCTTCCGACACAAAATCCTGCTAGCTGGACATAATTCCCATTTGCGACCTTCAGAACAGTTGCCTTCTTTAGTATGCGGTGGTAATTATCCGACAATATAAAGAAAGAAGCTCCTGAATCAACCAATGCCCGGACAGGTTGCCCGTCAATTATGATGTCGATGAGATTTCTCGACATCTTAGTGACTATCGTCCATGGAGAATTTTAATCTGCAGCGCCCTCACCTCCATAGATGGTGCCTCGCTTAGTTTTCCTGGATGTGGCAGCTAGGGGTCAGGCTGGTACCTCTGTACAGCAACAGTGAATGGCAGCAATGCGTTAGGGAGCGAGCTCATCCAGGGTATGGTGATGGACTTTGTAATGTATTTAGCGAGGAGGGTCTCGTTTGTTTGTAATATTGATACCACAATACCATATTTGATAATAGTATTGTGCCCTAATATTCCATATTTATGTTATATAAGCCTCTTATGGCGCTTCTAGCTGGTCACATTGATTATCACTTTCATTACTTGGGTCTCTTAACAATCTAAATTAATTGATTAGTTATTGAGTCGTAAGCTTAATGTTGAACAATAATGTAAACATATATTAATACTGCGCTAATTGTTATTTACTTACGATCTTTTGTATTGTTTAATAATTTTTCTTATTTTTTCTTGATGAAAAATTTATTTAAGTTTCATAAACAAATTATTAAATGTAAAACTTTGTAACTTCCGTGTTCTAGAAGAACTATAATAGATTATTAATACGTGCGAATTGGCGCGAACGCAAGTAGTAATAGCTCAGTTGTCGGGTAGTAATAATTTGGCCATCAGTCAGTCTAAAGTTAGTTGTTCAGTTGTAAAGTCAGTAAAAACATAGTCTTGAGTCAGTATGGAAGTGAGATGTGAAGCAGTCGTCAAGATGTATTACTTGTTTTGTTTGCATCAAGAATATAAATAAATATACGTTAAAAATGAAATGTGTCATATTGAAAGTTTCCATAAGACACCCAAGAACCCGACGTCCTATTATTTTGTGATTTATTAATGGCAGGTGAGCTACGAGACCACTGAACAACAGAAGGTGATGTATTAAAAATGTGGCTTTTAGTGTATGTCCATTAAAAAGCGCCACAACTTCTTCCCATAGGTCACTGAACTCATCAGTAGGTAACTGCCTGGGGTGGAATTGCTCTGATGGCTGATGTCTTGTGGCAAAATAATTTTCAAATACTTGCCTCCTCTCCCTGCAGTAGCGTACTACATGTCCATAGTGCCCACAGTGGAAACACAGTGCTGTGTTGTCTTCTGTCCTCCAGACGTCTGTTCTTCTGCAGGGCATCATAGTTGCACGCGGAATTGGCTGTGGCCGCGTCGGCTGGTTCATAGGCTGTCATTTGGTGGCTGAAGCGTACATCATAGCAGGGAGATGCCATTCATCACATCGGGTGCGATTGACGGGGCAGGCAGGAGCTAATGTCTGAAATACCTCTTCCTCAGCGACGTCGGCTCCCTCGTGACTTACAGGGCTTACATCCAAAGGCTTAATCTGAGGCTCGCTCAGTCTAGTAGTCCTGGTTGCCATAAACTGATGTAATTTTTCTCTCACGATTTTTCATAAGGCGACTGATGAATAAGCATCTAGTCCCCTCTAAACAACAACAATTTTTTGTATGAGAGAAGCAAAGTCATGCTGGTCTTCCACAATGGCCATAGGGACTACACTGGGGAATCTGTCATACTTCTGTTGTCCAACCCTCCTTTGTTGCATCCCTTCAATCTGCTGGCACCACTTGATGAACTCTTCCATCATAGGGTGTTTTATCAGAAGAGCTTGGTACATGTCTTCTGCAATACTCTTCATCAAGTGCATGATTTTGTTGGCCTAAGTCATATCTGTGTTAACTATGTTACATAGGGCCAAAACAGTCTGTATATACGACTTCAGTTGTACTTCCGCTGAGCGGATTTGTCACTGATGGTCTCCAAACATCTTCTTAAGTTCCGTCTGGAACGTTTCCCAGTCATTCAGCTTTTCTTCATTGTTTTCAAACCATTGCTGGGCTGTTCTCTCCAGGTCAAAATAAACATTGGCCAATCACACTGTATGATCCCACCTGTTATAATTGGCGACTCCGTCGAACCCTTTTGGTCATTTGTTGGGGTCCTGTCCAGTATCTCCAGAAAACACTGACGGGTGTCTGATGTGCAGCTGGCTTCCTCTGGTTTCATGTCCATGGGACTTCTGATGATATGGACTTTTGGAAGGATGTACTTGGTATAACCCTTGTATTCCGGTTCTAGTCCGTGTAAGTGACGGCTTTTACGTTGCCTAATCAGAGCCATGGTGATGCAGCTGCTGCACAGAACATCCAGTGCCTTTACCAAACAATGTTGAATTGAAATGGAACAAGGCTTCACTTCGAAGGCACGGTTGTCAACTGAACACAGCACTTCTACTGAAAGCAGGATTATTGTGAATTGAAACATACACGCAGCACTGATTGTCTCTCGGGCACAATGTTTATGCACAGACAGAATGTACCAGAAATTAGAGTAGTTAATATAAGAAACATGTAGAAATTACAAGTGAACATAAGAAACATGTAGAACATTCTGGAAATGGTAATTAGAAGGAAATAAATGTTTACTGGTGGACGGGTATGAACCAGCGACCATCAGTTCCGCAATCAGTGATGCTATCCATTGTGCTACGCCGGCAGTCATTTAATTGGGGTCTTGTGGCACTATAGTGTAAAAATGGATAATTTAATATACAATACCGGTAGTCAAATTATTCTATATTTGTATTTGAAAACTGTGAAATATTTGCTCCAGAAATGGACGATATTTTAATAACAAGATGAATTGTATGTTGAAGTAATATCTTTATGAACTTCAATATATATATATATATATATATATATATATATATATATATATATATATATATATATATATATATATATCTTGGGGAGTAGGTAGAAGGTGGGGGTGCGGGATGTCAGTGGGGTCATGAGGTTAATGGAGTCAGGTGAAAGGTTTTGTAGGGGGCCTAAGGTTTTGAGGATTCCTTGAAGTTCTGCCTGGACATCAGGCATGCTTTTATCCTCGCCAGATTATGGTCCCACATTTCGTTTATTGAGGCATGTCTAACATTTGGCATAATCCCCAAGGGCCTCACAATAAAAGTTCCCATCTCCGGCTGTAACCCATCCTTTCATTAAGCTCTACACCAATTCCAAACAGAACAATCCACAGCCCTCACCCGCCTAATCCTTAAAACTATACATAAACTCCACCAATGAACACACCTGTCAACTCCTATCCCTAATCAAAATCCTCAACCTTTCCACTCCCGCATCCACACCCACAGTTCGGAACATCCTCCTACAGGCCAACCGGAAATTAGAACAACATGCCCCCCTCCACCTCAAAAAACTATCCCAACTCCTTGTCAGCCACCTCCGGAAAGGCAATACACTCTCCCTCAACACACTCTCCCTCAACAACCACTCCAGTAAACCTGAAGCTCCTCTTATTTCACAGAAATCCAGTCCCTCCCATCTACTCAATCTCCCACTTCCAGCTCCACTCCCCCCCAAACCTTTAAATCCTACTGCATACAATCTGGAACCACGACATCCCAATTCAGTAGTCAACCTCTCCTCTAAACCTCTCTCCCAAACTGAAACCTCTGTCCTATCCAAAGGCCTCACTTTTAGCCCTACTCCCAAATTCAACCAAACAGCCCTTGTCAAAGATTTACTATCCTATACTCGTAGCCTTTGCTGGAGATATCACTTTGCCACGAAGAAAAATAACGCTACTCCTAATGATCCAACTCCACAAGACATTACTCAAATAGAACCTTGCCTGGAACAGTTCCGTCCTCCATCACAGCTAGACCCACCTGCTCTTCCTCAAAATCACCCTCTTCAAACCTTCCAGGAATTCCTTACTTCCAACCTTGCCTCTCAGTCTTTCCTAAAAAACCTTAATCCTACTCCCAACATTACTACAGCTGAATCCCGAGCCATTCGTGATCTGAAAGCTGACCGTTCCATCGTCATTCTCCCAGCCGACAAGGGATCCACAACAGTAGTACTTGATCGGTGGGAGTATGTGGCTGAGGGACTGCGTCAGCTTTCAGACAATACTACCTACAAAGTTTGTCAACACAATCCTATCCCTGATGTCCAGGCAGAGCTTCAAGGAATCCTCAAAACCTTAGGCCCCCTACAAAACCTTTCACCTGACTCCATTAACCTCATGACCCCACCGACACCCCGCACCCCCACCTTCTACCTACTCACCAAGATCCACAACCCCATCATCCAGGCCGCCCCATTGTGGCCGGTTACCAAGCCCCTACTGAACGAATCTCTGCCTACATAGACCAACACCTTCAACCCATCATGTGCAGTCTCCCATCCTTCATCAAAGATACCAACCACTTCCTTGATCGCCTGAAATCCTTGCCTAGCCAGTTACCTCCAGATACCATCCTTGTAACCATTGATACCACTTCCTTGTACACAAACATCCCACATGCCCAGGGCCTCGCTGCGATGGAGTATTTCCTTTCATGCCGACCACCCAATTCCCTACCTAAAACCTCTTTCCTTAATACCCTAGCCAGGTTCATCCTAACCCACAACTTCTTCACTTTTGAGGGCCAAACATACCAACAACTAAAGGGAACAGCCATGGGAACAAGGATGGCCCCCTCGTACGCAAACTTATTTATGGGATGCTTAGAGGAAGCCTTCCTGGATACCGAAGGCTGTCAACTCAAAGTTTGGTATAGATTCATTGACGACATCTTTATGATTTGGACTCACAATGAAGAAGAACTCCAGAATTTCCTCTTCAACCTCAAGTCCTTTGGTCCCATCAACTTCACCTGGTCCTATTCCAAACCCCTTGCGACTTTCCTTGATGTAGACCTCCATCTGTCCAACGGCCAACTTCACACATCCTTCCACATCAAACCAACCAACAAACAACAGTACCTACAGTATGACAGCTGCCATCCATTCCACATCAAACGTTCCCTTCCCTACAGCTTAGGTCTTCGTGGCAAATGAGTCTGCTCCAGTCCCGAATCCCTGAACCAGAACACCAATAACCTAATAACAGCTTTCACATCCCGCGGCTATCCTCCTGATCTGGTACATAAGCAAATTTCTAGAGCCACTTCCTCATCCCCCCAAATTCAGAACCTTCCACAGAAGAACCCCAGAAGTGCCCCTCTTGTCACCGGATACTTTCCGGGACTGGAGCGGACTCTGAATGTGGCTCTCCAGCAAGGATACGACGTCCTTAAATCCTGCACCGAAAAGAGATCCATCCTTCATGACATCCTTCCCACTCCACCGAGAGTGTCTTTCCGCCGCCCACCTAACCTCCGTAACCTCCTAGTCCATCCATATGAAATCCCCAAACCACCCCTACCCTCTGTCTCCTACCCTTGTAACCGCCCCCGTTGTAAAACCTGCCCTATGCACCCTTCCACCACCACTTACTCCAGTCCCGTAACCTGGAAGGTGTACACGATCAAGGGCAGAGCCACTTGCGATAGCACCCACGTGATTTACCAACTGACATGCCTGCACTGTGAAGCGTTCTATGTGGGAATGACCAGCAACAAACTGTCCATTCGCATGAACGGTCACAGGCAGACAGTGTTTGTTGGTAAAGAAGATCACCCTGTGGCTAAACATGCCTTGGTGCACGGCCAGCACATCTTGGCACAGTGTTACACCGTCCGGGTTATCTGGATACTTCCCACCAACACCAATCTTTCAGAACTCCGGAGATGGGAACTTGCCCTTCAACACATTCTCTCTTATCGTTGCCCACCTGGTCTCAACCTCTGCAAAATTCTAATTCCCGCCCGTCATCTTTAACATCTTTGCCTCGGTTCTATGGACAGAGCCTCTGCCTGAAGTGGTATCTCTGTCCAACTTCTTTGGTTTCTACAAATGTCTGCCTAGGTGTGTTTGGATGTGGATATGTGTGAGTGTGTGTGTATTTTTTTACCTTCCTTTTTGTCCCCTAAGGTAAGTCCTTCCAGTCCTGGGATTGGAATGGCTCCTTTTCCACTTCCTTAAAACCCGTATCCTTCCCTTTCTCCTCTCCTTCCTTCCTCTTTTTCCCGAAGAAGCCACCACTGGTGGCGAAAGCTCGAATGTTTGTGTGTTTTTGTGTGTGTTTGGTGTTTCTGTCGACAAGCCTGTACTTTACGTAAGTCAAAAATCTTTATTTTATAGAAAATTTTAATATGAGAAAGAATTCTAATGTGCTAAAGGTATTAAATATTCAGTAATTGAATTGATAAACAGTGTTGGTAAGTTGCAAACAAAAGTAGAATGTTTATACTAAAAGTCATTAATAAAATATTTCCCTAATTACTATTGTACTTTTGATCTTAACGAAGATGTGGCCATTTTAAATTCACTTGTTAACTGGGATGCACTGTGTATATACTTGTAAACTGGGAGTCAATGTAAACTGATAATGACAAGAAAAATGTGCAATGTATACACACGGTATTGTAACAGACAGAGTTGAGAAAGATACTTTTTTAAAGCAACAAAGTTACAGTTAAAATTATGACCGTGAAAGGTAAATTAGTTACAGTTGCAGTTACCATACATCAAAAGTAACTGTATCAGTTACACTATCTTTACAGTTATTTTTACAGTTACTTTTACAGTTACTTTTAATCATTGTAATTGTACCTCATTTGTAAACCCATAGTCAACTTTACACACATAGAAAGGAAAGAAGCTTAAATGCCAATCAATAATTAAATACATTAATACATGCATAATTAATAATAATACATAGTTAATACATTATTAAATATTCAGTAATTGAATTGATAAATAGTGTTGGCAAGTTGTAAACAAAAGTAGAATGTTTATATTAAAAGACAGTAATTAAATATTTTCCTGATTACTATTGTACTTTTGATCATGATGAAGATGTGGCCATTTTAAACTCACTTGTAAACTGTGAGTTTCTTCATTTTCAATAAAAGTTGTTTTTCAAATGTTCCATCTCATGAAAGTGTAGTTTCATGTTGTTCATAGTTCGTGTCTGCATGAAAACTTTGTTGTCCACTATATTGCCGCCAGTCTTCAATGGAACACTTGGTGCAGTGGTTAGCATCGCAGATCACGGTGCTTGCGGTCCACATTTCAAATCCCGCCATGGGCAGAAAAAATTTTATTTGTTTGTATTTATGCTATTTCTATAATGTTCTAGATGCTTCTTATGTTTGATGTACTTCTAAGTTTCAAAAAATTCTTTCTATGTATAAATAATGGAGCACTCCAAGCAGGAAGCAGCCTGTACTGAGTGTATGCATGTGTTAGCAATAATCGTGTCCTAAGTGTATCGACCAGCCTTAAAATTCTACTTCACATATGGCTGGTGGCAAACAATGTAGCCATTTCCTGTGGGGAGTTACGGTTATTTTTAATTAATTATAAGACATCAAACTTTTCGCACGCATTCCTCTGCCTCTTATTAGGTGAGTAATTCATAAAATTGCTTCTTGTCTACTTAATTGCGTAAAGAAACACACGGAAAGACAACATGTAACTCTATAGATACACAGAGAAAAACCGGTCACTACCACTGCAAAGGATCATTTAGTGCTAGCAAGCTACGAACATTGTTTCTTTACCAACACTGCTACGGAACACAGCTTTTGTGTTGTCAGCATGTTGTGAAAATTGGTATTCAGTACCATAGTCCAGAACTAGCAGTGAACAACATTGCAGAACATGTTTCAAGCTCATTTTTAATGCACCTGAACGCCAACGAGAAAGCAAAAATCTAGCCTCTACATGAGTTTTGACTGCTTTGAATTGTTTTGGTAAACAACACAATTAGCAGCAAAAGGAATCATTATTTCCATCCAACGTCAAAAATTGGAACACTTCATCATAAGCTGGCCAAGGCATGTGTGTGTCTTCTGCCTTCTCCATGTCGAACGGTGTGGAAAATAATGAGAGACTGTATGCTGTTTATGTGTGATACATCAGGTGATTGTTATATACTCATTCTTGTGTATTATAAATTTTATAATTATAAAATACAAATGTTATTAATGAATTAACACTGTAAAAATGGTATAATGGCACTAAAATACATATTTATGCATTTCCAATGTAAGTTGTTCAAATGATTCAATTTAGAAACAAATATTGTTTCATTTTTCTCTTCACTAAAATCAAAGCTTGGTATTCTGTAGTCTTGAGCTTCATACAAAAAAATATGTTACATTACTTGCAACATAAAAGTAACACTACTTCCATTAAAATGTTAACTGATAAAAGAAACTTAGTTACAGTTAAAGTTACTTTATGCAAATAATACCGCCATGACCGTCCATTACCTTTGAAAAGTAACTGTTAATAGTAATGGTGTTACAAGTAATGCATTACTCCCCAACCCTGGTAACAGTCATATGAATAAACCAATAAAGTGGATTATTAACGACTTCACTGCATACTGCATTTTATTCTGTCTACAATACACCTGCAAGATATATAGTTGACTTTTAGGTGGTGTTAATCAAAGCTGGTACAATTCAGTGTCCTGTTGCTCACTGTCATTCAGATAAGCTAAGTACTATATTTGCTAGCTCCATTTTCACTTCTAATCTGAAGAGGGGTTGTTATTGGACAATATATCTGTTTAAGGTACGTCCATTATAGCAGTGGGGTTGGAGATAACAAGGTGGTAAGGTTACAGCTTGTTTCATCCTTCTGCTCTAGTTTAGAACAGTAACCTTCTGCTGTTTAAGACCCAATACCACATCCTATTTCTTAAATGCTGCCAAACTTATGGACAGCCTTCCAACGGCCTAATCATAACAATTCCTGTATCTCAATTCCACCCCTCCTTTCCAGTGACCTGCACCCCTTCAGATTCCACCAGTCTTTGTCCCTTACAAACCTAGTACTACAAAAATACCTTGCCATGGCATACACATTCCTGAACCACCTCCACTCTTTTCACAATATACTATGAATGAGTAATCTGAACTACATATATTCCATCTCCAAAATTGCCCTCTGGCATCTAGAGGAGCACTCTAGACACCACTCCACAAGTTATCCACTCTGCTGATATCCTACTGCTGCCTTGGAGTACCACAATCCAACACCTACCCCACTCACATGATACCTCTTTGTGAAACCCTCATAGTACCCAAACCATTCATAACACACATTCTGAACTTATCACATCCCTCCAAATTCCCTTCCAACACTCCATAACATCCTAAGTCAAAACAATCCCAGAACACTACAGTTAACCTGTCCACCACAAACATTTGAGGTCTACCCAAAGGTCTGACCTTTGGCTGTACACCCCAATTCAAGCATACAGGACTTGTTGAATACCTATTCTCCTTTTCCTAATCCCTATGATAGACTCATTACTTTGCCACCAATCCATCTGACCAAAACCAACCGAATCCCAACATTAAATCCCACCTCTCCTCATTCGTATCTCCATCTAACTAAATCATCCCTAGCTCACCTTACTGTGCCTAATTTGTAGTCTAATGCTTCCTTCAAATATTTGAGCAACTCTTAGTGGCTAGTCTGCTATTTTCTTTCATTAAAAATGTGTCTTAAGCTTTATCATTTACATATTAGATTAATGATGAAAATTCTCCTCAGAGATAATAAATATTGTTGAAATGAGATAGAATGGCTGGCCAGTACTTACCATTGTGCTGTACCGCCGATAGTAACACAAAATGAAAAAACAGAAAAAAAGGGGACAAAGGGACAAGCTTTCGGAACAGAGTTCCTTCGTCAGGTGGGAGAGAAGGAACGAAGGAACTCTGTTCCGAAAGCTTGTCCCTTTGTCCCCTTTTTTTCTGTTTTTTCATTTTGTGTTACTATCGGCGGTACAGCACAATGGTAAGTACTGGCCAGCCATTCTATCTCATTTCAACAATATTCATTTACATATTACTTCATCATGTTAATTGTAAGTACTGCTACCATTCTCTGTGACCATGGTCTGTCTTATTACCAGTTGAGGTCAAGGGAAGCCATAATTTTTGGGACACATGCCTCTCTAGGCTTGTTGTTCTGGATGACTCTGTTGGTCTTCACTGATGGAAAGCTGATTGCTTATTGTTACATATAATAATAATAATAATAATAATAATAATATGGTTTTCTGTTCCACAGGACCTAATTGAGGATGAGACCCCATGGTCATGAACTAAGTCAAGCCAAGAAGTTTAACACAAGAATGGTAATAGAAAAATTTTAAGTAGTCCTATGCACATCACAATCTTAAGACAAAGTGAAAAGAAAAAAGAAAAAAATGAATTAGCTTAATTGTTCAACTTTTCTAGGAATTCCTCAACAGAATGAAAGGAGTGAGCCATAAGGTAACTCTTCAATTTAGATCTGAAAGCGTGTGGGTTAGATCTAAGATTCTTTAGTTCTTGTGTCAGCATATTGAAATGGATGCTGCAGAATACTGTACACCTTACTGCACAAGTGTCAAGGTGGTCTGATGCAAATGTAGATTCGACTCCTGTCTAATATTCACTGGGTGAAAACTACTAACTCATGGAAATAAGGTGATGTTATTAACTACAAACGACATTAAAGAAAAAACGTATTGTAACGCCAATGTCAAAATTCCCAGACTACTGAAAAGGAGTCAACATGACATTTGCGAACTTACACCACATATTGCTCAAACCACCTGTTTCTGAGCCAAAAATGTCCTTTTTGTTTCAGTCGAGTCACCCAAAAAAATAATGCCGTACATCATAAGTGAGTGAAAGTAAGCATAGTAGAATACTTTTCCTGTTGACAAATCACTTATTTCAGATATTTCCCTTGTGGTAAATAAAGCAGAATTTAGTTTTGGAACAAGTTCCTGAACATGGGCTTTCCACGACAGCTTAATGTCTATCTGAACACCTAGAAAATTAAACTGTTCAGTCTCATTTATCATATGCCCATTATGTGTAATAAAAATGTCAGCTTTCATCAAATTATGTGTTAGAAATTGTAAAAACTGAGTTTTACTGTGATTTAACATCAACTTGTTTTTTACAAGCCATGAACTTATCTCTTGAACTGCATTATTTGATACTGTGTCAATATTACGAGCAACATCCTTCACTGCCAAGCTGGTATCGTCAGCAACAAAAATATTTTACAGTCACCTGTTATACTCGAAGGCATATCATTTATATAAATAAGAAACAGCAACGGTCCCAAAACAGAATCCTGAGGCACCCCACACTTAACTGTGCCCCACTGTGATTGCACATCACAGTCATTTTCAGCACTGCGGAGAATTACCTTTTGTTGTCTATTATTAAAGTAAGAGGTGAACCAGTTGTGAGTTACTGCTCGTATTCCATAATGTTCCAACTTCTGCAACAATATTTTGTGATCAACACAATCAAACGCTTTTGTTAAATCATAGAAGACACCTAATGTCCATAGCCTATTATTTAACCCATCAAGTGCCTCACAGAGAAACGAATTATAGCATTTTCAGTTATTAAACCACTTCTAAAATCAAACTGTATGTTTGAATTATATGAACTGAAATGATCATTTAATCTTGAATATACAGCCTTTTCTATAACTTTAGAAAAAACCGATGGCATAGAAATAGCTATCTACATTGTCCTTTTCTCCTTTTTTATAAAGTGATTTCACTACTGAGTACCTTAACACATCAGGAAACAGACCATTCTGAAAGGAAAAATTACAAATATGGCTTAGTAGTGGGCTAACATATGGAGAACAGTACTTTAGAATTCTGCTAGATACCTCATCATATCCACAAGAGTCCTTAGTCTTTAGTGATTTAATTATTGACTCAATCTCCCCTACAGAAGTATCATGAAGGACTATTTCAGGTAACAGCCTCAGAAAGACATTTTCTAAACATGTTATATGATTAGCTGTAGAAACTAGAGTTTTGTTTAGTTCACCCACTATATTCAGAAAGTGATTATTGAATATTGCACATATATCTAACTTGTCAGTAACAGAAACAGTTCTACTATGCACTGATGTTATATCTTTTGCCTGCTGCTACTGACTAGCCACTTCCTTCACGACTGATCAGATGGTTTTAATTTTACAAAGGCTATTCTATATGCATACCACATACTTTTTGCATTCTTAATGACTTTTTCAGAACCTTACAGTACTGTTTGTAATGAGCTACTGAATTTTCATTCTAATTTTGATTCAATTCCCGCTTTGTTCTACATGATACTGTTATCCCCTTTGTCAGCCACCCTTGCTGCCTGTTACTGGAAGTACCCTGTTTTGAGCTTTCTAGCGGAAAGCAACTTTCAAACAGCATAAGAAATGTGTTCAGAAAAGCATTACATTTATCATCTACATTATCAGCACTATAAAATCCTGCCATTCTTGTTCCTTAATTAGGCTTAAAAAGGTCTCAACTAACACCAACTACTACAGGAATTTTTCCATGAGTGACACCCCCACCCCCCTACTACACTGTCATCCATGAGCTTTGCCAACAAGACCATGGCCGATAGCTGAAGTGTTGTATGTGTGTGTCTTTTTTATGTGCCTGTCACAGTTCATCATCACACCTTTTCAGTTGGTTGTAAACTGTCCTTATTACTATATTATTAATTCCAACCTGGACTCTCCAGTACTTGAAAAACTTTTTCATGAATAACCATGCACCTGCCAACATTCAAAATGTTAGAAAAATCGATGTGCGCCCAAATTGCAATTTTTTGAACTGTCAGACCACACATTAAAATCACTCAACCAACATAATACAGCCGCTTGATAAACTGGAAAGTAGAGGAATAAGCGCATAGAGGAATAAGCACATAGCTGGTTATGCTCTTACTTACAGAACTGCACATAGATGGTATAATTTTAATTCAATATTAATTTACAGAACAAAATCAGTAATAAAATGTTCAACTCTGATGAAAGATTAATAAAATATGGTGTTCCTCCACGCTCTGTTCTAGGACCTTACTTTTTGTTATTTATGTAGATGATCTTGTTGATCTATGAGCCCACAAAAAACTATTCTATTTGCTCATGACACAACCGTAGTGTTAACGGGGTTTAGTCCTGAGTTTGTTAACTCTATGAAAACACTCTCTGATTGGTTTAATAAAACTGGTCTAACTGTTAATAGTGTCATGTTGAAAGGGAAGCAGGCTTGACTTCAAAGGCAACTGAATACAGCACTTATACTAAAAGCACGTTTATTGAGAACTTAACATACACGCAGCACTGACTGCCTCTCAGGCAGAGTGCTCTGCTATTTATACACAGACAGAATGTACCAGAAATTAGAAGAACAGTTAACATAAGAAACAAGTAGAATTTACAAGTGAACATAAGAAGGATATATAACATAATGGAATTGTTAATTACAAAGAAATAATTTTTTGCCAGTGGGCGGGATTGAACCGGCGACCTTGAGCACTGCAGTCTGTGACGCTATCCCCTGCGCCACGCCAGCAGTCAGTTTACGTAGTGTCTCGCGGCATTAGTGGAAAAATTGTGAGTATCAGCTTCCACTTAATTCCTCTATCCTGCCCAAAAAAACTATCAAAGTGAAGTTTAATAATTATGTACCCAAAAATGAAACAAAATTTTTGGGGTTTGGGTTCAACAGAATTTAAAATGGGACACACATATAAACAGATTATCAAAGAAACACTCTTTGTTTTGGTACTGATTAAGAATATTGAGCATTACTACAAGTAAATCCACAGTAACACCAATGTACCACGCACAGTTCCATTCCTTGCTCCACTATGGAGTCATCTTCTGGGGAAATTCAACTTCAGCATGAATATATTCAAAACTACAAAAAAGAGCACTACAGATAAATTGTGGGCTTGAAAAGATGGAATCCTGTAAATGTCATTCTATAAAAGTGAATCTTCTAAATAACCTATGCCTATTAATCCGAGAAACAACCATTTTCACCATAGAATACCTCGTAAGAACAGAAAATCAAGCCAAAACAACGATATTCACACTCATTTTACCAGAGGGAATTCAAATATCCACCAAAACTTTTCAAGGACATCATCATACCATGACACCATAATTAATATTGCTGTTAAATTACACAATATAACAGATCAAATAAAAGTTAATCCAGATCCAATATTTAAAAATAAACTAAAGGCATTTCTGACAAAATACTGCTTGAATTCCTAGAAATGAAAAACTAGGTGGGTCTGTTTCTATGAAAAATTTTGTGGTTGAGAGAAGAACATTTTATAGACATTATTGTAACCTACAGAGAGAACACCTTTGATGTACGGTATTGTTACACCTTGTTTAGTAGTAATTTTCATTGTCTGTGCATTCCCAATGATATTCATTCTTGTCTAAGGTATTTTTTTGTTTTGTATTTCCAGTTGTCATTTTCAATATTTTGTCTCAGTAATTAGTTGTGTAAATTTTTGAGTGAAAATCCACATGGCACATTCAATAGACTGTCCTTTTTCTTATAAGTATAACAAAATACATATTTACATAAATTTGCTACTGTCTACTAGATCAAAAAAATCTTCAAGGGAATAAACTGGATTTGCCAGTATGACAGGCACCTTCCTCTCCGGGGGAGACCACCTTGACGAAGCACTGTCCGTGCGGGTGGAGAGGCTTGCGTATCCGCATGAAGCAGAGGGCTATACCAAAGGTAGAGAACCTACTGCCGGAAAGGCCTCAGCTGATGGATCAGACTAAGAGTGTCCCACAACGTCCCGTCTTCCTTATCCTCTCCCAGTCCTTTCCCAATTCCTTTCCCAACCCAAGGTGTGATGCGATCCGTGCTGAAGGGTGCGTGGCACATGGGTGGATGTGTCCCGAATTGAGCCTCAGGGATACCGGGCGACCTTCCTGAGTAAGTAGCCTTGCACCACGCGGGGTTATCGTGGTGTGGACCATATAAATCCCCAAATCTCGTGGGACTAAGATGAACACGGAGAAAGAAAGTATTTTAAAAGAATCTGAGGAACAATCTGAGACCTCAGATACTCAGACATCGGGATCAGGACCGATGGAGTGCACTCCTACTTCTGAATCAGGGTCTAGACCTGAGCAAGAAGTGGGAACCGTAACAGAGAAGTTGGACCAGATTAGGATTAAGGCCTTGTCTGGAGCTCAGAGGAGGAAACTTCTCAAGGAACAGAAGCAAAAGGAAGGAAAAGAATGGCTTCCTAAGCATAAGTGGAGGGAATCAAAAGGGCTTGAGCCCAAGACCTCCAAAAAGAAACTGCCTCAGGTCGAAGGGGATACACAGACCCCCTCGACGTCAAAGACAGGTGGCAAGAGGGTTAGCGAGGAATCTAAGACTCCCTCCTCTCTGGACAAACGTGATCCTAAAAGGCTGAGGCAGGAAATAGGGAAACAGACCTATAGTACTGCAGTCTCGGTCTTTAGAATGGGGGTCGTCAAAGAAGGATACTCACTGGTGAGCATCACCTCGCAGCAGGAGCAGTTCGTGCAGATGGCCCTCTTTGAAGAGATTGGGGGAGACGCTGGTCCAGGATCGCGGTGCCCTCATTTTTGTCTGCGAGGGGGGAGCACTCAGCAGAATGGCTTAAGGAAAAGGTGCCCATGATATCCTCGTGGGAGGACGTGAAGCTGATGGTCAAGACAGCAACCGAACTCCTGAAGACTGCAAAGGTATCGATATGGGTACCAAAGATCCTTTAGGATGTCCCTCCAAAGACTCTGTTCGAGAAAATAAGGGTCCAGAACCCAAAAGTCTCGACAGAGGATTGGAGGGTAATTAACCAAAAGGTCGTTCCAGAAGGACGAACCCTGGTGGTGGAGGTCGGAGAGAAGTCCCTGAAGGCAATGCGAGAGCAAGGCCTGAAACTGTTTTTAGGGGTGTCGCAGGTCGCCGTCAGGGTAATCAAAGACCTTAAAGGCAATAATGGCAGCAAGATGGGGACTGGAAGTGCTGCAGATAAACCTGCAGCACAGTAAAGGGGCCACTGCTGTCCTGAGCCATCGCCTGGGGGGACAGGAGGTGGACGTGGTCCTGATACAAGAACCCTATTTATACAAAGGGGGTATATCGGGCCTCGGTGGTACTGGAGGTAAGCTGATTTATGCTAGAAATCTAAAAAACTCCAGAACATGCATTTATGTTAGAAATGGAATACCTTTCATACCAATGATGGATTTTTGTTCCCGGGACTTGGTGACCATCAGGATGCAGCAACATGAGGAAGGCATCAAGAAGGAAATTGTTTTGGCCTCGGCATATCTTCCTTATGAAGACAGCTCTCCTTCTCCTTCGGAAGTAAGGAGACTGACGGAAGCCTGCCACCGGCAAGGTGACGAACTGTTGGGATGTGATGCCAATGCCCACAAATCTATCGTGGGGCAGCAAGGACACCAACAGTAGAGGTGGCACCTTCTTGAATTTCTCCTATCTAACAACTTGGAGATCCTGAATAGGGGTGATGAACCAACATTCAGGAATAGTAGAAGGGAAGAAGTAATTGACATAACTTTGGTTCCATGATGATGAGAAGTTACGTCAAACAGTGGCATGTGGTCCTGGAGCCATCATCATCAGTACACATGTATATTAAATTCAAGGTTGAAATGGGAACCAGACAGACCATGGCCTATAGGAATCCCAGGAAAACGGACTGGGAGACATATAGGAGAGACCTTGATTTAGCCTATCGGAAATTAAAACTTCGATAAGGAATCCAGCAGAGTTTGAGGAAGTAGCAGAGGCCGTAACCTCTGCTATAGTGACCTCATACCAGGACAACTGCTCAATCACTAAGAAGTGCACAAATAGGAGTGTGCCTTGGTGGAATAACAACCTGGAAATGCAAAGGAAACAGGTACAAAGACTGTTTAACCTTGCGAGGCGCAAAGGACAATGGGCAAAGTATCGTGAGGCCCTTGTCAATTACAACCTTGCCATCAGACGGGCAAAGGAGGCATCCTGGAAGGTATTCTGTGAGGAAGTGGAGGGCACGGCTGCTCAAGCGAGACTTCATAAAATCCTCACTAGAGTACAACTAATCCAGGAGGAACATTGAGGAAGGAGGATGGGGAGTATACAAAGACAGCACATGAAATGCTAGAACTGCTCCTCAAGACTCACTTTCCTCAATATACTCTGGGGGATAACTCAGACCAGAATGTGATTCCTGAGAGACAAAGGTTCTCAGGTATTCGCAAAGAGGACTGGGATCTGGCCAAGGAGTGTGTCGATTTCAGTAAGGTCCGATGGGCGGTGGGAACATTTCAACCATTCAAGTCACCTGGCCCCGATGGATCTTTCCAGCTCTCCTGCAACAAGCGGGAGAAAATCTTATTAGATTCCTATGCAGGTTATTCGGGGTTAGCATAGCAGCAGGAATCATTCCCAATGCCTGGAGGGCAGTGAAGGTTGTCTTCATTCCAAAGCCAGGGAGAATTGATCATACCAAGGCCAAGGATATGAGACCAATCAGCCTGTCCTCCTTCATTCTTAAGACATTGGAAAAGCTGATTAATGTGCATGTTGGAGAAAGGAGGTTAAGTAGGGTTCCTCTACATTCAAACCAACATGCATATCAACCAGGTAAATCATGTGAGACAGCTCTCCACCAACTTGGTGGGAAGGTGGAGAAAGCACTACACTTTCAAGAAATAGCCCTCTGTATCTTCCTGGACATTGAGGGGGCTTTTAGCAACACAACCTTCGATTCCATGGTTAGGGCAGCAGAGGTGCATGACCTAGGGATCACTATATGTAGGTGGACTAGGGCCATGCTCAGTGAAAGAAAGGTAGAGGCTTCCATGATGAATGAAAAAATGGTAATCAACACCACTAGGGGTTGCCCGCAAGGAGGAGTTCTTTCCCCTTTATTGTGGAATCTAGTGGTGAATGATCTCATTGGAGAATTAAACTCTAGGCAGTACTTTTGCCAAGGACACACAGACGATCTTGTCATAGTAATACTTGGCAAATTTGCTGACACAGTGAAGAATATGGCACAAGGTGCCTTGGACATTGTGCAAGACTGGTGCAGAAAACAGGATCTGGGGGTTAGTCCTAAGAAGACTATTGTTGTACCATTCACAAGGAAACATATCCAACACTCAAGTTGGAATCTAAAGCTTTTCAATGAAACACTACCTGTGAAGGGGACAGTGAAATATCTAGGGGTTACCCTAGATGAGAAACTGACATGGACCCCTCACATTAGGAATATTTGCTCCAAGGCAAAAGGTACTTTAGTAAGTACCAGGAGAGCTTGTGGCAAAAATTGGGGCCTGAGCCCCAAGGGTATGCACTGGATATACACCACAGTGATTAGACCCAGGATCACCTATGGGGCGGTCATGTGGTGGAAGAAGGTAGAACAGCAGGTTGCTGCTAAGGAGCTTGGTAAGGTGCAGAGACTAGCCTGCTTAGCCATAACAGGCGGAATTAGCAGCACACCAACTGCTGGGATGGAAACCATGCTGGATATGCCCCCATTACACCTTTGGGTCAAGATGGAGGCAGCAGCTGGTGCCTACAGACTCAAATCTGTCAACAACTGGAACTCTTTGGGATATCAAGAATCACACACTAAAATAGTGAGTGAGGTAAATATAGGAAAGGTTGGGGAAATGCCAACCGACTATATTATAACCCCATACTGCTTCAATAAGCCTTTCAGTACAACAATTGGAAGTAGGGAGCAATGGGAGAAAATAGTTCGACACCCTATGGGGGATATTGTCTGGTTCACTGACGGGTCGAAATCAGACCAAGGCGTTGGGGCCGGGTATACGGGGTGCAGCCAAGACTGGAGGGCGTCATCTCTCTAGGGAAACTGGCCTCAGTATTCCAGGCCGAAATCACTGCCATCAGGGCATGTGTGGAGGATAATTTGCATAGGTGCTACAAAGATCGTAGCATCTATATCTATTCAGACAGCCAGACAGCCCTGAGATCACTGGCAGTTCCTACAACAATGTCTAAAATTGTTGCAGAATGTCACAGGGTTCTGGTGGAGCTAGGTGAAAGCAATAGAGTAAACCTATTGTGGGTCCCTGTCCACTCGGGGATCAGTGGCAACGAACATGCCGACAGATTAGCCAGGATGTGGGCAGAGGCTCCATTTATTGGACCGGAACCTGTCCTGACAATCACCAAGGCAATGATTAAATTGGAGCTACGTAACTGGCTCAGAAGACAGCACGTAGAATATTGGACCAAAGTCCATCAACAAAAACATGGCAAGGTAATGATGCCAAAGCCTTGTTTTAAAAGAAGCTCTGCAATCCTGGGTCTGAACAGGAGAAAAATTAGACTCATGGTTGGATTGCTGACAGGCCATGGGAATTTCAAAAAACACCTACACACAATGGGAATAACAGAAGAGGACCCTAAATGTAGGATCTGTGATGACGGTGATGAAACTGCATCACATCTGATCTTCGAATGCATTGCATTGGAGAGTAAAAGGCACAGAACATTTGGGACAACCAGACCCGAAGAAATTGTGTCTAATAAAGAACTAGTAAAGGGACTCCTTGCACTGTTTAAGGGCATTGGTTGGCTTTACTAGACATACAGGGAGCGATACTGCACAATAAACTTAGTTTCGGTGCGGGCAGTGGTGGGTTAGACCAAGTCTGTTTTGGCTTCCCTGAAAGAATCAAATCAAATCAAATCAATGACATGCACCTTATCTGTAAATGATTTTATTGGCACATTTGTAAACTGCTTGGACGGCTTGTTGTATACCATACTTTATCACGTAATTCCCCCCCCCCTTTTTTTTCTTGAAAACACTAGGGAGGGAATTATGCAAGTAGTTATTCAGAAAGGAAGAAAAACTATGTATTAGTCAGGTAAAAGATACCGGTATACGGCAATTTGTTAAAAAATGGTACCTGCAGTGCGTTTAAAATTACTTGCGACTTTTGACATGTTGGTGCGGAGCAAGTGGAGGGTTCGCATAGTTTCCAGCATATGCTGAGCGCGCCGGCAACATATAACGCCACTCTGGTGCCTGGAAACATTATTTGTCAGTAGGACACAACAATGCAGGATAGAGAATGCAAAGGGCCACCGCGCGACACCACGTGCTACTGTTTACACACGCTTTGGCTACAGCGGTGCCTCACAAGCCAAGCTGGTGGCGGCAGGAGTGGGAAAAGCCGGCTCAATATTGCTGTTACCTGGGCAACAGTGTCTCCTTCACCCCGACAAGCCAAACGTCAGAGGTCACAACGAATGTTAAACTTACTGTACCGGTATTTATTTTCTTAACACAATTTATTTTCGATTATTGTAACACAAAAGAACTGGATTACCGGTAATGCCACAGCTTCATTATACCTACAATCAAGAGCATCAATACATTGTTTCACTGTTTACCCTATTTTCTCTCTCTATTCTGTGTCCTCACTTTCGTCACTATCATCACGATCAGATAACATGTCATCTTCTTCATTTTCACTACCGGTATTCCACAACATGTTGTCCTGGAATCCGTCAATGGCACAAGAAATTCCAGTTTTTTTAAAACTCTTCTTCACAATATCGACATCAATTTTCTCCCATGCATGGATTATCCACTCGCACGTCGTCGGTACTGATGGCTTCCTTATCTTGCCTCCTGGAGTCAGCTGATGAGATCCCACCGCCATCCATTGTGAATACAAGCGTTGTAGGTGTTCTTTGAAAGGTTTGTTCACGCTTACGTCTAAAGGTTGAAGAATGGACGTTAAACCTCCAGGAATTATAACAGGTTGGGACTTCATCCGTTTCAATTTCTCCTTTACAGCTTCCACAAGGTGACCCCAGAAACTGTCTAGGACAAGAAGGGACTTCTTTTGTAATAATGCCCCTGGTCGTCTTCCCCAGACTTTCTCCAGCCAATCCACCATCAATTTTTCTGTCATTCAGCCCTTTTCTTGAACTTGTAAGTGAAATCCATGAGGGATAGTCTCCTTTGGTAATGTCTTCCTCTTAAAGAAGACATACGGTGGAAGTTTATTGCCAACATCACTGTGCATCTTAGTTTCTCTGCTCCAGTCGTCTTCACAAGGACACTTTTTGAGCCAGTTGCAGCAATGATTGTGTTCAATGGCATATCAAAAAACACTGGTGTTTGGTCAGCGTTACCAATCTGGGAGAGCAAATAGTCAGATTGCTGTCGCACTTGTATTACATCTACATCTACATTTACATACATACTCCGCAATTCACCATAAGGTGCGTGACGGAGGGCACACCGCACCACCACTTGGCATTTCCTTTCCTATTCCACTCCCAAATTGAACGAGGAAAAAAAGAATGCCTATATGCCTCCGTACGAGCCCTAGTTTCTCTCATCTTGTCTTTGTGATCTTTACGCAAAATGTAAGTAGGCGGCAGCAAGATCGTACTACACTCAGCTTCAAATTCCAGCCCTCTAAATTTACTTAACAGAAATTCATGAAAAGAACGTCATCTTTCTTCCAGCGATCCCCAATTGAGTTGCCGGAGCATTTCTGTGACACTCGCGCATTGGTTGAACCTACCGGTAACAAATCTAGCTGCTCGCCTCTGAACCGCCTCTATGTCTTCCTTCAAACCGATCTGCTGCGGGTCCCAAATACTTGAGCAATACTCAAGACGTGGTCGTACAACCGTTTTATACGCAGTCTCCTTCCCAAAATTCTCCCAATAAACCGAAGTCGGCTGTCTGCCTTACTCACAACTGTCCTTACATGCTCGTTCCATTTCATATCGCTCTGCAATGTTATGCCTAGATATTTGAATGACGCAACAGCATCAAGAAGCTCGCTACTAATGCTGTATTCATACATTATGGGATTGTTTTTTCTTCTCATGCGCATCACCTTACATTTTTCTACATTGAGAGCTAGCTGCCATTCTTCGCACCAACTAGAAATTTTGTCTAAGTCAACCTGTATGCTATTACAGTCAGTTACAGACGACACCCTCCCATACACCACAGCATCATCAGCAAACAGCCGCAAATTACAACTTACTCTGTCCATCATATCATTTATATAGACAGAAAATAATAGCGGTCCTATCACACTCCCCTGGGGCACGCCTGACGATACACTCGTCTCTGATGAACACTCGCCGTTGAGAACAACGTCTGCGTTCTATTACTTAGGAATTCTTCCAGCCAGTCACAAATCTGTGAACCTATTCCATAAGTTCGTATCTTCGTTAGCAGTCTGCAGTGTGGCACCGTGTTGAATGCCTTTTTGAAGTCGAGAAAAACACAATCTGCCTTTTGCCCTTCGTCCATGGCTCGCAAGATGTCATGTGAGAAAAGGGCAAGCTGAGTTTCACATGAACGATGTTTCCTAAACCCGTGCTGATTCATGGAAAGAAGCTTTTCCGTTTCAAGGAAATTTACTATATTCCAACTGAGAATATGCTCCAAAATTCTACATGAAACCGATGTCAACGATATTGGCCTGTAATTGTATGGGTCAGTTCTCTTTCCTTTCTTATACACGGGAGTCACCTGTGCTATTTTCCAATCACTAGGAACTTTGCGCTGAATTAAAGATTCGCTATAACTGCATGCTAAGTAGGGGGCCAATGCCGCAGAATAGTCTTTGTAAAACCGAACTGGTATTCCATCCGGACCAGCAGACTTTTTCGTATTTAGCTCTCTCAGCTGCTTCTCTACACCGGAAATACCTATTGCTATGTCCCCCATTTCGGAATTAGTATGTTGATCAAATGATGGTATATTTGTGCGGTCCTCCTGCGTGAAAGATTTCTTAAAGGTTAAATTTAGAACTTCAGCTTTCCGTTTGCTTTCTTCTATTACTGCCCCGGAATGATCAACTAGTAACTGGACAGTGGGCTTTGACCCGCTTATCGATTTTACATAGGACCAGAATTTTTTCGGGTTCTCGGAAAGATCTTTTGCTAAGGTATGGCTGTGATAATTATTGTATGCTTCACGCATCGATCTTTTTATAGACGCACGAATCTCTACTAACTTTTGCCTGTCATCATTTGCGGGTTCTTTTTTGAATCTAGAGTGCAACAGCCTTTGCTTTCTCAGCAGCTTTCTAACATTATTATTATACCACGGTGGATCTTTTCCATCCTTAATCGTCTTTACTGGCACATATTTCTCTAATCCTTTATTAACAATGCACTTAAATTTAGTCCACAATTCCTCTACATCCATAGTCCCAGAATTAAACGATGCCCATTCATTTTCTAAGTGGGATCGTAACATTTGATTATCGGCTCTTCCCAACAAAAACACGCTCCTAGCCTTCTTGATTGGTTTATGAAATTTGGTCACCATCGACGCTATGACGATATCATGATCAACATAATGAGGTAATCGCTGGCACGAAGATGTTCTCTTTCGTAGACTGAGATTCTGCCGTCTCATAAAACGAATCATCCAACCAATGCTTCCTTTAAAGTCCTTTCTGTCAATGTTTAGCATGGCAGCTATCTCGCGAGCTTTGTTTTGTATCATTTCATAAGAGACAGCACAACCATCATTACGAAGTTCATTGACATAAGCAATTACACCATTATCAACTTCAGGATATTTTCCTGTTTTAGACCCACGAAAAGATCTGGAGCTTGCCTTTGCAGCCACGAGTTTATCTTTTTGTCTCCGCCAATACCATATTGAATTAGGATCAACGGAGAAACGCATGCCTGCAGCTTTTACTCCGTTTGTATCAGCATAAGATAACACATTTAGTTTAAATTTTGCCGTGTAGTTTGAATATTTCACCATTATGACGACTTGTAGCAAACTGACCTAGAAATATGTCTGTGACTTAACGTTTCAAATTTACAGTATGTTGTGACAATGGAAATATTCATTCGTGGCAGTACCGCTTCATCCATTGTTGTCCATTGTCAAGTTATTTGAAGGCTGCTCCTGTTAGAATGAACCAGGAGAGGGAATTATCCATGATATTAATAAAATAGTTTTTTAATTATGAAAAATCGTAGCAGAGGGAAATACGAGTGGGGGGAGCTTATGCGATAAAATAACGGTATTTTCATTCCATGTAAATGTGGCTGTTGTTGGTTTTTGCTAATCTATTTTGTGGTAAAATAAGAGAATTACATGTTCTTGTATTATGATCATGTCTTTGATTGGTTACAGGTAAATTTGATAGTTCAGCCATTACATACTTGACACTTTCTAGGAAATATAAATTAATTACTGTTAAAATCTTAAACTTCGTGAATAAAGGTTTACAGTGTGTTCTGTACTTGCTCGTCCCATTACTCTTAATGCTCTTTTTTTTAGGACAAGAACTCCATTTATTTTTTTGTTATTTCCCCATAGTAATGGTCCATATTTTAAAAAGGGAAAAGATGCTGTCCTTACATATTCTGTGGTAACACATGTCATTAGTCTTTTGATCAAGTTTACTACTCTACATAACCTTACTGTCTCATGTTTAATATGGGTGTTTCATGTTAGATTATTGTCCAGTATAATACCTAAGAATTTTACTTTCTGTTTTTCAATTTTCGTAACTTTAGATAAACTGAACTACATATCCGGGTCTTATTTTTGTTTAGTAACTAATCGTTTGCACTGAACCATGAGCCAGCACTTTCTTTCACCATAATCATTCTGTTTACAAGGTCTTCAAATTCTTGTTCTACAGATAGAAAAGTTGTGTTGTCAGAATACATATAGATCTTAACCCCTGTGTTTTCTGACAAATGTGTCTCAGCCTCTGTATTTTTTGGCAAGTCATTAATTTGAACCAGGAATAGAAGAGACCCTAATTTGGATCCTTGTGGCACTCCCTGTTGGACTTTAGAGTATCAGATATCTCACTTCATAAGCTTTCAGTTTCATAAGTTGTAAGCTTTTGCCACAGATTCAATAGTGTTCAAGTTTGGTGAGCAATACTTTATGATCTACACAGTCGAAGGCTTTACTTAGATCACAGAGAGTTGTCTGTATATGAGCATGATCCTCAAATGCTGATAAAATATCTCTTAGTCAGAGTTCTACAGCATGTACTGTTGATCCTTCCTTTCTGTATCCAAACTGTGAGGTACTACGCATCTTGTTTTATTCCATTGTCCGTGTCATTCTTAGCTGGTCATGTTCATTGTTTGTATAATTTGTGTTTTACTATATTCATCAATTATCAGTTTCTCTCTTCTCATTCTCACTGTATAATTTTTAGAGAGAAAAATGTTCTAGAACAACCTATTTCTTCATGATAAATAACTTGCCCTATATCATGTGCACTTTTGTACAATATGTGATCCACAAAACAAATAATGAAAACAATATGATACAATCCATTGTGACATATGGAAGCATTATTACTCAGGCGTGGCAAGAAATTTCCCAAGATGAAATGTGGTGACTATTTATTTCTGGGGCACCATAAATCTTGATAATATACATCAGTCCTAATTGAATTAAGAACAACTACTGAAACCCTGCATATCATAATTACCCCCACAAAAACTAACAACAGAAAATGCAGGTTGGAATGTCAATAATATTATGAGGATACATTGCAGTGTCACTGTAAAGATGAGATCCATGGACAGGCTCATAGAAAAGACACCACACTCACACAACCTAAATTTTTGGCCACAGCCTTTATCAGAAAAAGAGAGCACACACACATTTGCTTATATACAACTCATGCACAAATGACTGATAATTATCTCTGGGCTGCAGTATCTGGAGACATAAGTCATGTTTTATAAGTATCAGGCAGGTCCATTAAGGGAACATTTTCAATTTCCGATAGTGTGTTTGTTATTCTCAAGTGATACAAACATTTTCTGATGATTTAAAATGGAAATTAATTGCACAGCATAAGGTTACTATATTGGTTTTATTCATATTTTTTTACCTCTCGAATAGCTGCATAAAGCCTACATTTAATTTCTTCATCTTGAGATATTATGGCTGCTTCTTCTGCACTATATCCAAGCTGTATTAAGAAATCCAAAGGATGGCATGTTAACATTAGATCTATCATATCAGTACCACTCTCTTCATCTGAACCTAACAGATCCAGCCTCTCCACGAAACACACCTGTGGGAATTAAAAATATATATATATGTTTAGTTAGTCAGTAATAAAACATAACGTTATAAACTCATAGAAAACAGTACAACAGCTTTAAGACACTACTGACTCCTACTGAAAATATACCTGTTAGGTGAGTACAACAATGACAGCAACCCCCAAATGAGGTTTCAGTGAGAATAGTCATAGCTGAGGACCATTTTCACAAAACTGAATAACTAAAAATATGTTTACTCATTTACAATATATAATAGGACAGTTTATGACTCACTGCGAAAATGTGACAACAAGCCACAACATAAAAAAGGCACAAACATACAATGCTTTCAGCTATCAGCCATGGCCTTTGTAACGATACTGCTGACTCCCTCATCTCAATGTTATCGTATGATACCGTCTGCCTGGTCCTCTCATTTCAATGTCATCCTACGATACCGTCTGTGTCGGATCCGGAATCGTGTGGTTCAGTTGTGATATATTTTGTGTGTGAAGTTAGTTAAAAACGATATAGCCAGCCTAGGAATCAGTGTAGGACAGTGTCTCGGTGATACTATGATTAAAACAAGTGTTAGAGTTCATTAAGAGATTCATATAGTTTCTTTCCAGACAGTTCTATAAACAATACTTTTGTCACTGTTCATTACTTCAATAAATAGACAGACGAAGGGTACAAACTTTTGTAAAACATAAAGACATGAAAGTAAATAGCATTGTATATATGTTAGGCTCATAAAGAAGTTTGTTGATTAGCTAATTGTGTTATTTCCACTATTACATTAATTATCAATATTGAATTCTTTGTATATATTGACTGATGCGAGATTTAGAATTTACTTTGAGAATTGCCAAGATAATTGATAGCTCAATATATGTTAGTAACATGTATGATGTACTCGTTAACAAATTAATTAACATTTAACATCGTACTTTGTTGTCAACAGAAAGATCGGAAATTTCGTCTTAAAAATACATGTGCCATCTAAAATTATTGTATGTATAGTTTTCATTTTATATTACGATTATTTTTGTGTACATGAAATGTTTTCTTTGTGTGATTGTTCATTGTAAATTAGTATATTCTATTGTTATGAACAATGCTTAATGTAACGTCATTATTGTCAAGGTTATATATTTGCCTCACCACCTTGCGTGGGGGAGTTCGAGTTTGAGTCGTTTGTTAAGTGCTCTGGAATCCATGTCACTCTGTGTTTTGATAATGGAAGTACTACCAGTTAAGTTCTGATGTATTGAATTTGTATTGTTTTGGTGGAGAAGTTTGATTCAGATTAAAGAAGAAGTGAAAATTGTACATATCGACTATTTATTTCTACCACAACGCCCCAGGAGAATAATGTTGCAGCGAGCAGAACCCCCATACAACTCAATCTTGAAAAGCTGAGTATCGGTAGAATAAACTGTAATTACTTAAAATCTATTAAACTTTTATACCTTCTTCATAAATAGGAACATTCACGCATTCAAACGGGCACACAACACAGTCACACAACCATCATCTCTGGCTGCCGCACTTTGAACCACGCTCTGCGGTGCGGAAAGAGGGGGGGGGGGGGGGAGAAGGGGGGGGGGGGCGATGGGAAGGTTGTGTCATGATGGTGGGGATGGATACAGCACAGCCTGCCAGAGTATGTAAGTATTAGATGGGAGGAACAGATTGAAGTTTAAGTTTGGAGTGGGAAGGCGGGTGAGTGGCGAAAAATAAAATAAAATGAATGCACACACACACCCCACACACACAAGCGCGTGCGTGCACTCACACACACACACACACACACACACACACACACATACACACAACTGTCAAAGTAGGAGAGGTTTAGTATAGAGATGGGAACTGTTGAGGCCTGGATAATTTCGGGATTGGGGAATGTACTGTAGGGATAACTCCTAGCTTTGCAGTTCAGAAAAGCTGGATGTGGGTGGTTGGATCCAGATGGCCTGGGTTGTGAAGCAGCCATTGAAATCAAGCATATGCTCCACTGTATGTTGCATTACAGGCTGGTCCACCTTGTATTCGGCCACAGTTTGGCAGTGGACATTCATTCTTATTGACAGCTGGTTAGTCATCAATGCCAATATAGAAAGCTGCACAGTGATTGCAGCACAGCTGGTAAATTATGTGGCTGCTCTCACAGGTGGCCCAGCCTCTGGTATGGTAGGATAAGGAAGTGCTGGATGGGTGGATTGGACAGGTCTTGTAACGGGGTCTTTCACAGGAATATGATCCCTGTGGCAGTGGGCTGGGTTTCAGGATGGCATAGGGATGGACTAGGATGTTATGGAGGTTGGGAGGTCGATGGAACACTACTTTAGAAGTTGGTGGGAATGATCTTGGGCAGGACGTCTCTCATTTCTGGACATGAGGACAGAAAATCAAAACCTTGATGAAGGATGGAATTTAGTGTTTGAGACCAGGGTAGTGCTGGGTAACAAAGGGAGCACTATTTTGTGGATGGATACTAGTGGTAGAGAGAGGATTTGGGGTGTTTGGGGATATGGCATGACCAATCTGTTTGCAGACTAGTTCTGTGGGGTAGTTTCTATCTGTGAAATCCTTTGTGAGACCCTAATCATGTTGAGAAAGGGAGTTCTTGTCTCTGCAGATGTCCTTGGGTGTAAGGGAGGGAAGTTTTGATGTGGAAGGGATGGCAAATGTCAAAGTGTAAGTACTGTTGGTGGTTGGTAGGTTTAATATGGACGGAAGTGTGGAGGGTGCCATGTGGGTGCCCATGGCTGTGGCATGGATTTGATGGTAAACTTTCCCCTCAAAGGAAAAGTAGTTGTTAGGATAAAGTTGGTCAGGTTTATGAGGAATGAGGTATTGGGCTTGAATTCAGAGGGTCAATGGGAGAGGTAGTGTTAGAGAGCAGCAAGGCCATCGGCATGTCTGATATTGGTGTATAGGGAGATGGCAAACACGGATCCAGGAGGTAAAGAGGTGGGAATGGTGGAGAGTTGGTAAAGGAAGTGGTTGGTATCCTTGATATGGGAGGATAGATTTTGGACAATTGGTTGAAGGAGTTGGTCAATAAGGACTGAATTACTTTCAGTAGGAGCACATTAACAAGCCACAATTGGACATCCTGGATTATTGAGTTTGTGGATTTTTGGGAGCATGTAGAAGGTGGGCGTGGTGTATTGGGTGCTGTCGGGGTGAGGAGGGAGATGGATTCAGTGGAGAGCTTCTGGGAGGAGCCACAGGATTTTAACAGGGATTGTAGATCTTGTTGGACTTTGGGGATGGGGTCATTCCAGCAAAACGTGTAGGTGGAAGAGTCAGAGTGTTGGCAGAGCTCTTCTAACTACAGCGGTTGGATGTTTATCTGCAAAGGATGATTATGTCGGGATTTGATGTGAGGTTGAAAGGTTTGAGTTCTTAGGAAGGGGCTTGGGGAAAGATTGTGAGGCAAAGTTGGAGGTGAGAAATACTTGGAGGGTAAGCAGAGGTGTTTAGGTGGGAGTGCAAGGAGATCTCTGTTGGATGGTGGTATGCATTGGGATAGGCAAGGTTCTATGTTGGGATTAGGTTGGCTACAGTCAGAGGGATTGTTGGTGAAGTAGAGTTTTGATCATAGGGATCGAGAAAAGGTGAGTAGGTCTTTGACACGATAACATCTTGATTGAATTGGGGTAAAGGTAAGACCTTTGGATAAAAGGGAAACTTCAGATGGGTAGAGGTTTTTAGTGAACAGGTTAACCACAGTATTCTAAGGTTGTTTTGGCATTGGTGTTATGGAGTGTTGGAGTGTTATGGAGTTTGGAGGGATGAGGTAGGTTCAAGAGGTCAGCTAAGCAAGGTCTGGGTGCTATTTAGGGGTTCAAGATGAGATCACTGTGAGTCAGATAAGGATAGGTGCTCCAAGACAGCAAAGTGATGTCATCAGACTGAACAACTTGCGGAGGTGGTGTTTGGAGTGCTCCTCCAGGTGCTGGAGAGCAAAGGATTCGATCTGATGGAATGTAGGTAGTTTGGGTTACACAATAAGAATATCCTACAGAGGGAGAGGAGGTAGCTGAGGGACATTTGATTCATGGAGAGATGATTTTGTAGAACTAGGTTCCTGAGGGATAAGGATTGGTGGAATCTGAAAAGGTGTATGTTACTATGGAAGGAGGGATGGGATCCAGATAATGGAATTTTTATTGTTTGAGCGTTGGGAGGGATTCTATGATTTAGGCAGCATTTTAGTAATAGGATGTGGGATTGCGTTTTGACCAGGGAATGGGATACTTTTCTGTACTGGTGCTAATAGATAGAGCAGGGGTCCATTGGGGGCAGGGATGGTATAAGGAAAATGGAAAATGATGGGAGAGATGGTGTTAGGAGATTATGAGGAACTTAAGGTCTGGGAAGATGTGCCTTAAGACACACAATACACACCAACACATCCACACAATCACGCAAAAAATGCCAAATCACACAAAAAAAAAGTGCACAAAACTACCCCAAAGCATGCAAAACCATGCCAAAGCACACAAACCATGCCCAAACACGCACAAGAACACGAAATCACGCACAAGGACGAGAAATCGTGCACATGAGCAAGCAGTTAATTGCAAAAATTGTGCACAAATATGCAAATCAATTTGCCAGTAGGGAAATATGCGAGTTGAAATGTGAAACAAGGACTGTATTGATACTTCAAGGTAACTAAAACATGTAGCACAATCACGTAAATTAATATAATTTAAGATTTATAGGAATGGAGCTAATGATTATGTGTATAAATGTGCGGGAGGGCCTGTTGGTCTAAAATAATCCAGCCCTGTCACAGGCTTATCCTAGCCTATCAGAGACCATGCCACCTGTGAGAGCAGCCACATAGTTTACCAGGTGTGCTGCAATCACTGTGCAGCTTTCTATATTGGCATGACCACTAACCAGCTAGGATGAATGCCCACTGCCAAACTGTGGCCGAATACAAGGTGGACCATCCTGTGGCACAACATGCAGTGGAGCACATGATTGATTTCAATGGCTGCTTCACAACCTGAGTCATCTCGATCCTCCCACCCACCATCTGCTTTTCTGAACTGCAAAAATGGTACTTAACCCTATAGTACATTCTCCAATCCTGAAATTATCCAGGCCTCAACTTATGATAACTTCCCCTTATTTCCGTACCCTACAGTTCCCACCTCTGTATCCTAAACCTCTCCTATTTTGAGAGCTGTGCATTTGCATGCATGCAGAGTGAATGCCCATCCATTTATTTTATTTTATTTTCCTCCACTCATCTGCCTCCACACTCCCTCCCTAAACTGCATCTCATTCGGCCAATAGCTGAAAGTGTCGTATGTGTGTGCCTTTTTTAAGTGCCTGTCATGGCTTCTTGTCACATTTCTGAGGTGAGTCATAAACCGTCCTATTATGTATTCTTAATTTCAACTAGGACTTTCCATTGTTAGTGTTTACTCATTTACTAATAAATGAGATGAGCCCATTGTAATGCACATTTTTATAAATACTTTCTCTCTGTCAGTTTAATTTAGCACACAAAACTATGAAATTTCCCTGAACTTGACATCTAAAATAATGAGTTTTGCAAAAGTGAAGATGTACTGTTTGTGGTAGATATTTAGTAGGTATTAGTCAAATACAAAATTGGTTTTGAGAAACAACAAAATTTCTTCAACAACGTAGCTTGCTAATGCCAAATGAAATATTACAGTAACATTCCCCTGCTGGGGTATTAGGTATCATTCAAAACTAAACTTGTTTGTTCAGTTTGGAATTGGTATAGAGTAGTCTAAAGTATGGGTTACAGCCAGAGATGGGAACTTTTAGTGTGAGGCCCTTGTGGGTGATGCCAAATGTCACATAAGACTGAGTAAATAAAATGTGGGAATGTAATCTGGCTAGGGAGAAAGCTCCTCCGTAACCTCATAGTACATCACTATGAAATCCCCAAAACACCTTCCCCATTGTGAGATTACCGCCCAATAGAAATACTGGTTATTAATAGCATTTGATAATTAAACAGTATGAAGTTCACTGCAAACATTGACCATGCCAATGCACTAAATGTTACACAATTTTAATCTTATTAATTATGGTAGCAATGTATGTACGCAGTTGGGTGACAACATTTATAGTTAGGCCATAGGTAGAAATTCTCCACGTTGAGATTTGCTGTGTGCTTCTAGCTGACGGGAGGCCAGCGAGCAGGCTGACGTTGGTGGCTTGTTCCAGCTTAGGATTTTCCAGGTTCGTTTCCGGTGAGATGATGATGATGATCGTGTGGCATTTATGACCGTTAGACCCCAACTGGGGTCGTGTTCAGCCTGCCTGGTGCAAGTCTCTTTATCTGACGCCACTTCGGCGACTTGCATGTCAATGACGATGGAATGATGATGAGGACGACACAACACCCAGTCCCCAAGTGGAGAAAATCTCCTACCCGACCGGGAATCGAACCCGGGCCCCCTGCGTGGCAACCAACCACGCTGTCCACTGGACTACGGAGGCGGACGTTTCTGGTGAGGGGAGAGAGGGACAATGGCAAGTGCCAGGCACAGTGCAGTGCACAGCGTGAAATAAAATATTCTGATACTACTGGCATTTGAAGTAATACGATGCAGTCAGGAACCTTTAAGGCCCTCATTACAAAATAGCCTGTTCACAAATAAACAATGCATTAGCTGATATAGTCACATCTGGCATAATATGTTTAATTGACAATGAAAAGTAATAAATTACCAATGAATACAAGACAGTTACACAACTAGCATGGCAATGTTTGTTTATAAAAGTAATATATTAACTATTTCTCATTTTATTTTCAATTAATCTTGTGTATTTTATCTTGAAATATTCAGTTAAATTACTTATCTGTGATATAAGAAATTGCACGATTGTAATAAATAGTGCAAAGGATTTATAAATGATATATAAAAACATAATAAGAAATTTGTTTTATGTGTACCGGTAGTGTAATTATTTTGATTTGAAGTAAAGTTTTATAAATGTATTGGCTGAGTGCTGTACATTGGAAGTCGGTTAGAACAGCTCACATGGGAAAGTTGATGACGTAGGGAAAAAACCCGGCAGTTGGGCTTCTGGCGCGCGCGCGCGCGCCTGACCCATTGGAGGAGTCGGGAGCGAGTGGTGTAGCTGGCCGGGCGCGGCGTCGCTCTGCACAGTAGGCATGTGGATCTCCAGGTGGAGACTATAGATTTTTGTGTGGCAATTGCCAGGTGTGGTTGCTCGACGTAGACTGCACCAAGTTGAATCGAGTGCTACTGTGTGTTGTGAATATTTAGCCTGTGGAACATGGTGTGCATCGCAATGAATTAAAGTGACTGTGTTTTGTTAATGTAACACGTGTCATCGCATAGGCATGAACATAAACGGTGTTTGAGACAGGCACATGGTGTGAAAACAATTTGAGACAAATATTCATTTTGTCTGGGGGCTCACGAGCTATAACTTTATTTGATAAATGTGTCGACGTACAGACGTATCAGCCACAGGGTTTTAATATGGTGTAACTTGTGACAGCACTCACGTGATTTACCAGCTGACATGCCTGCACTGTGAAGCGTTCTATGTGGAAATGACCAGCAACAAACTGTCCATTCGCATCAATGGTCACAGGCAGACAGTGCATGTTGGTAATGAGGATCACCCTGTGGCTAAACATGCCTTGGTGCACGGCCAGCATATCTTGGCACAGTGTTACACTGTCCGGGTTATATGGATACTTCCCACTGACACCAACCTTTCAGAAATCTGGAGATGGAAACTTGCCCTTCAATATATTCTCTCTTCCTGTTGCCCACCTGGTCTCAACCTTCATTACTTTTAAACTCCCGCTCACTATTCTACAACATATTTGCCTCCAATCTCTGGACAGAGCCTCTGCCTCGACTGTCATCTCTGTCCAACTTCTTTGCATTTTGCATATGTCTGTCTACCTTTGTGTGTGTGTGTGTGTGTGTGTGTGTGTTTGTTTGTTTACCTACCCTTCTTCCCCAAAGGTAAGTCTTTCCTCTCCCAGGATTGGAATGACTCCTCACCCGCTCCTTTAAACCCACATCCTTACCTTTTCCCTCTCCTTCCCTACTCTTTGCCTGAGGAAGCAACTAATGGTTGAGAAGGCTTGCTTTTGTGTGTGTTTGTCTTTTATTTGTGTTGCTGTCACATACCTGTGCTGCTTCACCCGCTAAGTAAACTTCATCTACTTTTTATATATATCGAAAAACTTACCCAAAGTACAGGCTCCTAGATAGCCACAAAAAAACACAAAAGTACACGCAAACAAAACATTCAGGCTTTTGCAACCGTTGGCAGCTCTCCAGCAAGTATACGACTTCCTTAAATCCTGTCCCGAAATGAGATCCATCCTTCATGACATCCTTCCCAATCCACTGAGAGTGTCTTACTGCCACCCACTCAACCTTCGTAACCTCCTATTCCATCCCTACGAAATCCCCAAACCACCTTCCCTACCCTTTGGCTCCTACCCATGTAACCATCCCCATTCTGAAACCTGCCCTATGCACCCTTCCACAATCACTTACTCCAATCCTGTAACCAGGAAGGTGTACACGATCAAGGGCAAAACCAATTGCAATAACACCCACGTGATTTACCAACTGACATGCCTGCACTGTGAAGTGTACTATGTGGGAATGACCAGCAACAAACTGTCCATTCACATGAACAGTCACAGGCAGACAGTGTTTGTTGGTAATGAAGATCAACCTATGGCTAAACAAACTTGCTGCATGGCCAGCACATGTTGGCACAGTGTTACACCATCCGGGTTATCTGATACTTCCCACCTACACCAGTCTTTTAGAACTCCGGAGATGGGAACTTGCCCTTCAGCATATTTCTCTTCCTGTTGCCCATCTGGTCTTAAGCTCCGCTCAATTCAAATTCCTGCTCACCATCTTTAACATCTTTGCCTTGGTTCTACGGGCAGTGCCTCTGCCTCAACTGTTATCTCTCTCCAACCTCTTTGCTTTCTATGGCTTTGGTCGACAGCTCACAACTTCCCAACAACTTGGTTGCAGCCTGGTTAAAAAGTGACACAACAGCTCAACGAATTATCGTCACATCAGTTGAATAGAAAACGAAGCTTCATATTATGAACTGCAACACATCAAAAGAAATGTGGGACAAGTTGGTGTCCATTTATGAACAAAAATCTGGAACAAGTGTTTATATGTTTCTGCAGCAGTGGTATAGTTTACAGAAGAAGCCAAGTAATGACATTGTGACCCACATTGCTGTAATTCAAGATCTTGCTCATCGTTTGCAAGTTCTGGGTGAGAAAATACAAAAAAATTGATGACTCTACCAGTGGCATACAAACATTTTGTTAGTGTTTGGGAATCTGTGCAGGCAAGTGTGCAAACATTATGTAACTTAATATCCAGACTTTCAATTGAGGAAAGTAGAATGAACTCAAGTGATAGGCCTACTGGTGAGAGTGTAGCTAATGCAGCAAGTAATAGTTCTCAGAAAAGAAATCATAAAAACCACAAGAATTTTGCAAAATCTGGTACTTGTCACTACTGTCATAAGCCAGGTCACTGGATCCGTGACTGCAAAAAGCGGAAAGCTGCAACTGCCAACTAGTCTTCACCTAATGGAGAAGCTCTCATTGGAGAAGCAGTGTTTACTTCCAGTGATTCAAACACGACCGGAGAATCATGGTATATGGATTCTGAAGCAACTGATCACTTGTCCAAATGTTCAAATGTTCCTCGTTCACCACATATGAAGAATTTCCAGAGGTAAGACCTGTTCATGTTGGTGATGGAAAGTACATTCCTGCTGTTGGGTTTGGAGACATTAATATTTTGGCTTACAATGGAACACACTGGAAAGAGAAACACATCAGCAAAGTTTTATATGTGCCAGAATTAACCTACAATCTGTTCTCCTTGGGTGACAATAAAGTGTGTAAGTTTTTGAAGGATGGAAGTGTTGTTGCAGTGGGAGAGAGACAGCACAAACTGTTTAGAATGAAATTTAAAGTTTTGTCAAATGATGAGTGTTGTGCAAATGTTGCTGCTTGTGAATCTCTCTTTTTGTGGCACAAGAGTATGGCACATCAGAATACCAAACAAGTTAAGCAAGTCTTGTCAACTGCCAAGATATGTTTTCAAGATCAGGATTTTCAGTGTGAAGACTGCATTATTGGAAAAATGTGTAAACTGCCATTTCCATCCAGTGATAACAAAACAAAACAAATTGGTGAACTTGTACATGCAGATTTGTGTGGTAAAATGCAAGAGGACTCTTTAGGTGGTGCAAAATATTTCTTGTTGCTGAAAGATGACTATAGTCACTGGAGATCAGTGTATTTCATAAAGAATAAGTCAGACACAGCTGAATGTTTGAGAAGTTTCTTTAAAGTCAGTGAGAAACACTTGTCTAGAGGCATAAAGACATTGAGAACAGATAATGGCTTGGAGTTTTGTAATCAAGAGGTCAACAGTTTGACTAACCAGCATGGCATTTTGCATCAGACAACAGTACCATACAGTCCACAACAAAATGGAACCACTGAGAGGGAAAATAGAACTGTTGTTGAGTTAGCCAGGACTTCCCTGCATGAAAGTGGATTGCCAATTGAAATGTGGGCTGAAGTTGAGAATTATGCAGTATTTACACTCAACTGGACTGGTACAAGTAAAGAAAAAGGAGTTGTGCCATGTGAACTGTGGCTAAGGGAGAAACCTAACTTAAAAACCTTCAGAACTTTTGGTGAAGAAATATATGTCCATATTCCAAAATAGAAGAGGCAAAAATGGGAGGCAAAGGCTGAAAAAGGATATTTGGTTGGTTGCGGTGAAAACACAAAAGGTTATCATGTGTGGTTTCCAGCTCGGTGACAAGTAAAACTCCACAGAGATGTAACTTTTACGGGAAAACTGTTTAAGGACAACTGCACCACATCTGAAACGTCAACACCGAGAGCAGTGGACTTCTTCCTACCTGATAGTAAGATATCTGTAGAAGAAAACCTTCAGAATATTCCCGTGATACAGGATTCCACAGTAGACTGTGAAGAGAGAGACAGTGACTCACATTTCGATGGTGTCAGTGAACAGGAAGCAGTAGTTGATAATGTAGTTCAATCTAATAGGTGTTATCAATTAAGAGACCACAGATCACTAAGATTGCCAGTAAGCTATGAGAACCATGTATCTGTTTTAGATGTTGTTGAACCAGAGACATATGAGGAAGCAGTTACGTGTGACGAGGCAGAAAAATGGAAAAGTGCCATGAATGATGAGATTAGTTCCTTGAAAATCAATCAAACCTGGACATTAGTGGATCCACCAGCAGATCACCAGATCATTGATAACCGTTGGGTGTACAAAATCAAATACTCTGATAGTGATGCTGCTCCACATTTCAAAGCTAGACTGGTGGCTAAAGGATTCAAGCAAGTTGCAGGTGTTAATTATCTAGAAACTTACAGTCCAGTGACTAGATTGGACTCAATTCGCATTGTGTTATCTATTGCAGCCTCTAGAAATATGTGTCTAGAACAGTTTGATGTCCGAACTACTTTTATATATGGAAATTTAGAGGAAAACATTTATATGAGTCAACCACAAGGTTTTGAAGATGGAACTAAGCGTGTGTGCAAATTAAATCGAAGCTTGTGTGGTCTGAAACAAGCTTCCAGGTGCTGGAACCAACATTTCACAGCAGTTTTAATCAAGTTTGGACTTCAACCAACAAATGCAGATCCATGTGTGCTTACTAATAAGGACACAAATAATCCATTAATTTTGACCTTACATGTAGATGATGGTTTGATAGCTGCTGAAAATCCTTCTACTATTAACTCCTTGTTAAGTGAATTACGAAGAGAATTTTCCATTACATCCAGAAAATTGGGGAACTACTTGGGTTTGCAGGCAGAACGATTATCAGATGGATCTATTTTTCTGCACCAAGGGGCCTACTCCATGAAGATTCTCTGCCGCTTCAGAATGGATGATGTTAACCCAGTAACAGTACCAGCAATCACCACCATCAGACGTGTGCTGACATGCATAAGAATAGACAGAAGGATATGTCTAATGTTCCATACAGGCAAGCTGTGGGTAGTTTAATGTATTTGTCACTAGGAACATGTCCAGACAGTCAGCATCTGGAAAACCCAATGAAAATTCATTGGAATGCTGTTAAGAGGATTCTAAAATACGTTAAAGGCACTATGGATTACGGACTTTATTTTCCTTCAAAATAGGAAAAACATCTTTTGGCCTTCAGTGATGCAGACTATGCGTGTGATGTGGAAACCAGGAAATCTACAACTGGTATGGTATTAAAGCTTGGTGATTCAACTATTACATGAGGTTCAACAAAGCAGAGAGTGGTAGCACTTTCTACAACTGAGGCTGAGTACATTGCAGCCAGCCAGACAGTGAGGGAACTAGTGTGGGTGAAAAGTTTGTTGAATGACTTGTCTTTTTTCAAGAACATTAAAACAACTTTGAATATTGATAATTTAAGTGCAGTGAAACTTATTAAAAATCAAGAATTTCATCAGAGAAGCAAAAATATTGATGTAAGGTATCATTTTGTGCACAGCAAGTACAAAGAAAAAGAATTTATATTGAAGCACGTTTCATCGGAGGACCTGCAGGCTGATTTATTAAACAAGCCACTACCAAAAGTGACACTTCAGATGCAGAGGAAGAGGCTTAACATTTGCAGCGTCCAGGATATTTGTAAGAGACTTCCAAGTAGTTAATAATAAATTTGAGACCTCTTTAAGTGTGAGTGTTAAAATGTGTTAAAGGAGGACAAATTTATTTGTTGTTGCTATATATATGCACAGAGTTGGTGATAATCTTTGGTAAAGAAAGGATCTTCGCTGTGTGCATTTTTCTTTTGCAGCTGTATATCTTTGATGTTGTTGTTCTGTAGTCTCTGTATCCATTTTGCTTGTGAGGTTGTTTTGTAGCCATGTAGGAATAAAATCCTATTTAATTACGTCTGATATATTATTTGTTAGTGCAAAACCAATCAGTTCCAATAGTGTTACTGTCATTACCTGTGCTCCTTCGCCTAGTAAGTAATCTACTTTTTATATATATTTCTCCTGCTAGGAATTTTTCCTCTATAATATTCGTATCATAAATTTGAATTCAACAATTACTTCCGTCATTGCTCTTTTTGTTTTTATTTTTATTTATCCATTTATATACATTTTACATAGCAGTTCCATTCTACATTACCTCCTTTGTTTACTGTTCATATTTCACTAATACTTACAACAATACGTTTAAAAATGCTAAATGTTTGTATAGCTTATGGGACTTAACTACGGGGTCATCAGTCCCTAAACTTACAAACTACTTACGAACTAGCTAATACAAAGGACGGCACAAATATCCATGCCCGAGGGGGGATTTGAACCCCTGACCATAGTGGCCGTGCAGACCGTGACTGCAGCGCCTCCGTCCCCTCGGCCACCCAATACATTTACTTCCAAACCTTAACCTATAAGTATGTTTATTATGATATTTACCACTTTCATTACTTCTTCTTCCATTTGAAATGCGCCACTCATCCGATTTTCTTGTTTAAATGCATAAACACTATTTAACAACAATAGTTTTTTATATTGTTTATAACCATTTTTGGCATTTCTTAGTTACCTCATGATTGTTTCCATTCCCGTTTTTCCACATTTCCGTTCGTGTTTCCTAATTTCCTGATCATATTTCAACAACTTTCTGTTGGTTTTGATTCCACTATTCCTTTGTCAGACTATTGTCAGCCTCAAAATTGTAATCTGCTGCCACATAACCAGTCCTATTTAGACGTTTTCCTTGCATTCTCACGCAGTTTTCTCGTACTTTTTCCGATTTTCACCATCCTTAAAATATTTTTGCACGCCATACCACTACCTAACCCCTTGGATACTACGTTGTTGACAACTAAAGGTGACCACAGTATCAACAACAAACTGTAACAACTTTTTCTATTTCCTTTCTTTTTTCATACCTGAATTACTGTCCATGTCCATCTCCCACCCGATATGAAAACATATTTATAAACATTTTATATATATATTTTATACATCTTTTTATTTTTTATTTGTTCATTGCAGCCTGTTACATAGCCCATATTTCTCACTTTTCCTTCATCCATATATTATGCCTCCCTCACAACATACTTCCAACAACCCCATCCAGTTTTATGTACATTCCCTCCGTAAACATGCTTTCGCCCTAGCCAGATTATACTCCCACATTCTTTTTACAAAGGCTTGTCTGCCATTTGGAATCACTCCCAAGGGCCTCACACTAAACGTTCCCATCTCTGGCTGTAAACCATCCTTTCATCATGACTTACACCAATTCCAAACAGAACAATCCACAGCCCTCCTTAAACTATCCATCAACTCCGCCAATGAACACACCCGTCAACTCCTATCCCTTATTAAAATCCTCAACCTTTCCACTCCCACATCCATGCCCACAGTTCAGAACATCCTTACAGGCCAACTGCAAATTGGAACAGGATGCTACCTTCCACCTCAAAAAACTATCCCAACTCCTTGACACCCACCTCCAATAAGGCAATACACTCTCCCTCAACAACCTCCCCAATAAACCTCATCATCATCATCATCGTCATCATTAGAGACTGATTATGCCTTTCAGTGTTCAGTCTGGAGCATAGTACCTCTATAAAATTCCTCCATGATCCCCTATTCAATGCTAACATTGATGCCTCGTCTGATGTCATGCCTTCTACTTCAAAATCATTCTGCACTGAATCTAAGTACTTTCTTCTAGGTCTAACTCGACTTCTCTTACCCTTCGCTGCCAAGCTCATGAGTCTCTTAGGTAACCTTGCTTCTCCTATGCGTGTAACATGATCCCACCATCTCAGTCTGTTTGCTCTAACTGCTTCATCTATGGTGTTCATTCCCAGTTTTTCTTTTATTTCCTCATTATGGACACCCTCCTGCCATTCTTCCCATCTATTAGTACCTGCAATCATTCTTGCTACTTTCATATCTGTAACCTTTACCTTATGAATAAGGCAACCTGTATCCACCCAACTTTCACTCCCATACAACAAAGTTGGTCGAAAGATAGAACGGTGCACTGCTAACTTAGTCTTGGTACTGACTTCCTTCTTGCAGAAGAGAGTAGATCTTAGCTGAGCACCTACTACATTAGCTTTGCTGCACCTCGATTCCAGTTCTTTTGCTATGTTGCCATCCTGTGAGAAAATACATCCCGTTACTTGAAACTGTCTACCTGTTCTAACTTTGTTCCTCCTATTTGGCACTCAATCTGTTTGAATCTCTTTCCTACAGACATTACTTTCGTTTTGGAGATGCTGATCTTCATATCATAATCCTTGCACCTCGGATCGAGCTCTGAAATATTGGTTTGCAACCTTTCAATCAAATCGGCCATTACAACTAAGTCATCCGCATATGCGAGATTGCTTATTTTGTTTTCACCTATTTTAATCCCGCCCTGCCAGTCTACTGTTTTCAACATATGATCCACGAATAGTATGAACAACAGTGGTGACAGGTTACAGCCTTGTCTTACACCTGAAACTACCTTGAACCATGAGCTTAATTTGCCATCAACAACTGCTGGCTGACAGTCTACGTAAAGCCCTTAGATTGCCTGCAGAAGTTTGCCTCCTATACCATAATCTTGAAGAACTGACAGTAGCTTCCTTCTAGGAACACAGTCATAAGCCTTTTCCAGATCTATGAAACATAGATACAATTCCCTGTTCCATACTGTTCCATTACCGGCCGTAAGCTAAAGATCTGGTCCTGACAGCCTCTAAGAGGCCTAAACCCACACTGATTTTCATCTAACTTGTCCTCAATTAATACTCGCACTCTCCTTTCAACAATACCTGAGAATGTTTTGCCTACAACATGGTGTGGGTTCCTGTAGTTATGTCCCAGTTCATGAACCACGGGCAACATATGAGTGGCCAAGTAAGTGGTCCTGACAGTTGGGATACCAGTTACTTTGGAATAAGGTTTGGCATCTCGGACATATTCTGAGTCATGGCCACCTTTGTGCTCAGATGGCAAAGACTACCAAACTCACTGGTTAGTCCCTCAACCGTTAGGGGTTAAACCAAGTGGGACCCTGGGCAAATAAGGCTAGCAACCTGCTTCCCAGGTATTTCAATATCATGCTGGCAACAATACAATAAACCTGAAGCTCCTCTTATTGCACAGAAACTCAGTCTCTCCCATCTACTCAATCTCCCACTTCCAGCTCTACTGCCCCCCCCCCCCCCCCCCCGAAACCTTTACATCCTAATCAGTACAATTGGGAACCACAACATCACAATTCAGTAGTCAACCTCTCTTCTAAACCTCTCTCCCAATCTGAAACCTCTGTCCTATCCAAAGGGCTCGCCTTTAGCCCTACTCCCAAATTAAACCAAACAGCCCTTGTCAAGGATTTACTATCCTATACTCGTAGTTATTGCTGGAGATACCAATTTGCCATGAGAAAAAAATAATCTTACTTCTAATGATCCAGCTCCCCAAGACATCATTCAAATTGAACCCTGCCTGAAAGAGTTTCTTCCTCCATCAAAGCGAGACCCACCTGCTCTTCCTCAAAATCACCCTGTTCAAATCTTCCAGGAATTCCTTACTTCCAACCTTGCCTCTCAGTCTTTCCTGAGAAACCTTAATCAGACTCCCAACATTACCACAGCTGAATCTCGAGCTGTCCGTGATCTGAAGGCTGACCATTCCATCGTCGTTCTCCCAGCAGACAAGGGATCTATGACCGTAGTACTTGATTGGTGGGAGTATGTGGCTGAGGAACTGCATCAGCTTCCAGATAATACCACATATAAAGTCTGTCAAGGCAATCCCATTCCTGATGTCCAGGCAGAGATTCAAGGAATCCACAAAACTTTAGCCCCCTACAAAACCTTTCACCTGACTCCATTAACCTCATGACCCCACCAACAGCCCGCACCCCTACTTCTGTCTACTTCCCAAGATTCACAAACACAATCATCCCGGCTGCCCCATTGTGGCCGGTTACCAAGCCCCTACAGAATGAATCTCTGCCTACATAGACCAACACCTTCAACCCATCATGTGCAGTCTCCCATCCTTCATCAAAGACACCAACCACTTCCTCGATCGCCTGAAATCCTTACCCAGCCTGTTACCTCCTGAAACCATCCTTGTAACCATTGATGCCACTTCCTTATACACAAATATCCCACATGCCCAGGGCCTCGCTGCGATGGAGTATTTACTTTCACGCTGACCACCCACTTCCCTACCTAAAACCTCTTTCCTTAATACCCTAACCAGCTTCATCCTAACCCACAACTTCTTCACTTTTGAGGGCCAGACATACCAACAACTATGGGAACCAGAATGGCCCCACTGTACGCAAACTTATTCATGGAATGCTTAGAGGAAGCCTTTCTGGATACCCAAGCCTGTCAACCCAAGGTTTGGTATAGATTTATTGATGACATCTTCATGATCTGGACTCAGTGAAGAGGAACTCCAGAGTTTCCTCTTCACCCTCAACTCCTTTGGTCCCATCAAATTCACCTGGTCCTATTCCAAATCCCATGCCACTTTCCTCGACGTCGACCTCCATCTGTCCATCAGCCGACTTCACACAACCATCCACATCAAACCTAATAATAAACAACAATACCTGCATTACGACAGCTGCCATCGATTCCACATCAAATGTTCCCTTCCCCACAGCTTAGGTCTTCGTGGCAAACGAGTCTGCTCCAGTCCCGAATCTCTGAACCAGTACACCAATAACCTAACAACAGCTTTCACATCCCGCAGCTATCCTCCTGATCTGGTACAGAAGCAAATTGCCAGAGCCACTTCTTCATCCCCCCCAAATTCAGAACCTTCAACAGAAGAATCCCAGAAGTGCCCCTCTTGTCACCGGATACTTTCCGGAACTGGAGCGAAGTCTGAATGTGGCTCTCCAGCAAGGATACGACTTCCTTAAATCCTGCCCCGAAATGAGATCTGTCCTTCATGACAACCTTCCCACTCCACCGAGAGTGTCTTTCCGCCGCCCACCTAACCTCCGTAACCTCCTAGTCCACCCCTATGAAATCCCCAAACCACCTTCCCTACCTCCTGGCTCCTACCCTTGTAACCGCCCCCGTTGTAAAACCTGCCCTACGCACCCTTCCACCACCACTTACTCCAGTCCCGTAACCCGGAAGGTGTACACGATCAAAGGCAGAGCCACTTGCGATAGTACCCACGTGATCTACCAACTGACATGCCTGCACTGTGAAGCGTTCTATGTGGGAATGACCAGCAACAAACTGTCCATTCACATGAATGGACACAGGCAGACTGTGTTTGTTGGTAACGAGGATCACCCCGTGGCTAAACACGCCTTGGTGCACGGCCAGCACACCTTGGCACAGTGCCACACCGTCAGGGTTATATGGATACTTTCCACCAACACCAATCCTTCAGAACTCCGGAGATGGGAACTAGCCCTTCAGCATATTCTCTCTTCCCGTTGTCCACCTGGTCTCAACCTCCGCTAAATTCGAATTCTCACCCACCATCTTAACATCGGTTCTCTGGACAGAGCCTCTGCCTCAATTGTTATCTCTGTCTAACTTCTTAACTTCTTTGCTTTCTACAGTATGTCTGCCTAGGTGTACTTGTGTCTGTGTGAGTGCATTCATTTACCCTCCATTTTTTCCCCAAGGTAAGTCTTTCCTCTCCCGGGATTGGAATAGCTCCTTACCCCCTTCCTTAAAACCCTCATCATTTCCTTTTCCCTCTCCTTCCCTTCTGCCTGAAGAAGCAACTGGGTTGCAAAAGCTTGCGTTTGTGTGTGTGTGTGTGTATTCATTTATTTATTTGTGATGCTGTCACACCTGTGCTCCTTCGCCTGGTGAGTAATCTTCGTCTATTTTTTTATATTTAATTTTTCCTGCTAGGAATTTTTCGTCTTAATATTCGTATCATATATTTGAATTCAACAATTATTTCCGTCCTTGCTCTGTTACTTTTCGAAATCTTTTCTGTCATCTTACTTTCCCTTTGGTTTTTGTTTTTATTTTTATTATTCATTTTTTATTTATTCCTTTATTTACATTTTTCATATCAGTTCCTTTCTAGATTCACTTCTTTTTTTACTGTTCATAGTTCGCTAATTCCTACAACAATACATTTTCTTCCAAACCTTTTCCTATTAGTAGGTTTATTTTGATATTTACCACTTTCATTACTCCTGTTTCCGTCTGAAACACACCACTCATTCAATTTTCTCGTTTAAAATCGTAAACACTCTTTCCTAACAATAGTTTCTATATTCTTTATAACCATTTTCGGCATTTCTTAGTTACCTTACGATTGCTTCCATTCCCGTTTTTCCACAATTGAGTAAAAATTAATAATAAAATGAGGTCCAGCTATTGTGCCTCCAAACTCTTATGCCACCAACACAATCAGACATCTTTTCCAATTAATTAATAAATATGAGAATGAAAAATGTAAATAAATAATTTCTTGCAAAACTTAAGTTTTGTAAATCCTTCACTTTGCTTTTTATTGGCTGCTATTACAAACCCAAAGTGAATACATGTATCTGCTTCTACAGAACTTCCAGCATTAATAGGACAACAGGAATAACTGAAACAAAAGATAACACACATGGAGTTCATATACAAAACAATTTATATATCATCTATTCTGTGAACTCTCTCCACTTCTCCTAGAATTCACTGTTCAGTGACTGACTGCTTGTCATATCTGCAATAAAGACAGATCCTTTGAAGTAGCTATTGCATTGCTAGGTTGCTCGTATGCAAATTAATGCCTTGATAAACTCAAGTTGATCCAGAAGGGAAATGTAGTTCATTTTGTAACACTACAGTATGCCCCTTATGTTCCTGTTCCTGTTGAAATAACACTACATCTCAAGTCACCATACCTTATGAATACACTTTCAAAGGTTTCATGTCCACAAGAAATATCTCCCTTGTAGATATATGTTTGGAAACTCTACCAAATTTCATCATGTGAAGTACGCCATATGCAGTATTTGCCACATTTTTCACACTATATTGTTAAGTTAAAATTACACAGCCTAGGCAGTGTGATCCCTCACAGCACACAACAACATGCTTCCCAACTTCCATGATACGATTTTGACTGTTCAGGTATGGCAGGCTGGTAGTATAAATATTTTCCTGCGGTTTTGAAATCAACAGACATCAAATTACATAAAGTTGGTAAAATAAAGTATTAAATTATATATTTAGAGAATAAACTGATACAGCAAATTAAAATGTATTTACTTTCCTTTATAACACATTCACAGGCTACTTGGCATGCAAGTATTTCTGAATTGACGTATTTGATCCAACAACAAGCAAATATAACAATTCTCTATGAAAGAGACAATTAAGTCAGGAAGATTGTCTTCGCCAATAATGTCAACTCTCTGGAACCAAAGCTACCAAGTGTTACTGCACTCTTGAACAAGTATTTCATCTCAGAAGGTGTTGTAACAGTTTCTCCACTAAATACTAAAGTAACGCCACTTATGGCACACATCACATTTCTAATTACTGCTATTATATAATTTTATCAACATCTACAGAATGGTTCAATTATGGATCCATACATTAGTATAACTCATAACATTTGACTGAGCTAGTATCTCTATTTTTATTTTTTTTTTTTAATTGTACAGAAAGACTCCAGCTATTGTTGCAGAATATATATTTTACAATATAAAACCGTGTGCCATGATAAGGACTATACTCTAGCACTATGTAATTATTGGATAAATGTTAATGGAGTCTTTCTTTATCACATCCTTACTATCAATTAATAACAACCTCATTTCTCTCTCAAGTTACCTTGTTATTAAGTGTCATTTGATCGTCACGAAAACCTCGTCGAAAATGTAATAAAAAATCAGCAGGTGTACAGCTATTCCATGTTGACTGTCCAAATTTGATCTTTTGGGCCTTGTTCTCATTGTCACTCCAATCTGAATCACCTTTTATCTCATGTGCTTCTCTTATTAAGGCATGATGAGTTTTGATAAGTCTTCTAGTTTGAGATAGTCTCCATTTGTCATGTTCAATACCATCCTGCCTGGGTGTTATATTCTCTGTTCCTTCCTCTCTATTCTCATTTGGTAAAGTTGCTTGCTGAAATAGAAATAATATGTTATGTAGGAACATATTCATGTTTCTGTGTAAGATTTATAACAAGAAATAAAAAAGTTTTGATTACATGAATTGTGTGACAAGTAACATTATAAGAAATACTGCAGTTATAAACAATACCATTTAAGAAGTTATTAATATCCAGAACAAAAGATTTTGTTCTAAGGAGAGAACAAAACGGGTGTCGCATTACCATTTAAGAAGTTATTAATTGGAGAGAACAAAACGGGTGTCGCATCACCTGAGAACAAAGCTGCAATGACCTCAATGTTAGGTGGTGGTCAGTTTGTTGTACAGACCCGAGGATATTATTCCCTTGGCACCTGGAGTGATGGGGGCCACAGTGATGGAATTGCACAGGTGACCATAGGAGGTAGTAGTATACAGGAAGAAGGTAGCAGCCTCTCCATGGCCAGTGTGCCACCTGGGTCAGGAAGACACTGCAAACCGAAGATCTAGCACAGCCCAGCAAGTGGCCCAACCACCACCCATGGATTCCATTGATCATGGTGGCACACCATCACAGGTCCCAACTTGAGAAAGACATTGACCCTGTGACTGTGCAAGCAGCGGGAACCCATTTAGGGTGGCACCCTAACCCTCAAGCCCATACCATAGCTCTGGCACCATACTGAGAAGGTCACCGATCATGAACATGAGGAGATGGAGACAAGGAAGACCAAAGAAGATGAAGGAGGGTGCAAGGTTGACGTCCATGTAACAGTTCTATGATGCTTTTATCCCCAATGGAAGTAAAGCAACAGGAACTCAAAAAGTGTGTCAAGTGGATGAAACTTCAGCATGTTTCCTCATTTGAACCTTGAATGTGGAAACCACCCTCTCTCCATCTCACCATTATATTGAGGATGGAGTGGAGGAGCACAAAAATCCCGAAACGATGTAACGGAGCATGGGATTTATTCTCATCTGCTTGCATTACTGAACCTCTTGATACCACTGTTGATTAATAATAGATATGAATGTAATTAGTCTATTATCATTTTCTTTTCCAAAATGTTTGTTACTATTTGTTGTAAGGTAACTAGCTAAAGTCTTTTTCTATTATTTGACACTGAAGAAGTTTGTTTAATTAGCAGATATTAATTAATTTGTGCCAGAAGTATATTGTTAAAGTTTAGATAATATACTAATTAGTATTTCTGTTACACTTCAGTAAATTCATTTCTCATAATATTAAAGTAGATATTACTATGTTCCACAAGTAATGTTAGCAAAATTTTGTCCTCTTTAGTTTCTGTATAATTACCATCAATTATGAAGTAATTGTTTGAAAAACTATTAAATTATATTTGAATATGAAATACTATTCATTTATCTGAGATTTGTATATTAAGTTACTCAGTATTATTTATGCTATCTTTTATTATAGGCAGTTGCATGTAATTGTTTATTTTTCCATTATAATTAATGTAATGTATATAATTAACAATACACAATTTTCAGTGACATTGTTTGAATGATATAAATAGGATGCGCTCGCGGCATGTATCAGGGTATTGTTTAGTCAGTTATCAGAGTCACAATCCACACTAGTTCAAAGTATTGACTGTTGTTTTCACCAGGATCTGAAGCACAAGCCATGCCAGTTTGAACTTTAATGTTGAACAATTATGAAAAAATTCGTCAATGTTTGTTAGTGTGGAAAGTGTATCTACAGTGATTAATTAATACAGTATTTGTACCACATTATGATGTACACCTCAAACTTTTGTATTCCACACATGGACAGTTTTAACTCGTATTATTGATATGTGAAAGGTGCATTTTTGGTCACATTAAATGTAAACTGAATGAATTTAATGGGAAACTGGATGAAAGAAGCCAGATACTGGATAAATTCAATTGGGATTCAAATCACAAAATGTACAAAAACTGTAATGAGATGGAAATCAAAATCAGTAGTGAAATTGGTAATTTTCACCAGGAAGTTGCTGCAGCAAATAGTACATTAGTAGATTCCAATAAGAAAATTGAAGTAGAAGCTAGTTGTGAAAATGAGATAAAAACTGATATTACTGAGTCATGTGTAAATAATAATGACAGAATTATCTTATGTGAAAACAGAGTGGAAACTGTTGCTAGTGCTTGTAGTAATAGCGTTCAGTTTGTCAGGAAATGTACAGAGAATAAAGAGGGACTTGAAAATCAAATTGGTGAGGTAAAATCTCAATTAGAAACTAGGTTGGGCACAGTAGATGATAAAGTGGAAAGAAATTCAGTATATGTGATGGAAAAATTTGAGCATGTTGTTTCTAATTTTGTAAAAATTGAACAGGATGTGGAAAATGCAGATGATGTCAAGTTTAGTGCATGTGTTTGGGGTAACATTGTTTCTATTGATAACTGTACTCACAAGAGTACCTTTTGCCTTGGAGCAAATATTCCTGATGTGAATGGGTCCATGTCAGTTTCTCATCTAGGGTAACCCATAGATATTTCACTGTCCCCTTCACAGGTAGTGCTTCATTGAAAAGCTTTAGATTCCAACTTGAATGTTGTATATGCTTCTTTGTGAATGGTACAACAACAGTCTTCTTAAGATTTACCCCCAGATCAGGTTTTCTGCACCTGTCTTGCACAATGTCCAATGCACCTTGTGCCATATTCTTTACTGTGTCAGCAAATTTGCCAAGTATTACTATGACAAGATCATCTGCGTATCCTTGGCAAAAGTACTGCCTAGAGTTTAATTCTCCAATGAGATCATTTACCATTAGATTCCACAATAAAGGGGAAAGAACTCCTCCTTGCGGGCAACCCCTAGTGGTGTTGATTACCATTTTTTCATTCATCATGGTAGCTTCTACCTTTCTTCCATTGAGCATGGCCCTAGTCCACCTACATATAGTGGT